>JAWPHD010000683.1:397500-414931 GCA_037043455.1 Cyrtodaria siliqua | reverse complement strand
GTCAATGGTTTGCAGTCATCAATTTTAACAGTATTTCTAGTATGCAGTATATTCATTTTTGTCCAACTGTAAATACATGTTTGTTATTTTCAAATATATATTTATACATACAATCGTTATAACCTTATATTTTCTTATTTTCTTAAGGTAAGGCTTACATCAAAGTAGAAAAGCATATGACTTTTCACATCAGACAGATATGTCACTTGACATTATATGATAAATAAACAAATAAGAGGAGGAATTCTCGTAAGTTTCGTTTCTTTTTTGAAAGCTTATAAAAATAAAAATAGAGAGATTTCTAACAATTTTTACATTTTTTGATTGCAACAATTCTATAAATTTGGGTATACTCGGCCTTTTCCAATAAAACTTTTTAATATACACCTCTCTAAAATCATGATAAAGTGGACATTCTAGTATAAAATGAAATTCGTCCTCTAAATAATTACAAAGTTTACATTTTCTTTCGGAAAGTGGTATTTTTTCAGGTTTGTGCCACCTTCCAGTCTCTATTTAAAGTCTGTGAGATGACACTCTAAGTCTAGTTAATGCTAATCTAAATTTGTTGATAGTAACGTTATTTAAGTAGGGTTTAAAACTGAATTCCGAGAATAAAGTGTAACAATTGGCTCTAGTTGAATTTGATAAATTTTCGTTCCATTTCTGTACAAACGTATCATTTAATCTCTGATTAAATAGAGAAAGAAAACTATTTACATTTCCCACCCCTTGAAAAAACCATACATCATAAAATCCTAATCTTTCAAGAAAATTTTTCACAGATCTAACCCAAGAAATCTTATTTGGATATTTGTCTAAGTCTGCTAACAGTGTATTATATGCAACTTTAATATATTTTAACTCATTGCATTTCAAAAGTTTAAACCATTAACGAATAATAGCTTTCATTCTATATTGTTGTAATGTAGTTCTTCCTAACTCTCCATAAATAAAATCGTTTTGAGTTTGAATTGTTACTCCTAATAAATGTTTACAAAGTTGTAAATGAACTCTTTCGATTACTTTAGCCTCTGAAAACCCCCAAACTTCAGTTCCATAGTTCAAAATAGGTAAAATTAGTTTATCAAATAAATCTAACATATGACTCACAGATATATCATGAAATTTATACAAATATGATTTTAATTTGTATATTGCTTTGAGAGCTTGTCCCGCTAGTGCCTCGTGGGTTTCTCTGAAAGACCCACCAGTTATAAAAACTATCCCTAAATACGTAAATTTGTTGACAATGTCAAGTTGTGAGCCATTATAGATAAAATGCATATTTCTTCTGTTTCTCCCACCTTTTTTAAACACCATGCTGACCTTCACCTTTGACAGCCTAGACCCCAAAACAAGTGTTCCTGCTCTCACCTAGGGAAATGTAAATGAAGTTTCATGATGGTGGGTGTTATGCTTTTGAAATCTTGGTGCATAATGCATATTTCCATGAACGCATGGTGACCTTGCCCTTCGACCATCTGACCCCAAAACAATGAGATTCCTCCTTTCTCCAAGCGCAATTTACCTGTTTGGGTGTTATAGTTTAAAAATTATCGTCTGGAATGAGCAATTGTTTATCGACAGATGACCCCATCAGTGTATGTTCAGACGTTAGAAGAGCCATTTCTATTGATACATAGACATAGTGAATTCGTGGGCAGTACCTCACCATTGAAAAGTAAAATTGATTGTAAAATAGACAATATTTTTTTCACATAGTATCAATTGAATGGGGGTTGGGGGGGGGGGGGGGGGGGGGGGGATTTTTTTCACCACAAAGTATCAATTAAATGTATATGTCATCATAACTTCTACCGAGAACCAAAAGTAGAGTTTTACCATATAAAAAGATTTATTCCTCAACATATTTTTTATAAAAATTCCATCGAATTTTATGTCACGCCTACACAGTCTTGATCAACATGAAAAACACAGAATCGTTTTTAAAATCTATTTTTAGCCGTGACGGTCATCTTGAATTTCTGGCCGACCTGATTTTTTACAAGGATAAACTAGACATCAAGAGCAACATTCCTGTGAAGTTTCATGAACATCCGTCAGTAGTTTCAGAGGAGTAGTCGCCACAAACAAAAGTTTACGGACGGACAGAAGACGGACAGACGACGGACACCGCACCGAGTCATAAGCTCTGCTGATCTTTGATCTAAAATGAACGTTTTAAAATGTATTTTTACATTCGTGTTCTTCTTGTATTTTACTTGTGTTACTTTCATTTATTTTGTTACTTTTGTTTTTACTTTGATCAACAGAGCTAAAATGAATATTTAAAAATGTATTTTTTACATTTGTGTCCTTTTTTTTTTTTTTTACTTTTGTCACAATATATATTTTATATATTGTGTCTCCTAACGTGTTACATTTGTCGTATTTGTTTACATAATTATGTGACTTTTTTCACATTTGTAACCATTTTTACAACCCACAACATGCATTTTGGCCACAAAAACAAATTAAATCTACGAAAACTACCGACATTTTTCAGAGACAATATTCTCTATGCGTTCCTTACCAATAAAATCACAAAAAACATAGCAATGATTGTGTAGATGGCAGCTTTTGATTATCAACAATCCTCAAATTGCCTCCCTTTAACATTTCCATATCATCCATAAAAGTGTATTTCTTGGCAAATTTGAAACTGTTTAATGGGATATTTAGTACCCACTTAATTGTGCTTACAAACATCAAACATGGTTTTATTAAAACGCTGTTTAAGCTTTTATACGCCCTCAAAAACTGGCCTATGGAAATACCAGCAAAGAAAGTCGGACGTTTCTTTTTTAGTACAGTATATTAATGGACTACGAAGATTTTAAATATATCCAAGACTTTAGAAGTTTGAACAAACAAAACTACATATGTACCATAAAAACGTTACGTTTTTTTTCCTTCAGTATAAAACGAACGAATAAAAAACTACAGTTTAATACGGTACAGTGTTGTTATTGAATTTATTGCGGATAGCCGTATATATACATTTCTTCAGTACGTTTCGATACTATTTCTTTGCACAAAGTGTCCTAATTTACTATACACGGGGGTATTTAAAAACTGAAAAAGTGTTCATCTCCGGCGTCTCACTAGCAACCTTCTCTGGTGCCGGTGTAGCATGAGATTCGCGTGCATCGAAGTTTGTTTAAAATGCCAGTCGAGCCACACCTAAGACGAATATTTAATCAAATTAGTTGTATTTTTGCACATTGTACGTAATATCTTTGAATGGTGTTAAATAAATTAAAATCAAGAAAAGTTAGAAAATCTGATAAATGCCACCGGATGGTCTTTTAATCCGGGCACCAATTATCACTGGATTAAGGGCTTCCCACACATGTACAAGAACACATGTCCAGGATAGTAAAGAGCTGCGTCTAAATGTTTTCGCCTCTCGCCGCTGCGGGTTCGAATCCCACTGGGAGCCCGCGAGCTCGACTTGTCAAATGAGAAAATGTCGAATCTTATGGATGGTGAGAACTATGTACAGTACTGGTTCTACGCAGGAAAATGCAGTGGCGTGGCTCTACCAAAAAACAACCGACCGCCATATTTGGCCTAACATTTTATTTACTATTTAAAAACTAAGTCTATAAAACTGATAAATACATTGCTTATAAAAACTCACAAAATATATATTTTTATAAAATATGGGGCTGATATGAGAACAGCTTTGCTGAATCATACTATTATGACTCTAGACACTTGCTGCAATATATAGCATTTACCTTTTGACCTTCCATTTTCTATATTATTTTTTTCAAGTACAGTCTGTACACTGGTCAAAATTGCTAACCGGTAATTTTATTATTTGGAATATTATATCAAATATTGTATATTTTGAGATGATATTTCATACAAATAAATATGAGCAGCAAACAAAACAATCAATACACTTTGTAAATTCAAAATCCGCACTTCCGGTCTCGTGGCTTATTTTGGCGCGAAATCGCATTATTCTCCCGTGCTGCACGAGGTAAGATTTGAACATGTGTTTGTGTTCTCAGAATTGTTTATCGTTTCAACCCCAAACGAAAACTTACTAAAAATTAAATAAAAAATGCGTCGGATGACAATGGAAGAGCGTGGATGTGTCGTCGGTATGATTATTGCTGGTACTTCGATTCGGCAGGTAAAGGACATTGCGTAATTTGTTCATTTTTATTAATTTATTTAATCGATTTTCAACGTTTTATTTTCTCTTTTTCAAGTCCAGTATTGTGTATTATAAAATTCCTCATTCTTCCGGCAGGTTAGTTTATTCATAAGTTTACTTGTCTGTCCATCCGTCCGTCCGTCCATCACTTCGTTTGTTCGTTCGTGCTTGATTCTGTCTAACCATGTTCATTATTTCTGAAAAAGTCGCAAGAATGAGTTGTTTTATATTTATAGGTAGCCAGAACAGTCAACAGAAGTTTTTCAACAATTCACGACCTTTGGCTCAAGTACAATCGCACCGAAAGTGTTGATGACCTTCACCGAAGGCCAAAAAGACGTGTGACAACGCAGCGTCAAGATCGCTACATCCTTGTAACACGCCTTCGTAATAGAAGAATAACAGCGACAGATACTGCCAGGCGTCCATAATAGAAACTTGGAGTGATCAAACAGTACGAAATCGACTACGGATCATGGGATTGAGAGCGAGAAGACCTTTTGTGGGATTAGTATTGACTGGAAGACACCGGCGAATTCGGCTTCAGTGGGCCAGAAGGCATTTGAGGTTCACCAGAGCAGACTGGGCAAATGTCGCCTTTACAGATGAGTCCAGATTTAATCTTCAGAAGTCCGACGGCAGAGAGCGAATTTATCCACGACTAGGGGGAACGATATTCGGATAATTGCGTCAACTAAAGATCTCATTTTGGAGGAGGGTCAGTGATGGTTTGGGGAGGTATTAGTTTGCACACTAAAACTGATATGGTGGTTGTTCGAGGAAACCTGAACGCAGACCAATACCAGCAACAAATACTTCGACCAACGCTTATTCCCCATTGTCGCGCTAACCGTGGGATGACATTCATGCAAGACAATGCACCGTGCCATACTGCAAGAACTACCCGTCAGCTACTTCAGGGCAACAACATTCGAACAATGGAGTGGCCGCCATGTAGTCCGGATTTAAATCCAATCGAACATGTGTGGGACGAAATCGACCGTCGTGTGCGACAGTTACCAAGGCAACAAAATATTGCTGACCTCACAAGGGACATAGTCAATGTTTGAAATAACATACCTCAGCGTTTTCTACATAACTAAATAAATTCCATGCGACAACGCTGTTTAGCTGTTGTACGCGCAAACGGCGGTCATACGCGATATTGATTTTTGTAAATTTTTGAAATTACTGATATCTATGAATTTCGATAAAATAAACTTCTTTGAAATTCATAAAATACTTTGCTTTACTGATGTGATTACTTATAGAACATTTTTCAATACATTTATTTCCAATTTCACATATATTATTTTTTTCTGAGACAAATAAATAAGAAAATAACAAGTGATCGGTTAGCAATTTTGACTAGTGTATGTCTTTCCATTAGACAAATACTTCTTTTTCTTGAGTATAATGTTTGTGTAATAAAGGGGTATGACAAACACTAAACTTTACAAAACAATTCATTCTTCTACTGCTTTTAATAATATACACTGAACAAAATTGCTAAGTATCAACTTTTGTATCTTAACTCATTTTCTTATTTTAAATATGTTTTAGAATAGATATATGATAAGTATTTTGTTTTGACCCATAGTTTGTAAAACATTTATTTTTTGTTTAAATTGTTACATCTTTTGAGAGTTACCCTCCCTTTATATGAAAACATGAAATGCAATGATAAAACACATAACATGAGTCAAGATATAAAATTCTTAAAATTGGTATGAAATAATAGAAAAAAACATAAATATTTGACCCATTTATCGCAGATTTTCCGTCTATAAAAAAATGAAATATGGATAATCTTAAATTACCTCCCTTTCAATTGAATATTGATTGAAATTCAAGTAACTGTAATTCAGCGTTAACATTAAATATTTCGAAAATTTCTTTTGCAAACGCATTTGTAGTGGTAATGCTAGTCAAACATGTCAAAATAATTTTAACTAGAATTAGGAACATCGAAAGCTTCACTAATTCGAAGTACTTAATAAAATCCTATATACCCAGTTGTATACGTGTTATAACTTATTTCTAAGAAAACACATTGACTTAAAGTTTTAAAATATGTTCATGCAATCAGAGCAGACGATTTTGCAGTTTAACCGTATCTCTAACAAAGCTCAAAATACACAAAACAATGAGAATATTATTGACATATTCTTAGGTTGATACTTAGCAATTTGGTTTAGTATATTTACTCTATTATGTTGTTTAATGGAAAGCTAGATACCTGTCATTTCCCCCTTAATAATCTACATCATGATATGAGATATAGCATATACATTTTTCTTGTATAAGTAAAAATAAGTACACATTTTATGTCAATATGCATCGAATCATACACAAACATAATTCATATACCTAGAAAAAAAACTTTCTATCTATTACTCGATCATGGGTGTCATGGGCGAAGTACAAGTTAATAATTTACAGAGTTGTAGATAAGCTGAGTATGTGAAAACGCTAATAATGTACAGAGTTGTAGATAAGCTGAGTATGTGAAAACGCTCATAATTTACAGAGCTGTAGATAAGCTGAGTATGTGAAAACGCTAATAATTTACAGAGTTGTAGATAAGCTGAGTATGTGAAAACGCTAATAATTTACAGAGTTGTAGATAAGCTGAGTATGTGAAAACGCAAATAATTGCCAGAGCTGTAGATAAGCTGAGTATGTGAAAACGCTAATAATTTACAGAGCTGTATATAAGCTGAGTATGTGAAAACGCTAATAATTTACGGAGATGTAGATAAGCTAAGTATGTGAAAACGCAAATAATTTACAGAGTTGTAGATAAGCTGAGTATGTGAAAACGATAATAATTTACAGAGCTGTAGATAAGCTGAGTATGTGAAAACGCTAATAATTTACAGAGCTGTAGATAAGCTGAGTATGTGAAAACGCAAATAATTTACAGAGCTGTAGATAAGCTGAGTATGTGAAAAATTTACAGAGCTGTAGATAGGCTGAGTATGTGAAAACGCTAATAATTTACAGAGTTGTAGATAAGCTGAGTATGTGAAAACGCAAATAATTTACAGAGCTGTATATAGGCTGAGTATGTGAAAAATTTACAGAGTTGTAGATAGGCTGAGTATGTGAAAACGCTAATAATTTAAAGAGCTGTAGATAAGCTGAGTATGTGAAAACTCTAATAATTGACAGAGCTGTAGATAAGCTGAGTATGTGAAAACGCTAATAATTGAGAGAGCTGTAGATAAGCTGAGTATGTGAAAACGCTAATAATTTACAGAGCTGTAGATAAGCTGAGTATGTGAAAACGCTAATAATTTACAGAGCTGTAGATAAGCTGAGTATGTGAAAACGCAAATAATTTACAGAGCTGTAGATAAGCTGAGTATGTGAAAAATTTACAGAGCTGTAGATAGGCTGAGTATGTGAAAACGCTAATAATTTAAAGAGTTGTAGATAAGCTGAGTATGTGAAAACGCAAATAATTTACAGAGCTGTATATAAGCTGAGTATGTGAAAAATTTACAGAGCTGTAGATAGGCTGAGTATGTGAAAACGCTAATAATTTAAAGAGCTGTAGATAAGCTGAGTATGTGAAAACGCTAATAATTGACAGAGCTGTAGATAAGCTGAGTATGTGAAAACGCTAATAATTGACAGAGCTGTAGATAAGCTGAGTATGTGAAAACGCTAATAATTGACAGAGCTGTAGATAAGCTGAGTATGTGAAAACGCTAATAATTTACAGAGCTGTAGGTAAGCTGAGTATGTGAAAACGCTAAATAATTTACAGAGCTGTAGGTAAGCTGAGTATGTGAAAACGCTAAATAATTTACAGAGTTTTAGATACTGAAGAGGAGATTCATACTCTTCCTGCAAACACCCTCCGTTTAAAAATATCATGCCACATACAAGTCTAAATACTCTTAACGTTTATAAAAATCATGAGGCATTATATTTCTTTGAAATCATAATACTTGTTTTAGGCTATAACTATCTGTAACAAAAAAGGCAATACGAGTTACCGCCCTTAAAGAACGTCAAAGACATTTGCAGCTCTGTAAACGATGTTTTGTAACATTAATACGATTACAACGCTGTCACAACAAACTCAAATTATTAAAAAACATCTCTTCATTACGTGGTCCGAGTATTAACTTTCACACCCCATCCAACCCCTTGTCCAAGAAGCAAAAACGGGATTGACTGGGGTATGAAATAAAACCTTCATTTTGGCTTAAAAATATTGCATATTGTAAAATTAAAACATTTAATAGGTAATTTTAAAATGGTTATCGCCTTTATTTTTTAGTAAAAAATGTTTTTAAACATGTATTTTTGTCGAAATATCCATTATAAACCACTGGTAATATAAACTTTCCCACCATTTAATAAAGTTAAGACTGGACCACATAACGTACCCATGACCTGACGAAATGATAGAAAGGGAAAATTCCCTAGTTAACAACTCTCTTATGTAAATTCAACACTTCTGTTACTGTTTTGTATTGTTTATAAATAAATACATACAATATTGTAAGGTGCATCGGGTGATGGCCCGCTCCGACCCACATGCACCAATGACGGGGAGAATAAATGGATCACCAAATTGGTGGTTGAAAATTAAAAAAAAAAATGTTGGACATGGAATGTGCGGTACATTTGAAATAAAGATGTTTCATTTATATAAATATATATATTTGGCCTAACATAATTATGCTACAAAATTACGTAAATCACCATTTAAACAAACAAACAAACAAACACACATGTACAAGTCGACGAAACCGGTTCGTACTTCTCGACAAAAGGATCGAACCGGGTGGGTGACGATTACGCTATACACAGAGCTATCCAGGCAGCCAGACTCTTTGAGTTATCTGGCGTGACCCAGGTGACCCAGTGGATAGCACTGTGGAACTGAAATCCGAAGGTGCAGGGTTAGCATTTTCTCAAAGTTCACAGTGACTAGTCTCAGATTCGGTGTATTGTAATCTTTGGGGTGGGGTGTGTGGGGTGTGGGGTGGGGGACGGGTGGAGGATACAATATGGGAAAGGGGGTGTGTGGAGGATACAATATGGGAAAAGCGCAATACATGGTGCTTAAACATAAACATAGTAAACTATTGCGCATTTAATTACGATGTGGACATTACCACAATAATTTTACAGACGTTTTGGGGAAAAGTAAGAAAACTACGAAGACTATATTACATGTAATAACTATAGTAGACGAACATTCCTGACACTTTTCTATGTTCAGTTAACTTTTTTTAAATGAAATTAGTTCAGCATTGAAAACAAGTTAGAATCAGTAGGAAAAGTTTTGATTTCATGTTCTTGTTACCGAAAACGCGCATCTTCTAAACAGTCTATTCCCGCCCGCGTTAATAGTGAAGAGGTTTGTTCATAACCTCTATCCGACTTAGTGTTTACCACAGGTGTATCGGTAGTCTCTATATAGGTCACGCTGTAAACCATGAATAGCGCTGGAAGTAAAATCGTAATTGAAAATATGAGGAAACTGATTGGTTGACAAAGATGTATGAACACTGAAGCCAACTGTAGCTGCTTAGGGAGCGGTAGTATAACAAGACACGTATCAATGGCACGATGTAATGCACAGAATCAGCAATGTGATGGGGTGAATGACATGATGGAAGCTACGATGGAACTTTGCAAGATAATAATTGTAAGAAACAAACTGCCTCGTGCCATTGTAGCATCACATCGTGCTGTCTGTTCATCTTCAGTCTTAAAACTTGCCTTCATACACTGCATCGGTTACAATTGTATCGCGGCTTCATTGACATTTTCTGGCATGAGCTGTATTAATCATGACTTTCACAGTATTCCTTAGTTAACACAGATATAAAACTATCAACGGATCTGTAAATTGTCTCTCAATCATTGGCGGTACTGGTTCTACCCAGGAAAAATTGGGTGGTTTGCCTCTACAACAAACATTATCTACCGTTAAATATGGCCTAACATGTGCTAAAATGACGTAAAACAGCATTCAAAACAGTTCAGTTATCTTTACAAAAGACTGATATAATTATGTTCTTTAATGTAGATACTTGATTTGTTGTCATAGTGTTTAATGTGTGTACATATGCATATTATGTGCTGAACGGATAGTTTTTGTTAAAACACATTTACTCATAATCAATTAGCTTTTCTTTGATGATCTTTAAGTAAGAATTGGTTTTCATGTGGTTTTAAACGTTGGGAGGAAATGGCATCAACACTAAAATATGCGAGTCAATTCTTACAAAAAATAAGACAAAAGAGAGACAACTATCGTCAGTGAATTTTCAGACAATCGAGTAGTCATTTTCTATTGAGCCACATTGCGTGCGTGCGCAGTAGCTCCACCTTTCTGCGGAACCAAACTGGATGCGCTATAAGTCAATGAATGTGACCTATATTTAAATACGAGGACAATAAGTAGACCAAGTTGACGTTTAATATTCGCTATATACGACAGGTAAGTCTTGTTAGTAGGGTATTAATATCTGACGAAGTAGTCTCCCTTCTACTGAAGGTTTGTTTAGAAGATTTAACTATACCGAGGATCTTTTATAGAACATGCTTGCTCGGTCATCACACCTGAAATAGTAATTGTATTCATATATGAAAAAACGAACCACTTACGCGATTATTGTATAGTACTTGGCATCTCATTTGAAACAATACTATCCTCATGGTAGATTGACCAGTTTCAAATGAGTTCTCTCGTTAAATAAAGTCTTTATTATTATTATTATTATTATTATTATTATTATTATTATCCAAACACACTTTATTACAGCGGTTGAGTGATATATAATGATAAAGCGCTTTACTATCTAGTGCATGGGGCGGGTGTCCCCCTCCCACTCCCCGCATCATTCGTTTCTCGGATCGTAATTAAAACCGAGATGCAACAATGAAGGAGTTTATTGTGTTACCGATACGGTTATGCTATACAATATGGGACACGGGCACTAAAAACATGTTAACGTGCGGCGACCCTGCCCTTCTTATGGAGTTCAGCAAATATATATGGAGAGAGAGAGAGAGAGAGAGAGAGAGAGAGAGAGAGAGAGAGAGAGAGAGAGAGATGAATTTCATGCCCCACAGTTTGGTCTTCAAAACTAAATGACTCGGCTGTAAATGACTCGGCTAGTGTTTTCTGTATTAATATATATGAAGCTTTAATGATCTTATAAAGTGGGTAAACAATTATTTTAATTACTAACCCTCGTCCGTCGGAAGGGCACGTGTACCAGGCGGTCCCATGTATATGAATATATCCATCGAGTAAGGAATCTACATTCGTTAATAAGAGTAGGATATGTTCCCGTAATCATATGTATTATTCCCATCTCTCTGGTGCAGCTCTAAATAACTATAAACCACATTCATTTCAGTTACTAAATTACATGAACAACTGTTAGCGATTTAAACCACATTTAAATAATATTTCTGATTTAGTAAATAGTGTCTCCGTGGCCGGGATGGTAAAGACGTCCTCAGTGTTTAGTTTTTAATAACATTCATAATAACGTTTCGCCAATAACAGCTTGCAATCTGTCAAAATACGACTATTTTGATGTTTTGTTAATTCCCAAAAATGTCTTTCGATACTCGTCACGGTCAGAATGCACCATTTTACGTCTAAATGAAAAAAAAATGTAGGGGAACATGCCTCCAAAACCCGCTTTGTAACTTCGTACACGCGGAGTTGGCCAGCTACGCCCCCGGTTATGTCAGCTTTATTATCTTTTGATTAAGGGAGATAACTCGTGTGACATTGTCTTATTTATTACAGACCTGCTGATATACAAACCTGCTTGCATAGAATTAAATGGAAGTTAATACAATTTGGCGTTTCCTTATTCTACAGTTGGTTTAATGTATTATTGGTGCAATATAACTAGAACGAATTCGACACCCTTTAATCCTGTATCCGTTTTACATGTAATTGTTTTGATCCTTCTTTGGAGAAGGAGTTGGCTGTGACATAAAAGTTAACGTAATGCTCAGATCAGAAATAGTACTATTTATGTTTTTCTGTATACATGTATTACCCCCCCCCCCCCCCCACGTACCCCCCCCCCCCCACACACACACATCCACCTAGCACCCTCCCCCTACCCCCCTCCCCCACCCCCTCCCCCACCCCGCACACACACATCGGCACACCTCTAAGGTGGAAACACTGAAATTGTTTGATATGCTTTGTATTCAGAGGAATATACTTGTATACATGTATATGCCATGTTTAAAAAGAGTAATAGAAAAATGACACTGCAATTGAATTTTATGTATATTGGACCTTAAGAGGCCCCTTGAAATCTCCACTCCCCTACCTACCCACCTCCACCACCACCACCACAACAACACACACACGTAAGCACGCACGCACGCACGCACGCACGCACGCACGCAGGAGAAAAACATATTATTATACACCGTAATCCTTTCATCAAAATGTTCGTTTGAGACATAACTAAAAAAAAAAATTGACCCCTGTTACCCTCTACCCGGCCCCCACCACCCCCATCACCCACCCTTCCAACCCCAACCCCAGGGAAGACGTCCGAGTTTTAAATAATAAATAGTTTTGACATGCTGTGTATCTCTTTCATAGATGACAATCATATCAATTAATGTGCAAACGTTACACTGTAATTGAATTACTAGTGTATATGATATGATGCCCCTCACAGGCCCCACCGATAACGTAGGAGGAAACAAATGTATACAGTGTAATCACATCATCATAACGTTCCATTTGAGATATATCATATAGTGCACATTGACATACTATCTTTTAAAGCAAAGAAAATCACTGCAAATGAAAAATAAGCATACAATATATGCGTTTTACATTTGTATATTTATTTTTAATGTTGTATATTTATTTTTAATCAATTTGTAATGATTTTCTTTGCTTTAAAATATAGTTTGTCAGTAAGCCATATCAATCTCTCCCAGAGGCATTACTGATTGTATGTGCATGCAAAGAACGACAACTCTGGGTAGAGATTGATTGTATGTGCATGCAAAGAACGACAACTCTGGGTAGAGATTGAAGCCATATATGGAAAAAAGGCGCGATGGCGTCATCGTTCCAAGATGGCCGCCCCCATTTATGTTTCTTTGCAAATTTCCAATAGGTCATATCACCTTTATTCTTCATGGTATTTTGATAATTCATAAATGATGTTTGAAAATAGTGCATCAACCCCTTTAATGAAAAAGTACGCACAGGACGCTGGACGACTTGGCTGGAGTTTTGTCGCTAATTAGATCATAAATAATTATTCAAATGAGGATTATTTTGCTAACCATGCTAACAGTTGTACATATAATTCAAATGACGGTATATTCTTCTTCCAATTGAAGGACAGATTCTTTATAAAATGTAATTGTCCTGTGTAAAACTAGCGCTATGCCGGTGAAAACAGTCGACTTCCATCGTCACTACATACAATACAATTATTCACAAGGCATGAAGGATCTAGTAGGTGGAGAAGAGGGGAGCCGGTGTAACGAAGTAAAGTGACCCCCATATAATAACGACCCCCCGGTCATTATTCTTTAAAAAATAGTGACCCCGCCGGTCATAATATTATGACTCCCCACGCGAAGTAAAATGACCCCTCGCGAAGAATTGTGACCCCATAGAATAATGACTCCCGGTCATTATTTTTTTACAGAAAAGTGACCCCCGGCCGGTCATAATATTATGACTCCACTACGCGAAGTTAAGTGACGATTCGCAGAGGCCCGAAATGCCACCTGTACGTACGCCCATCTCCGGCTGATTGTTGTCACCTTCAGTCAATCCACCAGGTCTCGACCTGGTGTGGTTGATTGGGTCGGACCCCTCGTCAGGTGGTATGGTCCGTCGGGAATGCTATGGTATGTCGACGACAGATGCCCGAAAAGCCCCTGACACTGTATGTGGGCCCATCTCCGGTTGGTCTTTGTCTCATCCAGAGTCAATCCGCCCGAACTCGGCCTGGTGGTGTTTGGAGTGGGTCGAACCCTCCATCGGATGGTAATAGTCGTTCCGTCGGTAATAGTCTTGTATATCGACGGCTTAGGACCAAACACGGACACTGTCTGTGGACCCAGGTCTGGGTGGTTTTTGTCGCATTCGGAATCATTCCGTCCGAACTCGACCTAGTGAGGTTGGAGTGTGTCGCACCCCAAGTCTCGTGGTATGAGTCGTTTCGTTAGGAATACACTGGTATTCCGACGGCAGAGGAGCAAACATGGTCACTGTCTGTGGACCCAGCTCCGGGTGGTTTTGTCGCCTTCTGAGACCATCCGCCCGAACTTGATCTATTGGGGTAGACCCCCAATCTGGTGGTATAACTTGTTTCGTCAGGAAGGCTCTGGTATGCCGACGGCTTAGACCCATAACGGCCCATAACTCTGTATGTTGATCATCCCTGGCTGGTTTGTGTCACCTTCAGAGTCAATCAACACGAACTCGACCTAGTGGGGGTTGGAGTGGGTCGAACCCCAGTCGGGTGGTATGAATTGTTCCGTCCCGAAAGGCCCCCTGACAATATATGTGGACACATTTCCGGCTATTTTTTTCACCTTCAGTCAATCCGCGGTTGGAGAGCGTCGGACCACTCGTCGGCTGGTGTTAGTCATTCCATCGGAAATACTCGTGAATGCCGACGGCGGAGGACAGAACGTGACCCAGACACTGTCTGTGGGTCAATTACTGGCTGGGTTTTGCAAGTCAATCCCCCCGAACTCGACCTGGTGAGCGTTGGAGAGTGTCGGATCCCTCGTCGAATTGAGTCGTTCCGTCGGGGATACTCCGGTATAGCGACGGCGGATGTCCGAAAATGGACCTGGACAATGTATATGCGCCCATCTTCAGCTGGTGTCAAAACACGAACTAGAAATGGATGCAAATATAGTGTCAGGGGCATTTCGGGCGTCTGCCGTCGGCATACCAGAGCATTACCGACGGACCAACTCATACCTACAGACTGGCCGTCCGACCCACTCCAACAACCACTAGGCCGGGCCCGGGCGGATTGACTCTGAAGGCGACAATGACCAGCCAGATCTGGGACCACAGACAGTGTTCGTGTATGGTCCTCAGCCGTCGGCATATCAGAATATTCTCGACGGAAGGGTTCATATCACCTGACGAGGGGTCCGACCCAATCCAACCTCACCAGGTCGAGTTCTGGTGGATTGACTAAAGGTGACAACAATCAACCGGAGATGGGCGTACGTATAGGTGACATTTCAGGCCTCTTCCGTCGGCATACCAGAGTATTCCCGACGGAACGACTCGTACCAACTGACTGGGGGTCCAACCCACTCCAACTCACATTAGGTCTAGTACGGGCGGATTGACACCGAAGGCGACACAAACCAGCCGGAGATTGGCCCACATGCAGTGTCAGAGGGCATATGGGGCCTCTGCCGTCGGCATACCAAAGCAAGCCCGACGGAACGGCTCATACGCACCGACTTGGGGCCAACCCCCACCAGGTCAAGTTCGGGCAGATTGACTCTGAAGGCGACAAAAACCAGCCGGATATTGGCCCACATACAGTGTCAGTGGCATACCAAAGCATTCCCGACGGAAGGACTTCTACCACTCAATAGGGAGTCCGACCCACTCGAGTTAATGCGGATTGACTCAGAAGGCGAAACTTACCAGCCGTATCTGGGACCACAGAGAGTGTCCAAGTTTGTTCCTCGGCCGTCAGCATACCAGAGTGTTCTTGACGGAAGAATTCATACCACCCGACGTGGGGTCCGACTCACTCCACGTACACCAGGTCGAGTCCGGACGGATTGACTCTCTGAAGGTCACAAAACCCAGCCGGAGACTGGCCCACATACAGCGTCGGGGGCAATTCGGGTCCCTGCCTTCGGCATACCGAAGCATTCGCTATGGAACGACTCATACCACCCGACTAGGGGTCCGACCCACTCCATCCTCCACCAGGTCAAGTCTCTTAATGCGACAAAAACTAGCCGGAGATAGGCACACATACAGTGTCATGGGCTATTTTGGAGTTTGGACCTCTGCTGTCTGCATTGCCGACGGAATGACTCATGTCATTCGATGGGGTCCGACCCACTCCAACCCCTCCAGGTTGAGTTCGTGCGGATTGACTTTGAAAGTGACAGAAAACCATTCGGAGATGGGCATGTTGTCTGAACAACTGATCTGCTCAGGCTCGGTCGGAAAACGATGCGCGATACGCGATAGTACGAGGACGATGGTAAGATGGCGATGCGCGATAACGCGATGTTTTTTTCCATCGTCATCTTACCATCGCGCATCGCCATCTTACTATCGCGTATCGCGCATCACCTTACCATAGCTCATAGCCATCTTACTATCGCGCATCGCCTTTACTCTAAGATGACGATGCTCGATAGTAAGATGACGATGCACGGTGGTAAGATGGCGATGCGCGATGGTAAGATGGCGATGATAAGATGGTGATGCGCGATTTTTCCATATTGCCATCGCGCATCGTCATCTTACCATTGCATATAGTCATCTTATTATCGCACTATCGCCATCTTACCATCGCGTTATCGTGCATTGCCATCTTACCATCGCCTTTCAGAGAGACCGCTATGAGCCTAACGGAACACCGTAATATGCAGTGAAAAAGACTCCTCTTATTTTGAAGACTCTGGTGCTACGGGGGTGGACAGTGTTGCAGTGCCCAGTACTGTCCATGAACAGACTCAATCAAACATAGTCTGCAACTTTCGCTGTTTGTTTTAACTTCAGTGCTTTTGAAGGATCTCCCTTTTCAGAATTTATATACTTCACAACAGCCGATGTTAAGTGTTTGTGTGGCGGCCGTAAAAAGTCGCCCCGTACTTCATCGCAGTGTTGTTACTTTTTCTGGTCCTTTGAGATCAATGATTTCAACACTTGTAGTTCTGAAAATTGAATAACGCTTAAGCCGTGCTAGGGGGCGCGGACAGTGTTGCAGTGTCCAGTACTGTCAATGAACAGACTCAATCAAACCGATTCTGCAACTTTCGCTGTTGGTTAAGACCAGTGCTTTTGAAGGATCTCCCTTTTCAGAATTTATCTATATGCAGTGAAAAGGTGGTGAAACAACCGGTACAAGAATGTCTTGTGACTGAGAGACGTGGTGTAAACAGATAAGATTATGATGCCAAGCTTGCCAAAAGTAAACCTCTTCACTTTCGTTTTACTTTACTCTGCAGATTTAGACATAGATTGTGTTTAGTTGATCAACCCCT
>JAWPHD010000683.1:0-395000 GCA_037043455.1 Cyrtodaria siliqua | reverse complement strand
GTAGTAGTAGTAGTAGTAGTAGTAGTAGTAGAAGTCCACTCCATTTGATACACATTTCCACTCCAAAATTGATAACAACGGAGAAAGAGAGAGAGATATATATATATATAGAGAGATATATAAAGATATATATATATATAGAGAGAGAGAGAGAGAGAGATGTGTAATGTCATGTCCAACATGGAGAATCTGAAAGCATTATGATTGTCAATCCAAATTCGAATACAACGAGCATAATGGGTTAGTGTGCACCCATGATCCATGCGATTTAAGTATTGTTAATGAACCAGTTTGGTCTTGAAAACTGAACGACTGGGCTGTATCAATCATTAAAGTGACACACGGCAATCTTGAAGATTTTATCGTCTCGATTTATTTATTCCAGTATCATTTTCACTTTATACCTGCTTGTATATAATTGTATAACTTGTTCAGTGTTCGTTGTTTCTTTTTCTACAATAAGTTTCACATATTATTGGTGCATTATAAGGCATTGTCAGTATTATGTAAAAACTGTTTGCATTATGCCATTCTTATAAGTAATATTAATGATTGAACAAATGCAAGTTATGTATAAAACTAACTGGATGCCGCGAGTTTTAACATATCAAGATTGTTGTTTCCCTTTGATTGTTTGGATCCCTTTTATATTAATGTGTAGCGTCTCCGTGGCCGAATGGTTAACCACGTTGCGTTGTAAACATTCGCCTCTCACCGCTGCGGGTTTGAATCTCACTGGGAGCTCGATTTGTAAGTGAGGAAGTGTCGATTCTTACGGATGGCGGGAGGTTCTGGTACTGGTTATACCCAGGAAAAATGGGTGGTCTGCCGCCGTCACAAAAAATCGACCGTCATATATAACCTTACATGTGTTGAGAATGACGTAAAAAAACATACAAACAAATATTAATGTATATGATGTTTTGATGCTCTTTTAAAGTGTACACTTGATTGAGCGGGGGCAATGGTTATTTCTTTTATCCTGTTTGGCGATTTTTTATTTTTTTTGTTATCTGCTTTTGTGAACAAAATATTAACTGTTTTCTGTTATTAAATGTACTGTTAACTGTTTTCAGTATTTTTTAATTTATGAGCAAATTCAATTTGCTGTTATCCTGTTATGAGAATTCCCCCCCCCCCCCCCCCCCCCCCCCCCCCCCCCCCCCCCCCCCACACACACACACCCCACATCCTTTATTTGAATTACTAAGCCTCGTCTGTCGGAAGGGGACATAAACCTGGCGGATGGTGACGCTGCGTTTAAAACCTGTCGCCTCTTACCTCTGCCTGGGAGCTTCACTTTGTAGGTGAGAAAGTGTCGATTCTAACGGAACAAGGAAGGATACAGCACTGGTTCTACCCAGGAAAAAGTGGGTGGTCTACCTCCGCCACTAAACAATCGACGTTCTATATAGCCTAAAATGTTCTAAAAATGACGTAAAGCACCATTCAACCAACAAACTGATTTAGCAACAGCAAAAAAAACAGCCGAGTCGTCGAGTTTTCCAGACCGAACCTTTCTATAAACAATAATTAAACCGAAGGTATCATGAAGCTTAATGTAATGCATATATGCACATTTCATTATAAAACTGAAGCACGCTGAGAGGGTTTTCATTTGGATAGACACCAATCATTCTGTCAGGTCGCCTCTAAGTCAAGAGTCCGATACTTCTTCACTAGACTACACAGCCATTTGGATAGACACCAATCATTCTGTCAGGTCGCCTCTAAGTCAAGAGTCCGATACTTCTTCACTAGACTACACAGCCATTTGGATAGACACCAATCATTCTGTCAGGTCGCCTCTAAGTCAAGAGTCCGATACTTCTTCACTAGACTACACAGCCATTTGGATAGACACCAATCATTCTGTCAGGTCGCCTCTAAGTCAAGAGTCCGATACTTCTTCACTAGACTACACAGCCATTTGGATAGACACCAATCATTCTGTCAGGTCGCCTCTACGTCAAGAGTCCGATACTTCTTCACTAGACCACACAGCCATTTGGATAGACACCAATCATTCTGTCAGGTCGCCTCTAAGTCAAGAGTCCGATACTTCTTCACTAGACTACACAGTCAGCCACAACGTCAATGAAAAAAAGGTTTTTGACAAAATTATAATTTATAAAAGATAACTGCCACACGGCTGCGTAAAACTGTTTGCTATTTACGGAATGTAGGAATAATGAAGTACAAGTCTTGGTAAGCCTGTAACAGGTATTTAAAAAGGACACTTATAGCATCATTTTGACTTAAGTGGGTTGATGCACTATTTTCAAACAAGACTTTAAAATTTAAAAACGTCTCTGAAAAACTTGAAAAAAGTGAAAGAATGATCAAAATGCCATGAAAAATAAAGGAGATATGACCTATTGAAAATTTACAAAGAACATAAATGGCATTCGCAACATCTCATACACTGCTTCGCTTCGCAGCTTTACTCGAATGTAAATCGAAGGTTTCCATATTGGTTACGTCGTCGCGCCTTAGATTCCCGCCAAAACAAATTTGCATTCAAAATCAAAGTTATCATCCAAATTGTGCAATGTCATTTAGCCGATTGTTCCATCTGTAGTTTATTTACATGGAAGCAGTGATAAAACCTTCATCTGTATTGTAAATAACAAGCATGCAACGCAAATCATAAACGACACGTGTGGCCGACGGCCATATTGTTTATATAGCAACAGCTTAACAACAGTGCACTATTTTCTGTGGATATTGTCTTCCGGCTAACAAAATGTCAAGATTTTGAACATACCGAAGCGTCGAAGAATGACGGGATTGGCCGAGCGTTCACGATTGCATAAATGGAGGCGGCCATCTTGAAACGATGACGTCATCGCGCCTTTTCACCATACTAGTATATGGCATATTGACAAAATATACTTTAAAGCAAAGAAAATCACTGCAAATTGATAAAAAAATAAATATACACATTTATTTGCAAATGTTCAATAGGTCATATCTCCTTTATTTTCATGGCATTTTGATAATTCTTTTAGTGTTTTTTTTCAAGTTTTTCAAAGGCCTTTAAAATAACCCTTGCTTGGAAATAGTGCTATATTACAAGTTCCCTGACCGTGCCCTCATTGATAAGTACTGGATTATAAGAAAAACTGTGTATGCTTTCTTAAATGAGAGAAAAAAGACAATGCCAGAGAACTTCCTTTTTTTTTCTTTTTTTTTTTTTTATCTTTGATCACCCACACACCCAAAAACCAGCAACATATATAATGTAAATTCCCTTTCTTATCCCTCCAATCACGTCTAGTGAAGGACTGACCTCACATGGCTTGATGCTTGTTTATCTTATTCGGGGCCCAGCAAGGGAACTTGTAATAGTGCATCAACTCGTTTAAAAGGACATACAGCAATCTTGAACCTCCATTGAGTATCATTTTGAATTAAAGGGACACACGGCAATCTTACACTTAACACCTCAATTGAGTATCATTTTTACTTAAAGGGACACACGACTTGAAGTATTCATCAAGCATTTCAATTAGCACCTCTAGCAGTTTGACGCCAATCTTTAATTTCACACGTCACTGATAATATATTCAAACATATGGTAGAATAACGAATACAAGTTGAAAACTTAAAATTGTATTTAAATATATGCAAGCAGATTTAAAATCAAAATGATACCGGATTAATAAACCGAGATGCTAATTTTAATGCTTGAAAAATATTTCAAGATTGCCGTGTGTGCCTTTAAAACTCGTTTCATTTTATTTCACCTACTTGTTGATCCGTTAATTCTCCCTGTCATAGGTGCATTTAGTTATAGACAATATCAGATAGCATTGGGCGAATGCTAAAATTTTAACTATAAGAAAGTTATTAACTGGGAAAGTTTTCTTTGCTATCTGTTCTTGAGGTTAAAAAGTGAATCGTAATTGACAATCTTAATTAAATACAAAGGAATCGTAACAGTATTAACCATATACATATATCGCAAGTAAAGATAAATGTCCATATTACCTTCATTATTATCGTTTGCGGAGCTAATATTGCGTTTCGCGAAGGGAGATAACTCGTGTGGCATTGTCTTATTTATTACAGACCAACCTGCTTGCATATAATTAAATGAAAGTTAATACTGGCGTTTAATTTGTATTCGTTATTCTGCAGTTGGTTTAACTATATTATTGGTGCAATATAATTAACAATTGTTACAATTTACAAACTTTAATGATTTTCAAATAAGGAAGTTATTTGGGACGCCGGGAGTTAAAACAAAAAAAAAGGATTGCATTGTGTCACTTTAATGTAACTACTGTTTTGCATGAACCATTGTGTCTTTGCCGTTAACTCGTTCAAAAATTCCCACGGTATCGCCACCGTGAAGTTGAGGTGAAAACAGTAAAATGCACAACATGTACGCAACATTCACATAAACGGGTTGTTTCGTGAGTTCGACAGGGTACTGGGATACAAATAAAGTGACTGCAGGCGATCTAGAAGAGTAATTGGTGTCAATCCAAATACAAATGAAACCCTTCATAATGTGCTTCAGTTTTATAGGAAATGTGCATATGTATTAAATTAACCGGAACTCGTTAATGAAAAGGTTCGCGCTGGACTCTTGACGACTTGGCTGCGGTTTTGTTGTTAAATCATAAATAATTATTCAAAAGGGGATTATCATGATTATTTTGCTAACAGTTGTACATATAATTCAAATGACGGTATACAGTACTGGTTCTACCCAGGACATTGGGGATGGTCTGAGACAGAGCACAAACAATTCGACCGTCATATCAGGGATGGAACTCGACACATAGGGCCATGGTCATATGTGGCCTAGCATGTGCTAAAATGACGTAAACCACCATTCGCACAAACAAAACAAACAAATCATAATGCTTCCAGATCGCCTCCAGTCCCTTTAAAGTAACAAACCCGCCAAATAACGAAATATACACTACAAGACCGTTTATCAAAACTCTGTCCAGATGTTCAGGTCATATAAGAATGCATATGTGTCGATTAAAAGTTTATTCTCGGGTTCTTAAAATATCCGTGATTGCGTAAAATGAATTAGAAGCTCCAGCTTTGTGGTTTGACATGGCTGGTTAAAGCCGTTTAAACTGTGTCTATGGAGTTTTGATTTTCAACATATGTAAGTTATATACCTCGTCGTCAGTAGGTTTAGAAACGTTGTACATTTGTTGTAAACTATGTCGGTTGTTGGCGGGATGGGGACATTAAGTAATGATATGTTTCATCTCATCTTTTCGTATACTTTGTTTAACATTGTTACGTAGTGTCGTCTGCCTCCAGAGTACTACATATTTTGTGTCCGGCGTAATATGCCTCAGGGTCCGGAATACTCTCTAAATTTGTCGAAATCCGGCGTACGAAAATGGTGTGTTTCACCCTCATCTTTAGTATAATAGGTTTATTAAACAAGCATGTGTTGTTTTTACTATAAGTTTTTACTATAATTAGTAATATCTCTGTTCTCTCTATTAAAACGTTCGCGCCGCTCGCAGTGGACACTTCTTTAATTAGCGTGTTTCGTTAACACGTACTGTCGGCCTGTATGCAGATATCACAGCAAACATTTAAGGGGGAATTGACCTATTCGAAAATTTAATATGAACTATATACATTTGAAGATATTTGCGATTTGAATCTGAATTTTGTTTTGTCGTCGTGTAAACAAGTTTTTAATAATAAAGCCTCAAGTATGGCTATCTTTGACTCTTTTTTTTTATATAAAAATCGCGTCACACACACGCACGCACGCACGCACACACTGTATTCTATGAAACATTCCAAATGCGATACAGGTATGTTGAAATTACAATATTACATCTTATTATAATGAGTATTATATTATTAATTTATATTGTTACATGAATCACGAAACAGTAGATGAAATGGACAATGACAACAGCATCAGTAGCAGCAGCAACAACATGTTATTTGATCTTGTTTACTCATGTGAAACCAGAACTGTTATCAAAAATCTGTTAAAAAATACACGTGAAAATATCATCACACGGTAATTGTTAATTTCTATTGATTATTTTTCATGCTATGAAAATGTGAAATAAAAATCATAAAATAAGCATGTTTTTTCTCTTTCTAATCAATTTCCCATTCAGTGAAGCATGGATATACAGGTATGTAGATCTATGAGTGAACTAATAATTTATTATCTACCTGACGACAACGAAACATAATCAAAACGTCCCCTAGTCAAAACGTCCCCCTTAAAAAGATAATATTTGACCAGTGAAATTATAAGAGAAAATCAATTAAGTGTAGCAGACACGATTTTATTATTCCTTTAAATAATTACACTTAAAGGGACACGCGGCAATCTTGATTTTTTAAAAACTCACGGCGTCCCGTGTTTTTCTCTTAACTTGCATTTGTTCAATCATTAATATTAATTATAAGAATTGTATTAAACCATTTGTTTATGCATATTATTACTTTTTGATATTACTGCACCAATAGTATATTAAAACTTATAGTATAATAAGACGAAATAGTGAATACTTAAAATTTAATTTATTTAAATGTAGCCAGGGTAAAAGTGAAAACGATACTGCATATATATAATTCGAGACACCCATATCGTCTGCCTTGCATTCGGGAGGTCGTGGGTTCGAGTCCCCTGACCGCGTCATACCAAAGACTTTAAAAAATGGAGAAGTCACTTGTAACCCTTGCCTGACGAGCAAATAATGGGTAGTGCTACAACTGATTGACCAGTGTCAGAATAATGTGACTGGGTGGGTGGGGGTATCATGTCTACTACGGCGTGGTATTCCAGTGTGGCAGCACTATAAAAGAAACCATTGAGTTCGCTGCTTCAAGTAGACATATCATCACATCACACAACAACACACAGATAAAAGTCCAAACATTGTGCCTATAATCGTCGGTAGGACGCCTGTCGTAGGCACACACACACACACACACACACACACACATTTCAAACACTTCAAACACACACATTTCAAACACCTCAAGATTGCCGTGTGTCCCTTTAATACTTTTGTTTCTACTTTCGGTTTGCTCGGCAATACTCGGGTATATTCGGATAACGTTTAGTTCTGATTGGTTAGTTGAAGATTCCCGCGAATTGGGGTTTTCTGGGAGAATTGTAGAAGGTTAACATTTTGGAATGTGGTAATATCTGAAAGTTTGAGGGCAAAGCTACTGATTTGAAGAAGGGTTATACTATTTGCTTAGTTTATGGGTTCGTATTTTTGCATTGGTAGACAAATTACTGCGCTGTAATTTATATTTCGAGTGTATTCGATTCGTTCCCAGTTTGTTCGTACCGGTCTGTGGTTTGTTTCGGATTCGAGTTGCTTCGCAGGACGGTGACGGGTCGTTTCGCACATCGGTTGTTTCGCGGATAGTCGTTTCGCCCATCATATAGATAGTCGTTTCGCCCAGAGAGAAAATATAGATTACATGTTAAAGGGACACATCTTGAAGATTTTATCAAGCATTCAACTTAGCATGTCAACGTATTAATCTAGGATCATTTTTACTTTAAATGTGCTTGCACATTAAATAACAAGGTATTGTTTTTACTTTTAATATTTAAGATTGAACAAATGCAAGTTGTATAGAACAACTAACGGGACACGCGCATTTTTAATAAAACGATTTTGCTGCGTGTTTCTTTGAAAAATGTTTACTCATTTATTTTCTAAATATTTTGCACATATATTTTCTGATAAATACTGTTTGTCGTTCATTTCTCTCATTTGTCCTGTATGTAATATCTCTCATCTGTCCTGTATGTAATGTCTCTCATCTATCCTGTATGTAATAGCTCTCATATATCCTGTATGTAATATCTCTCATCTTGCCTGTATGTAATATCTCTCATCTGTCCCGTATGTAATATCTCTCATCTGTCCCGTATGTAATATCTCTCATCTGTCCCGTATGTAATATCTCTCATCTGTCCCGTATGTTATATCTCTCATCTGTCCCGTATGTAATATCTCTCATCTTCCCGTATGTAATATCTCTCATCTGTCCTGTATGTAATATCTCTCATCTGTCCCGTATGAAATATCTCTCATCTGTCCCGTATGTAATATCTCTCATCTGTCCCGTATGTAATATCTCTCATCTGTCCCGTATGTAATATCTCTCATCTGTCCCGTATGTAATATCTCTCATCTATCCTGTATATTGAATGAAAATAAAAAAGAATATATAAAAAAAGTGTCCAAAGATGTGCACAAACGCACCACGAAAATACACAACAAAATATATATATAAAAAAAGATGTGTCAAAAGATGTGCACAATTGCACCAAAACAAAAATGAAAAGAAAGAAACACGCACAAAAAGAGAAAAAAAATGTATATTTTGAAATGTTGAAATGTACTGTAAACATTACGCAAGAATTTGAAAACGTCAGCAATGAAATAGATGAAATCCTAGTTACACCTCCTCGTTGGAACTAACCGGAAACAACCTATTTTTATTCATTCAGTTATGAATAAAATACGTTGGCCGACGTAACAATTAAAACATATATAATATGCGCTAATAAAAACACACGCAAAAAAGACAACAATACAATATATTATACAATCCTACAATGTAATCAATCAATCAGTTTTATTCAGGCTAAAATATATATATATATTTTAAGCCTGAATATATATATATTCAGGGGCGTACCCATGGATTTTTTATTGGTACGGCCAAATATATGATGAACGGCGTAAGCCACGAGTGGCTATTTTTTTGCAACATCCCAAATCATGCTTTCTTGTGTATATTTCAGGCCATTGGAGACTGAGTTTCAAAAAAATTATTCACTTGACTGTCTCTGTCTGTCCGTCCGTCCGTCTATCCGGATATCTTGTTTTTAATTGGTTTTGTTTTGGTTGAAAGGTGTTTTACGTAAATATTAGCACATGTTAGGCCATATAAGATGGTAGATGTTTTTGTGGTAGAGGCATATCACCGTATTGTTTACTAGGTAGAACCAGTACTGTATACCTCCCGCCATCTGAAGAAAAAATCCAAAAGTTGTCGTATCGCAGTAATACAGCATGGTTTTCGTATCGAGTCTATCTGTCATTGGTCATATTCGTTTGCTAAACAATTACCAGCATGCTCGCAGGGGAACAAAACTTGTTCCAAACGTACACGTTTGGCAATCTCAAAAGTTATTTCGGTAAAAATCCATGGTAAAGTGTAATACACATGTTTTGTCAAAGATGATTATTTTGATTTTAAGCAGTGTTGTTAAATTGTCTTTCTTTATGGAAAGCCGTTTGGGACCCCCGCTAAAAACCAAACGGCTTTCCATACTTTCTTATATTTGAAAATGTTTTTAAACAATATGTTTATGTAAGTACATGCAAATAATTAAATACCAAACTGGCATATGCATAATACCTCGGTCAAGAATCTGTCGGCTCATTTACTAACACACACACTTTTCACAAATCCTCAAATTATTTGCTATTGTACTGTGTTCTTCTGTCTCATTGCTATATTGAAGGGAATATATATCTTAGTTGCGTGTTTATTGTTGAACATGTAGCGTAATACAGTAACATGCAGGTGGGAAGATAGATGTAGGCAGTGAAGTAATAAGTGAAGTCTTATTACTTCACTGATGTAGGGGAATTTCCCAAATATTTCAGATGGTTTAGTATTTCATAAGGCGTCCTATCATTGTGTCAGATAATATCTGTCACGCAACTCTATATTATTAAGTTAAGATTTGATTACATCATACTTGCAATCCGATGTTTGCAGTTATTATCCCCAAATATGTTCTGAATGTTTAAGGTTATTGCAGTCATCATTCAATCTTACGAGCACACATTTTTGTTCCGATAATGTCTGTATTACTGAAACAAAACACCACACGTCAAGATGATATCTGAAAGTTAATGGATAAAGCATCAAACGTATTTAATTCTTAAATTGTTTTTATCATGCATGTTAATGTCAGTTTTTTTGTAAATGTTCAGCTGCATATTCGTTGTTTAATAATGTATACATTGGTAACATGTTTTAAGCAATAAAACCCAATCACATTTGCGGACATTCTTCATGTACTTCACCGACATATATACAACTTACATATTTTTGAATCCCAGCTCTATAGACACACTATAAATGGTTTTAACCAGCCATACCAAACAACGAAATTGGACCGCCGAATTAATAGTTACCAAGTCATACTTCATTTACGCATATTCAATAACACAATTATTGTAAGAACCCGTGAATAAACCTATACCTTTAATTGGTACATATACATTATTATATGACCTGAATACCTGGATAGAGTTTTGATAAACGGTTGTGCAGTGTAATTTTGCTATTATTTGGCGGTTAGTTTCTTAAACATATAAATATGCGAAAATATGTCTTCACGAGGGACACTTAGCTTGGTACCTCGCTGATCTCGACATTATTTTGGGATTTGCAACACCATTTCGCTATGTTACCAAACTATTTATCATAATGTTGTAAAACTTGAAGTTGTTTGAAGATACGTGGGGCTTCATTTCGAGAAGCTTATTTCGGACTAGTATCAGCGGAGTTGTAGCCCTTGATTTAGTTAAAAATGCTATGTTTTGCATCGTTAAGACGATAGGGGCTTCATTGTTCATCCGATCTTTACCAATCTTTATCAGATTGTTAATGTCGAAAGGGGCTTCATTGTTCATCCGATCTTTACCAATCTTTATCAGATTGTTAATGTCGTTGAAAGCTCGAACAAGTTTGAAAAACAGCCATATCGGACATGTAACAGCAGAGTTATAGCCATTGGTTTAGTTAAAAATGCTATATTTTACCTCGTTAAGACAATAGGGGCTTCATTCGATCTTTACCAAACTTTATCAGATTGTTTATGTCATTGAAAGCTCGAACAAGTTTGAAAACCATTCATATCGAACCAGTAACAGTGGAGTTATGGCCCTTGATTCAGTTAAAAATGCTATATTTCGCCTCGTTAAGACAATAGGGCCTTCATTTTTGATCCTATCTTTACCAAACTTTACCACGTTGTTAATCACCAAAAATCACGAATGAGGCGCGTATAAGTCGTGTAAAATTCCAAAAAATAAACTTCAATGTATACTGACAAGCTACTTATGTTTTAAAAGTTCAGAATTTCGAGATTAAAATTGCAAAAAATCCACCATGAAAATTTTCTCTGATGAAAGTTATGATGCATTATACATTATCACCGTTTTATCATACAGAATATTAAAATACATACGTGACTACTATAATGTATTAAATAAACATACTTTTCTTTGAAAGCGTTATGCAAATCAATGTATCAAACTATTTTAGTTAGATTGTTTAAACTGTGTCAGCATCGAAACAACATACGGATAAGACAATATTGTTATTTTTCCCTGGCAGCGATAATGAAACAAACACGATAACTTGAAACCAAATTTTATTTGAACATTAAAAATTAACACACAAGAATAGTTGTCTTTTTTTTCATCTGATTTTAACGCACTAATAACAACAATTGTATTCTTCAAGGAAAGGTTATGTTAACGACTTGTAGTTATTATATCATTTGTTCATTGAACATACTATAAATCAGGTAACTATGCAAAAGGTAACGTATGTATCGCTGACGTTCAAAAATGAATTTGGAGATATGTACTTGATGGTATCACTTCGTGTAAAGTCAGTAAACCTTCAATATGGTTTATTTAAACTACTTTTAATGTTAATATGTAAACAATACATTTTCATGAGAAAACAATCGTATTAAACTGTACTTCAATTTATAAGTGTCCTAAATTGTCTACGAAATTATATCGATTAATCCAAATGCTTACAACTAGCTTAGAACAGACGTTTGAAGAGGCTTAAACACTAACGTGGTAATAATGCATCTCTTGTAAATTGCAGACACAGAAACTAAACAAAGTGAATGATACTTACAGTTACCTGACACGGCATTCGCTTAGTGTAACGTATGTATCACATTTTATTCTGCCTTACATATAGGTTATTATGAACTTGGTAAACCATCATGAACAGTAGGCAGATACATTTATACATTCACAGCGTTTTTTATCAGTAAAAGCAAAACTTAAAAGAAACAAACAACATTTGCAACACGCAATAAAAACTGATTCCTCTGCTTGATGGTAACGTACTTATCACCAACAGTTAATCATCAGGCTTACATCCTATGAGAATGAAACAATTCATTGATTGTTTCTTTCTCGTCAGGATTTAACTTAAAAATCCTCTTTGACTTCCCAGACGGCTGTAGTGTTTTTACAACACACAGGATGTCATCAGAAACGCGCCACACACAGTCTTTCACTTGAGGCCACTTGAACATTTCTTTTGCCTTTTCCATGAAGTTGATTTGAAAGTCTCCATCCTCTTCATCTTTTTCTTTGACTCTACCTATATACCACGCTTTTTCATAGACCGCTGCGACAAGAGTGCCAACTTCTGTATTATTACGCATTGAATATGTTTTACTATTTACTGAGCCAGATGCGTTTTCATTCATGTCTCCAAGTATTTCAGTGGTGCTACCATTTTGATTCTGTCCACTTGGTTGTTCTGTTCTAGTACTGGACGTCGAATCGTTGGTTTTCATTTCTATAACACACTTGAACTCTTCCCTTTTCCAGGAGTCACAGTACGATCCAGATATACATACTTGGCAGTAGAATGATGTTTCTCTTGTCATGAGCACCTCATCATTGTCACTAATGCCTACTGCATGTAATTTCATCGTACCCTTTAGTGGTTTGGTTTTGATCAAGTTCATCTCGTTTTGCTTTCGGTTGGTTTCGTCAGTGCTGACATATAGAAATTTCGCTGACATGCTGGATGTTGTTCCCCATCTATAAAAATCTTCGGCATTCTGTATCTGAACATGACCTTGTCTTATAGCCATGTCTGCCATTCTCTTTGTCGTTCCACCGAGGCCGTCGCATGGCCCCTTACCGTGACCCACCTCAAAATAATTCCACCGCGCTCTTAAATTGTAAAGTATTTGATGTCTAGCCAGCGTGTGGAAAACATATCTGTTTCTGTACTGTGACGACGGTGAGTCTGTCCAGTAGTGTATGAAGCGTAAATTGGGTTTTAATACTTTAAGTTCAGGTATTATGTGGTCCAGAAATGCACACACAGCGCTGGAACTATGTGACATCTCGTCACTAATGACAACATAACTTTTATGTTTCAGCTCTCCATTCTCTCTGTAGTATGCTAGCGCAGGGTGAATGGTCACCATAGTTTGGTTCCAGTACGCGGTTTGCACTTCATTTAAAGACCTGCAACTATATAATCCATTTGCACCATGATTTCATTTTCTGGGAGATTTTCCTTTAGCAATCTAACTTGCTGGTACTGTTGCCGTACTCGTTGAACATGCTGTTCAAACAGGTCAATCTGTTTTGTCAGATCTTGCCTGAATTGTTGAATCTCTTCTTCTTTTTCAACGATTTTCATCTTTTTTTTCCCATTGCCAATATCTACCTTTTGCCATACACGGTATACAATTTTCTCAGGCAGACCATGCAATAGCTGATCCATATCATCTTTGTGTACAATTAGGTTTTCTGGGTTTTCACTAATACGTATTCCTGCTTTCCTCATTGACTGCACTTTCAAGGCCATGTTCTGGTGGTGTATACATTGACATGTATTCCTTGATATTTTTACAATTTCTTCACTTCAAAAGGTAGAAAGAAATATATAGTCCAATTCTATATTCTATACTTTTATTTCTACATGCTACCAACTATAATGGTGAATTAATATTTACAACAGTTTACTAAAAATGATAGTCTCTCTCTCACATAACTACTGATCTCTTGTAAAGCCAGGAAAAACCACGGAAACAGCCACGAACAATGAAAACCCTCCCTTTTTATAAGGGGTTAGCATGGTCGTAAATATTAGCATGCTAACTCATCAATCTTATAGCATCTACAAATAAGGAATGCTAACACATAAATCATGTAGCATTAGCATTAGCCTGGTTCATAGAGCATCTCCCAAATAAGGGATGCTAACCCATAAATTATGATCATTAGCATTAGCCTGCGTTAGCCCTGTAGAGAGATACACATCTAGATTTATGGTGCTAACCGAAGACAGACATAATGTCCTCAGTAACCAGGGTTGAATACTGGTACCTGTACAAAATTACAACAATATGAATGAAGCCAATAGGACGTTTGTAGGTCTCAAACGTGCAAATGTTGACAGTGACATTTTATTCTCTGGATATTCAGCATTATATTTGTCCTGCAAATTCTTTAAATAGTCAGTCAATACCTTAGTCTGTTGTTTCTCTACCTGCTTTTCAACTTTCTTTGCATCTGATTTTCCCGGCTGGGTACGGCTGTTATCTTCCCTGTTCAAAAAGTCAACCACTGACCTTTCTGCAACTTTTGATAGCGACTGGCGTTGTTCCTTTCTACTTACTATGTTTTTATCATATGTACGTGCCAATGAACGCCTGCTTAATTGTGTGCCATCACTTATGCTTTTCAAGCATCTGTACTTTCTTGCGACTTTTCCCGATATTATTCTATGAATGCTGTTTACTTTCTTCTGCCCCGATGCTTTCTTTGCCTCGTGAATTTCTTTCATTAAAACGTTACACGTTAGCAGTTGTCTTCTAACAAGTCGCTGCCTATTCGGTGTTAGCCTGAGTGACTCCAAGTCTGCTAATGTTTTCTTGTTAGGTGTCAAGTGGCCTGTGTCTGACTGAGTTAGTCTGGTTTTCTTAGATATTCGTTCGATTTTCTTATTATTTGCTCTTATCTTACGCTTTAACTTGTCCACCTCAGTTTTCAATGTACCTACTGTTCTGTGTGCTCTACTTAATGCGCGTGCGTTAATTTTCTTCACACCTTTTCCAACATTGGGCAATTTCACGATTAGTTTTCCAAAACTTGAAACACTTGGTCCGGGTTCAATACTCTGCTCTCTATCCTGGTCACTTTCGGTATTTAATGTTTCATAACCACTTGTCTCTTCCGTGTCATTGTTATTTTCTTGTTGCTGTCGTTTTCTCAACCTACTGAGTCTGTTTCTCAATTTAGCTTTGCTATTTCGAGCTGTACGTTTCTTGCTGATAAGCTCATCTGCAGGTACGTAATATTGGCGTTGCCTTGCCCTTTCTTTATCTAGGAACGCTGCGCCTTTTGCCTTTTGCCTTTCCCTATACGCCTTCTGAATTTCACTGCGTGATTTCGGCATTCTGAAGTGAGAGCAACATATAACGTAGGTATCGATACATACGTTACTACACAGTCTATAATCTTGATTTATAAAACCAATGGTGTTTATTATGTAATCCGGTAAATAGTAAACATTCAATGTCAGATATACTAAAATAAATTATGTGAGACTGAATTAAAGGACTAAGCATTATGAAAATAAGTGACAACTCAATCTGAACTTCAAATACCAAGAAATATCAACTGTGAATATAAAGAAAACTCTTAACTCCAAATTAAACCTAAAATGAAGATATCTTTCTGTTCTATTTACCATATGAACATACCGGTACCAAACATGCTATTCCAATAGTATTATTACCATATTTCAAGTTCCACTATCAAAACGTGCTTTTAATTTAAAGCGATACATACGTTACCTGTGGATACGTTACCTGTGGTAACGTATGCATCACTGTTATTTGTCAGTCATATCTACACTCATGTATACAATGCAGTATATCATGTGAATTTATTTAAAACTATGAAGCACATTTTATATTTAAATAATAATAACACAACACAATTTACATTCATGAGACATTTACATACCTTAGATGAAGCGTACACTTTTTCAAAGTTTGGTTCGTTTAAAATGTCTGCATCAAGTTGAATCGTTCATCAAAATTTAAACATGGCGGTATAAACAACTTTCTAACATGTAAAGGCCGCGTCATTGATGACGTATGCTGACGTAGTAGTTAGTTTCGAATAATACAGTATCGTATCTATCGATCACGTATGTATCATTTCCTTCTTTGATAATCGTAAACAGTTTGATTTGGTAGTTATTTCTTAGCTACGCAGTAATCATCTATCACATATGACAATACACTTTGTCTTAAACGGCCTCTCAGAAATCTTGAATTAAATTATAATATTTAAACTATAGGTTAACGTATGTATCGCGCTTTTGTATACGCTACAGCGTTAGGTCTTTACAGTCGATATTTTGTAAAAAGTGCCACAAATATCGCAACCTGAACTATTTTTGCGGCCAGCTTAATGATTTCTTATTATAAGAACCAACGTTTGTTTAAGTTTGCTAAGCAACATACTGCAATAGCATGACACTTTTCCGTAGCATAGCGTATGTATCATGACTGTAGCGACATCATCTTAAATGACGACTAATGCCACCGGTGATTGAATAGTTTTGCAACCATATCAATTACAAAAGAACTTATGTTATTTATGAAAAATATGTGATTATGTTGCCTGTTGATGAATATTAAATACAGAAACGTTTGTTTAGCACCAAAAACTGAAATGGCGACAGTAACGTATGTTTCGTTTACGGCAGTTTGAACCATTGTAATACAATAACAGACAATCGTATCGGATAACGGGTTTGTATGGAAGTCAAGTCAACTTGTTGCTATATGATAAGAAGGCAAATTTCTTCTTATAGGGTGATGAATAAGATATTGTTTGCAGTGACATGTATATGTGCCTCATTAGTGATTTTTGGTGTAATATCAATGAAAGCTCGGACAAGTTCGAAAACCAGCCATATCGGACAAGTAACAGCGGAGTTATGGTCCTTGATTTAGTTAAAAATTCTATATTTTGCCTCGTTAAGACGATAGGGGCTCCATTGTTCATCCGATCTTTACCAAACTTTATCAGATTGTTAATGTCGTCGAAAGCTCGAACAAGTTCGAAAACCAGCCATATCGGACCAGTAACAGCTGAGTTACGTCCCTTGATTTAGTTAAAAATGCTATATTTTGCCTCGTTAAGACGATAGGGGCTTCATTGTTCATCCGATCTTTACCAAACTTTGTCAGATTGTTAATATCAATGAAAGCTGGGAAAGTTCGAAAAACATTCATATCGGATCATATCGGACCAGTAACAGCGGAGTTATGGCCCTCGATTTAGTTAAAAATGCTATATTTCGCCTCGTTAAGACGATAGGGCCTTTATTTTTTATCCTATCTCTACCAAACTTTACCACGTTGTAATATCAATGAAAGCTCGGACAAGTTCGAAAACCAGCCATATCGGACCAGTAACAGCAGAATTATGGCCCTTGATTTATTCAAAATGCTATATTTTGCCTCGTTAATACTATAAGGCCTTCATTTTTTATCTGATCTTTACCGAACTTTACCAGATTCTTTAGTTATGGCCCTTGATTTAGTTAAAAAGCTGTTTTTTGCCCGAAACTTAAAAAAAACGTAAATGGCAGTCGCTCGCTTCATTGATGTTATAAGAGCCATGTTAGCCAGTAGAGCGTCAACAGGCCCTCTTGGGCCTCTTGTTTCTTCAAATTATACTCTGCACCCTGCCCCACCCCATAGAACATAGTGGGGGGTAGGGCGACCCCGGCTTCTAAGCCTATGATATTAAAACATAATTTAAATTAAATGTATGCATGCATAATAATATAATGATCACTACAAATAAGTTTTATAAAGGGCTAGTCAGAGAATCAACGATAAACAACGAGTTTACCCCTACCATAATGTGGAGGTGTTCTATCTTATTGATCTATCTATCTATCTATATATACTGCATCATCCTCTTTCGAAGATTATGTGCAGGTGCGCGTCTGTGCAGTGTGAGTAAGATAAAAGGGGTAAAAAATGTCTTAAAAACAGGTGAAGGTGAAATAAAGATAATAGGGTTAACTGTTAAAAGTCTGAGCAAGACAAAGTGATTTTTAAAAGATAAAAACAGTGTTTCTTGTTTAAGGCATGGAGTGGGAGACGGTGCAAACGGCCAATTTGAATGAATCCAAACTTGGAAGCTTTGCTATGTCTGCTGGCAGTCTGTTCCACTGTACAATGGCGAGCGGGAAAAATGAATACTTATAGTAATCAGCAGAGGTGTGAATCTGTCTATAAGCCAGGCGATGGGACTGTCGTAATATTCTCCTGGGTTGCGTGACATATGGTGGCATTTCTGTGGCAACAAGTCCATGTATGATTTTGTAGAGGAGACATAATCGGGAGTCACTACGTCGGTCTTCTAATGATCGCCAACCTAGGTCACTGAGCATGTATGAAACACTGGCGTAATACGAGTAGTTTTTTAGCGTCCAGCGAGCTGCTCTGCGCTGTACCATCTCTAACTTGTTTATATTTGTCTTGGTATATGGACTCCATACAGGGGAGGAGTATTCAAGTAAGGGGCGCACAAGGGTCTTGTATGCTACTTCCCGTATATCTTTATTTTGTGATCTTATGTTTCGCTTTACAAAACCTAGTCCTATTTGCAGTGGATGTTGTTCTTTGGATATGGTCATTCCAGGTGAGGTTGCTGCTGATCACTGATGAAATTGATGTCGTGTGAAAGTTGTGAATACAAATTATAAGTTAAACGGAGCATAAACCCACAAAACCAGTACAAACTCAAGATACTGTACATTTCATGAATAAAGTACTCACTCGTCAGGGAGGGATACATGATTTGAGATAAGGGAGGGAGAGGGGAGGGGTCACAACCTTTAAAAAAACAATAAAAAACAACTGACCCTCCTCTCCTAGCTCCCCTATACATGCACGCACGCACATACGCATGCAGCACGCACACACGCAAAACCGCCTTTTATCATGTCTTTTTTTATGACCTCAGTTTTAGGGGTGCGCAATTTAAAAAAATAAATTATTTTTGCATATCAGTTTACATAACTTTTCAGATTTTAGGGATTTCATAGAGCAAGTCTACATAGCATTCAGTCAACTTTCATTTGAACCACGTATATTTTAGTGACGGAGAGAAAAAAAGAGAACAATCTTTAAAGAACAGTGATGTATTTTCGACCATTTTAAATATATAGAAATCTACAATAAACGTTGTGTTTCTGTAGTTTTTGATAATACGGGAAAAGCTCGACATGACCTAGTCTCATTTATTGATTTGACGTCTTATTTTTTTTTACGTATTCATAATTGACGTTAATAGTAATGCCGTCTGCGAAATAAACACATAGTCCGAGCCCGAGGCTATAACTTTTTCGTACGGACTATCAGACTTCTACAAATACATAGTCCGATCGGACCATTAGATAAAAAATCTTTAAAACTATTTATCTGACCTGGGAATTCCGTGAATAGCAGTCCAGGTTATCAAACGCTTCAGACTATCATTGAGTAAAAGCTGGTATTTTTCCATCGATAATTATGAGCGTCTGCGCGAACGAGACACAACGTTATAAATAGTAACTTATTTCCTAGAGGGATATGTTGAATTCGGGATATTGAATATCCAATCAGATTGCAAGGAAATCATGTGCACTTTCATAACCGTGATTTTTATATCGCTTGTTTCCGTAAAATGTTTCGGCCTAGTCAACCTAGTAAGCAATAGCGATTCCGTGACTGTTCAGATTTTACGGAAATCAACGGAGATTTTTTTTCAACATGGCATACTTTCTCAAATTATGGAATGAAAATGCTAAGTCTGGAAAAAAGAGTAAAAAGAGCATTGAAGATGTCACCGATTCTAAAGAAAATGTACATGTAGAACTTTTTTTAGAATTTTGTGCAGTTTTGAAACTGTATGCACATATTTTGCTGATGTCAGGTAGATTCTGATTGGATTAAATTACCCAAATCATAACAAATCCCCATAAAACATCAAAATATTATGTTTCCATCATAAAACATGTTGATTTAGGATATTTTGGCTGAAATTTGCATTTTTATGGATACAATTTTACTGAGAGTATATTTGCAAAAAGTAAAATTTCTTTACTGCCATTCTGGGGGTGGCCACCTTCAGTAAACTATATAAACTTAAATTATCACAGTGGGATATATAATTTAATTTCAAAATTGTTTGAAAGTGCAATATATATTAAATGATGTTCATGTGTAAAAAGTGATAAAAACAAGTTCCAACCCTACAGAAGTTTAATTATAAAAGAATGATGCGTGGCATGGTGATTACCATATTCTTAATCGCCCCAAGTGGCAAAATAAAAACAACAGGCCTTCAGAAATTTCTGGGGAGAACCCTGAGTACAAACAAAAAGAGTAAAGTGTTTGCAAAACAGTTGGTTCAGTGGGTGCCCGTGGCTAAGCCACGAACATGATAAAATGTTTTGTAAAACTACTTTCTTTTCCAACTAGTCGGTTCTTTAGTTTCGGACTATGAAATTCCCTTTCGGACTATACCATTTTCTTAAAATGATAGTCCGAAGACTATAATGCTAAAAACATTTTCGTGCAGACTGGTAATGCACCCGGTAGACTGCGCATATCAAATCTCGTAAATCTGCATCTATGCCTTAAGAAACTGGTGTTATGTTTGATCATAATATTTCTATTGGCGGTAAAAATAAATAAAATTAAATGATAGGACAGAGAGAAGCATAGATCGAGTGCAGGCAGAAGAACGGTAAAGTTTTCAAACTGCGTTAGTCTGAACCACTCACTCTCGTAGACGCGTATTTTATGCACTAGACACGAACAAATAATTGCTGACCGTTCAATCTTATTACCAAGCATTGCGCGTAACGTCACATAATTTTTGACGCCGTCGTGACGGTATATCGTGACGTTTGAGGTGTTTCCCATAACAAACTAACGTTGACAAAACTAAATCTCGTTATTTGTGATGTTATTGTACGTGATCCAAGATGGCGGCGCCCAACAAACTCATTTATTTGAAGGAAAAAATCGTTCATAGCTTATAGAAAAAATTGATTTTTTTCTGTATATTGGAATATATATATATACGTAACTATCTATAGTCGGTTCGGCCGTGTCGAGCTTATTAATGTGCGACTATGTTAAGGACTATAAATCTTATGTAGTACTACGCACAAGAACATATTATATGCATTTGAACTATTTGTACTCACAAGTAAACATTATATTCGAGTGTAAACATAAGCAATGTTGTCAATATTAAGGTTATAATATTGTGTCAAGATAGTATTGTGTTAAAGTACCAATATATGATTGCTTGATATTTATACATTGTATTATGTATTGCAGATACCCACATTTTGTTTGGAACTTGGAGAATGTGTGCGTACATATATGTAAATAAAGATGAACCATACGACCGAGTTATTTGTGGTGCAGGCCCAATTTAGGAAGTTACAAACCTAAACTACAGTCAGCTTCACTGGCGCCCAACGTAATAACGGACAGCTATGTTATAAGGATCAGAAGAGCGAGCGCTGACCCCGCTGGGGATAAACATATTACTGAACACGATGTGTGGAGATGAAAATAATGATACCAGGACGCGTGGTGATAAACATTATATCACATACCAGGACGCATGGAGATAAACATTATATCACATACCAGGACGCGTGGAGATAAACATATCACATGCCAGGACGCGTGGTGATAAACATTATTATATCGATACCAGGACGCTTGGAGATAAACATTATATCACATACCAGGACGCGTGGAGATAAACGATATATCACATACCAGGACGCGTGGTGATAAACATTATTATAATATTGATACCAGGACGCGTGGAGATAAACATTATTATATCGATACCAGGACGCATGAAGATACCGATTATTATCTGGTACCAGGACGCGTGGGGATAAACATTATCATGATGCCAGGACAACGACTTTTAGACTTCATCACGGTAACCGGTGCTGTAGGATCAAGGACATAATTATACAAGTGCTTAGTGACACTTTTATGACAATTTTCAATTTTATTTTATATAGGACATTATTGTGATACTGGGACATTATTGTGACATTTGTGTGATATCAGGACATTTATTGTGCATATTGGATACAGTGTGTGTATTTTATACAGTAAAGTACAGTCCAGTCAGCAGAGGGTGAGTCAAAACATATTTTTATATACTGTCTGAAATTATGGCATATCATTTTTCACATTTTTCACATAGAAAAGTAGCCAAGTATTTTTGCAGGGAGCATATTGTAAAGTATTGTAAGAGAGTGATTCACTTGATAATTAACAGTACTTAAAGGGGTTGATGCACTATTTTCAAACAAGGTTTATTTTAACATAGTATAACAACTTGAAAAAAGCTGAAAGAATTATCAAAATGCCATGGAAAATAAAGGGATATGACCTATTGAAAAGTTGCAAGAAAACATAAATGGAGGCTGCTATCTTGGAACAATGACTTCATCGCGCCTTTTTACCATATATGGCATATTGACCAAATGTATTTTAAAGCAAAGAAAATCACTGCAAATGAAAATAACCATATAATTTATACATTTTACATCTGTATATTTATTTTTAATCAATTTGCAGTGATTTTCTTTGCTATAACAGGTATTTTGTCAATATGTCATATGGTAAAATGGTGCGATGACGTCATCGTTCAAAGATGGCCGCCTCCATTTATGTTTTCTTGCAACTTTTCAATAGGTCATATTTCCTTTATTTTTCATGGCATTTTGATAATTCTTTCAGCTATTTTTAAGTTTTTCAGAGCCCTATTAAATAAATAGTGTTTGAAAGTAGTGCATCAACCCCTTTAACTGAAGTGAAGGGACACTATTATTTGCATGATAGAACACAAAAATTATATCTATCCCACTATTCTATTTGCCTATTACCAATATTTAACACTGAGCAGTCTTGCTGTTGCATTCTGTCCATAGCAGAGTCCCAAGTCTATTGTGTGTTCATATTGTTGACACACTGATTGACCCTGAGGGTATTCCCTTGAAAAACAGGTTGTAGCTTTTCATTGGTTCTTGAAAAGTGACATCACCATGTATTTTCTGGTGTCTCCCATTTTCATTGGGTGTTGAAGTCACATGTCAGCAGGTCATATCAAGTTATTTGCATAAACGTCACAGGTCTCCCATTTTCATTGGCTGTTTTTAAAGTGACAGGTCAAATAATTCAGTCAGGTACATAAATAGTTGCAAGAGCAAAACAGTGACCTAGATCAGTAGAAACATTATTTCTTGCAGGTTGAAGTTGAAAACAGATCTTCAGTTTAATTGATAGTAAATAATAATAAATAGTAACTTTATTTTGTTTCAGAAATAACAGCACAGTGTGTTTATGAATACTGTTTATTAGTTAGATTTGTTTTTGTTGATAAAAATAATTCAGACTTTATTTTAGGTGAGTGTTTTCAGGTATTTGTTATTTATGTAATTTATTTTAGTGTAATAGCCAACTTTAAATATTTTCAGGTGAAATATATTTACATATTATTTAGTTGATAAACCATAACCTTAAGCTGGTATTACTGATTAATGTAAATATACTTAGTGCAATAACGCATTTTAGAACAGAACACTTAGTCAGTTAGGCCAAACAAAATAATATGTGTGGTTCAGGTAACCCGACCGACCCTATTTATTTACCGCCGAATCGCCGACCCTATTTATTTTTTTTCGGAATGAGAACGAATTTTCGTGGGTACGTTCGGTAAAGAGTACGAAACACCGCGAAGTACGAAACGCTGCGAGTACGAAACAACGCATAATACAACATGGCGGCGACCGTGTTCGCGTTTACTTTCGAAAGATGTATTCACGGCCCGGAAAAAAAAAAGATGAAGCCAGTCGTAAACCAAGCTACATTGATCAATATATTTCAAGAAAATCACCACGATTCTGGCTTAAAAACCAGTTCATTTCAGTGTTTCGCCTAATATGAATAAGGCACTGCCTCATGGCGAGCGTCGGTTTAAGTTAATAAATTGGTTACATTGTGTAATATTACCGTATTTGTCGGCGTATAGCGCGCATGCGCATATAATGCGCACCCCGACTTTGGGCCTGAAATCCTTGGAAAAAAACTTTTTTTTATGTATTGTAGTGTAAACCGCGCATTAAAAACCTGTGTTTTCAATTTCAGGACAGCAGAGCGCCATTTTGAAGCATTGACCAAAGAGGAAATGTAAAACGAATTTTGATTTGCTAAAACGAAGCTGCATGTTAGACTGTGTTTTTTTACTCAAGTGTAAATAAACTTGTACTGTTGAGTGTACTTTTGTTGTTTACTCAAGTTTCAATAAAATAAAAAACCCACGCCCGTGTTCAACTTTTATTACGATCATATTATATTTAATATTTTGGATTGACAATTAAAACAGATTATTCTTTCGAATAAATATGTGCTGGCCCTAAAAAGGACCGTTTTGTTCTGCTAACCCTTAAAGTTTTATATATGTTTGCTTAGTAAGAAGAAGCATGAAACATAAAGCCTAAACCGGAAACGAAATGAAACGTATGTAGTACGTTTCTATATAAACTCAGTGAATAATTTCGCAAATCCTCTATCACTAACAATGTTCTAAGTAAAATTCAAGAAGTTTCAATGTAAATGTTGCTCTCAGAAATTTATATGTGCATTAGATAACTAAACTAATGCGTAACTTTTCTTTTATTAGATATAAGAATATTTTATTAGACAAATCTTATCAAAAACGAAAATAATTGTGTAGTAGGGATATTCCCGAAACTGTACACTCGCCTCTGGATAAAAATAGATTCTAAAAATAGACTTTTGTGATTTGGACAAAAAAACAACTTCAAGCAGTCTAAGCTGTTTGCACCCTGATAATAATCGGAGAGCAAACGTATAGAGTATAAGACTGCTATAAACCTAAACCCCAAACACTAAACCCTACTCTTAGATATTTAAAGTTCCCTAGTTAAAAATAGAAGTAAAAATTGCATTCACACCAGTAGACCGGTACTCAGTAGACAAAAGACGTCTATTCCGGTCGAGTGTCACATGTTTGTTTAATAATTAGTTATCATTGTTTGCGGTCAGTTAACAAAAACCAAACACTTCACACTTAACACGTTTTACCAATCAAATGAACCCTTGAACCCATTTAGGAATAATCATGATTCTACGTTGTCGAAATTCAGAAATCAACTTTAACAAATAAGTAAGTGGGGTCGTTGTTTATTAGAAATAATTATTATACATACAATTCTATTGTATTCTATTAATAAAATATGCACTAACTCAGTCTGCGCGTTCGGAAAATCCCAGCCTCGTTTTCATTTCAAAATGCCGATTGATGTAAACAATTGTATTTTTCAACATTTCAATGGTATTTTCTCAACAATAATCAACATAAAACATGGTAAAGTTTGATTTGATTATTTTTATTGATAATAAGCATATAGCATACAACGCATTTTATTGAAACAATAGAAACAAGCCAACTTTTGTTCGATTCAATCTGTAGTAAACGGCCGGTCTTGCGACTTTTTTAAAACCACAAAACTTCTCGTCTTGGCTGAAAAAAAAGAAGTAAATCATTACTTGTTGCTTAAACCGCGCACCCCAACTTCAGCCACAGAATCTGGGGTAAAAAAGTGCGCGCTATACCCCGACAAATACGGTACTCATACTGTAATACCTTATAACATAGGGTTTTTCTAAACCCAACTCAATTGCTCCGTTCTAAGGGGCACACAAAAAACGCAACCCACTACTATTCACATACAAACTTTGCGATCATCACATAAAAAAAAACTAATTCAACAAATTATTTAAGCATAACTATTCGAAATCAAAATGGGGATATACACATTATACTATATTACTTCCAAATCAAACCGCTGTGGTCTAGTGGTAGAGCGTTGGATCCATGATCCAAAAGTCGTGAGTTCGATTCCCGCCATTGTGTTGTGTCCCTGAGCAAGACACTTTATCTGCATTGCTTAGTACTGGTTCTACCCAGTAAGACATCGAGAGTGATTCAAATAAGTTCATAGAGCTTTCGTTACAATCGATGTAAAATACATAAGTTTAAACTAAATCAAACCAAGCACTGCAGTGTGATTCCATTGTAATGTTGGCAGGGCTTTTACCCCCTAAAAATTGTGAAGACTCCCGACCATACTGAGTAGCCTGGTCATTTTGGTGGAGAAAAAAAAAGCGCGAAAACTGCCTAATTTGTGAAAAAAGTATTGAATACATGCATTGTTTTTGTGGGAGCAGGATAATATGAAACATTTTAGATAAACTTTCTTCTGTGAACATATCCAGAACAAAACAATATTGAACAAGTTAAGTGGTGGAAATGTTTTCCAAAATAAATAAAATAATAATAATAAATAAAAGAAATAAATTAATAATAATAATTGTGAAGCAAATCGGCCACAGTTGTGAAAAAAAATGACTTAAATAGTGAGTAAGTGTCAGGTGAACTTGAATAAGCATGATCAGTATAATTATGTATGCATCCTTTTTTTTTATGAGACTTCTCAGGATGATCCAATCTATTCCTATTTGCTAAATGTAAATGCCTTCACTTAGCAGCAGTGATCAGGTAGGAAGGAATAGGAATGAATTGTTTCATGTGATACTGAATGTTGCATTGTAAACCTTCTCGCCTCTCGCCGCTGCAGGTTCGAATCCCACTGGGAGCTCGAATTGTGAGGATGTGTCGATCCTTACGGATGGCGGGAGGTGTATAGTACTGGTTCTATAGTACTGGTTCTACCCAGGACAAGTGGGGGGTCTGCCTCCACCACCCATAAATCCACCGTCATATATATCCTTACATGTGTTGAAAATGACGTTAAACACCATACAAACACACAAACAAATAATTGCTGATGTGTCATTTGAAATAATCAGTTCATTCCAAGTCACCACTCTCTACATCCCCTCTTGAAATTAAAATTGCGTCGAACGTCACTGACTGACGTAATCAGCATTGAAAATTGTCATAATGGTGACGTACTATTATGTCTACAGTACAGTAGGTGCTTCACTTTGTCTACAAAGAACAAAAAAGGTTTACGTTTGTGCTTTCAAGTAAAAGAAAGGGTATTTCACTTACCGCCTTTGGTTTCGCAAAAACAATTTAAGGATAAAAAGATAGGCGAATAATTATTATTTCATATAACTATTGTTACAGGTGAATTTTATTATTAATAAGTGTTATTGAGACTTAAATGGCGCAGTGGGTCGTTAAATACAATTTGAACAAAAAGCAATGACACAGTTCACACAATCTCAGACATTTATTACTATTAGGTAGGATGGTCAGCTCTTAGCCAGCTTTCTTAGTCCTTTTGTCATATTGTATTTTAAATGAAATTTGACTGCTTTCAAGTGAAAATCACCGCATGTAGATCAATATAAAAAAAAATAGATCTAGTAAAACTAACTTGCATATTGACGCAGTCACTTTTATTTAAACATAATCAAGCATTAAATCGTTGATTTTTTTGTTGCTGAACAGACGCAAGCGTCGTTTTAAGTTAATAGACTAGAGCGATTAAATAATGTGTGCAATACTCATACTGTTATGCTTTACAGACAGTGTACATCAGTGGAGTTTTCTAAACTCAATGCAAAATCAAAACATCTGCTCGAGTGCTTCTATATCAAATTTGATTCATATTTTGGATTGTTTCTAAATGAATCATTTAAACTTATACTTTTACTGCAATCAAAGACTGGTTATAGTATTGCCCTTCACAAAGGTAGTACCTATCACTGTGAGTGTAATGGCAGTGATGGTCCTTGATTGGAAAATAAAAGTTATTCTATTCTATTCTATTTTAAGCCAGAGAACCAGGCTAAATTATATTATATCTTTATTTTTTTAAATAATAAATATTGACGCATTCACTTTTATTTAAACGTAATCAAGCATTAAATCGTGGATTTTGTTGTTTTTGAACAAATTAGATTGTAAAAAATAAATAAAATAAATGTGTTGAATTGAATGGACTGAGACAGCGAAAACACTGAATAAAATAGAAAAAAAGAGAAGAGAATCGAAAACAAACTTAATTTACATGTATGTTATATTCAATGCACAAGACATCGCTTCGCTCGGTGAAATTAGCTGTATAACGTCGCTTCGCTCGATGTAATCTCGATGTAATTAGCTTTATTTTCCTTCGAATGCTCGGGCGTTCATGTGAGGTTATAACGACGTGCTAGAAATACCATTCACCTGCACGGTGCACCGTTTTACTTGCACGATGCAACTTTACGGGCTGGTAACTCTAGCGGTTTGACGAAGATTTTTATTGCCTTAGTATGGCAATTTCAGAAAATCAACAACGCGTTAACCGTAAGGCGAGCTTACGCTCGCGATAAGAATATGGGAGATGGAAGTCCCTTCGAAGTTCGAGGTATTTTTTAAACATGTGACACGATCATGAACATATTTAAATAAAAGTGAAGCCGTTTTCTTTCAACTATGTACGTTAATATGAAATAGGCACTACCTATGTAACGGGCAAAGCAATTTGATCGCATGTACACTTTTTAGCCATCTCTATTTAATTTTAAGGGTCAGAACTAACTATAAATTTGATCAGATCTTAAAGTCAGGAAATAGTTATAGATAGATCTTTGCACAAGTATGTAAATAAATATATTTGTAAGGCCTAATAAAATAATACCCTTGTTTACTGCAACAATAAGTAATGGGTAGGAAGGTCAGCTTTTTGTTTTATTTTGTATCTTAAATGACTTTAAACTTGAGAACAATAAGATACGGATAGATTTGAGTGCAGACTTTATTTGATCTTTTCCTTTACACAGAAAATATGCGCAAGCATTTCTGGTGCAGTTTTGTGTGAGTCGGTGTATTTCAATTTTCGGGGGGCTAACAAACTGAACAGTTTTCGGAAAAAATAGATTTGTTTTATTCTCATAAAAGATGTCGGCAGCATTTTAAAGGAGATGGTCCGGTCACGGTGAACACATGTTTATTTGTAATCCGAGCCTTCTCTGACCGAACCACTGTAGATAATCTCAAAGAATCTAGCAACATGTTTATTATTTATTCTAGCATGTCCAACGGAATGTAAGTGTATACATAAAATTGAAATATATCAATGTTCTGTTTGTTGGCATAAATACCCATCAAAATACATAATATGTTTTTTCTATGTTTAATGAATGAGACTCATAGGTAGTGGTAAGTAGGTAGTCATGGCCGTTTAACCCTTTTTCGCATCGGTCCGTATAAGGCCACTTCCCCACCCAAATTACTTTGAAAATCATGCAGTTAACTGTGAAAATGTCATTTCCCAGTCGTGGATCTTTCCCACATTCTAGGCCAAAATGCCCCTTTCCAGACCTCAGGGCTCTTTTAACCTATTTAACAGGGGCCGAAATTCGGCCTCTTCCCAATTGCAAAAACCTCTATTTTCCCTTGGGGTAAAAAATTCCCATTTAAAAAAAAACAACGTATGTATATATATTTATTTTTTTGGTAATTAAGTGACATACTTTACATAGTTTGTATGTTAAAATAACTCAGTTGTAAAACCTAATCAATATTTTACCTAAAACTACATTTTAATGAAGTTTCCCCTTAAAAAAACTTTTCCCAAAACAACGAAAATCACGCTATTTTTTTCCCAATTTGGACAGTCTCGCGCTTATTTTCCCCAAATTCAGCAGGCCTAGGCCTTTTCCAAATTTCCTTGAAAAAAATACCTGTATCTAGTAAAAGGCTCTGGTGGTGTTGAGGATGGGGAGGCAAGTTTATTTTCATATCTTAAACTGTTATTAGTGATTTTTTTTGTTATCTGTTTAGAGTTATTGAGAATATTTAATTGATCTTTGTTACCTGTTATCAAATTCTTACTCCAGTCCCCATCCATTCCATACAAAATTAAATTAATCATTCATTGTATCAAAGTACTTTGACCGTTATCTAGGCAGTGCCTGTTTCATATTAAAACATTGTTAATTTTTTAACTTTCGATTAAGGTAAACATATGTATATTTGTCTAGCCTTTTCCTTATTTTATGTAGGATCTCTTTACTGGAAACACATATTTACTAAAATAAACTCTTCTTAATCACAATTACTGGTATCATATTTTGTTATAAGGGGTCGAAATTCGACTCATTCCGTCTCAAAAATGTATTTTATTGCAGTAAACCTCACCTACTTGGAACCCATTTAAAATTCGATGGAGAACCCGGAAATCTCGCCGTGTTTTGAACCTGTCCTTTTTAACCAGTAAAGAGATTAGTCTCCCTTTATTATAAGTACAAATTTGTTTTTTCTCGAGGTTTTGCGAATGTGAATTTTAGAAACGCTGACAAGAAATATGCAACAGAGCTGCGTTAATTTGTTTGTTTATTAAACGAAAACATTACACAGCAAGGTCACTTAATTCGTATTTTCCGTAAAAATAGCGGAGAATAAGGCCAGTGACCTGTAATAGTCGCACGTCGTAGAGAACGCTAACGCGCTGTGGAAACTTTCATTACGACGTGTGTATCTTACGACCTATACCGATTACGACGTGCGAAACGTACGATCTACACCGATCACAGACACTTCAAAATTGAAGCGCTTCAGAGTCCTAGAAATACTGAAAAACATATAGAAAACTCCTAGGTACTTCATAAAAATGTAAGCATTCTTCAAAATTAATTATTTCTGTTAACAATGGTACGCCGGTAAGTTACTTTTGGCTTTCAACTGTTAATCACGTCTGCGTGACTTCACCGTGAGACAGGAAGCTGGTCAAAAATGCGACCGGAAGTTTCAAAATGGCGCCGTCCGCGTCGTCTGCCATCTTGGAGACAAAATTCAAGTTTGATGCACTACGAAAATGAAAATTAGTAGCGTTAGTGAGTATTTAACATATTCATTCCCATGCATACATGTACATACGTGTAACCTATAGTCGGGCAAAGCCCGACCTGCCAAAGGCAGGTCGAGCTTTGCCCGTATTAAGGGTGAAATATTATAATAAATTTTAATAGTTTAAATATCAATGTTCTCCAGAAGTGGATGGGACACCGTTCACTTATATACCGAGTGCAGACTTTGCATCTTTGCAACCCTCTTGTCAATTTCTTTTTAATATATTTCACTTTCAAAAAGGACTTAAAAACAGATATGTGCATTTTTAGCTCTACTGATCAGAGATCAGCAGAGCTTATGCCGTGGTGCGGCGTCCGTCGTCCGTCCGTCTGTCCGTCCGTCTGTCCGTCCGTCCGTTAACTTTTATTTGTAGCGACTACTCCTCTGAAACTACTGGATGGATATTCATAAAACTTTACAGAAATGTTGCCCATGAAGTCTAGTTGATCCTAGCAAAAATTCATGTTGATGTGAAATCCAAGATGGCCGCCAAAGCTAAAAATAGATTTTTTAAATTCAAGTTTGTAGCGACTACTTCTTGAAAACTATAAGTGATATTGATATGGGATTTTTTCTAAAATGATCAGCATGACATGATGGTTATCCGAGTCGAACATTATTTTGATTCGACATTAAACATGGCTGCCAGTGGCCATCTTTGTTTACATAGAGTTATATAATGAAAACTTGTAGCGACTACTCCTCTGAAACTACTTGACGGATTTTCATGAAACTTCACAGAACTGTTGCTCTTGATGTCTAATTGATCCTAGCAAAATTTCAGGTCGGCCGGAAATTCAAGATGGCCGCCATGGCTAAAAATAGATTTTCAAAATGCAAGTTTGTGGCGACTACTTCTTGAAAACTATAAGTGATATTGATATGGGACTTTTTCTAAAATGATCAGCATTACATGATGTTGGTCTTGGTGCAATACCGCATTATAGAACACTTAGTGCAATACCGCATTATAGCACAGAACACTTAGTGCAATACAGCGATTTTTTTCCTTATATAAGCGGTACCGATAAACGGACCCGTTCCCAATTGAAAAAATATACCATTTTCCCCAATTTGATTTTTTTTTACCAATTTCAAGAATTAATTCATAATTTCGAGCACGATATCGGCAATGAACAAAAAAAAGAAAGATCCTCTTCCGATATGTTGTTTACAGTCTATCATAACAAAGACTATTTAACTGCCTATAGGGATCTGCGTATTGACAATTGCCTCGATATTTAAAACTAGGCCGGGGTTTCCCTTTTAATTTAAACCGACGAAAAAGACAAGTAATCGTCGTTTGTTAGGGAAGTAATAATTTTAATTTGGAATCGGTCGTTTAACCCTTTACCCCTTAGATAACCAGTGCTTACATAAGATCAATCTCCTTATAAATCTTATCAGTGATCACACTGTATCCATTTCCTTACATTAATCTGCTGCTGAGGCAAAATTACAGATAATGCAACATGGGGATGTTAGTAAACATGCCATTACTCATGCAAAAATAGGAATATTTTAATAAAACAAATTGTGAAATGTGGGTAAATAAAAAACCTACATACAGGTGTTGTATTGTTCTTTTATTCCAATTAAGTCCAACAAAACTCCAGTTTTTATCACTAATTTTAGTAAAATAGTATAATATTTCCACTAAATTTATAAATGTTTTTTTTTATTGTTTGTCTGTTACATACAGATTTACTCATAATTCCATATAAATTCATGTTTATAATACTTACCCTAACACTGATGTACATTTACATATGCTTTTCCCCATTATTACTGAATACACATGGGCAATAAGATACACCCCTGACAAACACCTTCATCCAAGAAAATGACAAGAGCTTTCCAACTTCAGGTCAAACATTTCTTATTCAATTTGAATTTTGTATTGAATTATTTTGTTAGACATTCTATGTCACTTTGTTCAGTTTTCTTTTGCAAAAAACACTTTTTATATACACCAATGAACAGAAAACGTCAACGACAAGTAAGTGACTGTCACCAAACCAGTCTGTCACATTGTCTCCAAAAGTTGACAGTTTGAAGACGGGTCATGGAGGCATCACACATCGTCATTGGTATCCAAGTGAACAGAACTGCTGCGACTTCTTGTACCAGCTTGTTGTCAAAGAAGGAGTTTCTGTGGGGAAAATACCAACAGTTGAAAATAAACAAAATAAAAAATAATTATATGTGCCGAGTGTTGGCTTATAATAAAGTATCCCGTAATCATTGTGCCATTCTTTACAATTTTATTTTAGTGTTATAAATATTTAAATATTCCATACATATAACAACAAGATTATTTATATTTACAGTCTTTTATAAATCAAATTTTATGTAGATTTAAAAAAAAAAAAATTGTCGGGCAATCGTGGCAATTGGGCGACATTTTTCGAAGATATATTATGTTTTAAAATGTTATTCTTTTTTAAAATATGTTGGAAATATCAAAACATTATTTTCATACCAAGTAAGGCCAAATTGTCCTCTTTTCAGAACCATTCATAGGCTGGAACATATATGCCAAGTTATAATGCCAAGTGACAAATGAGGAAACTATTCAGATATGTCCTTCTCTTCCGACCGGCTTTGTAGTAAACCCATCATGAATCTGGGGGAGTTTCATTTTTCTGGGCTTCATATTTGTATATCTGCCTATCCATTTTACTACAGATATGGTAACATAACTTGGCGGACAAAGTTCAAAACAAAAGTAGCATAGGAACGTCTCTTCCCATAAGGTTTTTCTTGAGTGTTTATAGTTTTCAAACTTGAATGTCATGAGTCTTTTTATAACACTGAAATCGGTATTTTCAAGCCGATTTATTTTCTTTCTTTTGTCGTAGTTGGCGACTTTTCTTTCGAACAAAGTTACTGTCGGAAAATATCGTCACTTCAATCAACATTTCCTGCACTTTATTTCGATCGTCGAATAACTTCAATCACCAAGTTCTGAAAGTTTTCTGTTTAAATATTTCTTCCCAACTTCATTTCGCTGTAAAATCATAAAAAAATTGAATTTTTCCAAGATTTGATCGTCAATTTGTGTGAAATTCATTTCCGCGTTCAAAACGAGGTATTTTACCGTACTACGTCACCGTTCTATGTGCAAAACAGGTGCTTGTTTGGGATGGTTTAATGCAAGGCCGGTTACGGCCGGCATAAGGGCGAGCGCGTAACGGCCGGATCGGCCGGGATAAGGGCGAGTCAGTATAGGCCGGATCCGGCCGGCATAAGGGTTAAAGGGTTAAATGAAAAAGGCAAACTACACAAGAAAGCAACTTCCCTCTATTCTGCCAAGCAAGCAGGTCCAAGTAAAAGTATTGCTTCAAAAATGCTTGAGACAATGAACAAACATGTCGACGCATCCTCAACAGCTCTAGGACCAAACTCGACCCAGATATTTTTTTAGTAATCTTTAACTTGTTATAATTAGAGTGTTATTATATTAAATAATTTATATTGACCTTTTTGTTGAATATTATATTGCCGTTACTGACTTTTGACCTGGGCTAGTAATTTTTAGTTAATCGGAACAGGCTGAACCAAATCCATATCACAAAATCGTGTGTTTCCAGCTAATTAGTCAGATAAGATTACACCGCCACGCGTCGATAATAACACCAATTAACAAGGTGTTTAGGCACCACGGGTGATCGGACCAGATCGATTGACAGATAAGTTATGCATAACTCATTAATATTCATTAGTTATTTTAATACTAGAGTACACTTCGATTGGATAATAACGATGTTGCGTCAATAATTTATTCACTCGGACGTGACTGGAAAATATTTGATTCGATGGCCAAGGGGCATTATGGGAGAAGATTCAGGGCTCGACATTAGGCATTGTCCGATAGGTTTTGGCAACCCAGACTTGGGTCCTGACAAGTTGATTCTGAATCCAGGTTAATTGTCCGATCGGGCTATTAGAATTTTTTTTATAAAACAAAATCAAAATGAAAACCCACGCCGTAATACGCTGAAAACCCACGCCAGACGACAAAATTCAAACCTCACCGTAGCGAGTGTTGTCTAATAGTAAGTGATTGTAAACTAGACAGTTTTGCGCATGCGCGGCAGGATTTTCCCTGCCGATATAATAGGACTATTACTACAGTAGCGTGTTCTGGAAGTTTGTATCACCTCGAGTAGGTAAATGCCAGATCAAGGATCACACGAGAGTCGGAGCCTCGAGTGTGATCCTGATCTGGCATTTACCTACGAGAGGTGATACAAACTTCCAGAACACGTTACTCTAGTAATGATCCTTTTATTAAATACCTCTTACACATCATTAACATAGAAATATTTGCATTGCTATTGCATACACATTCAATAAAGCATATTATTTCTTGATAAAGTGCAGCGGGAAAATGTATGTAGTTTTAAGGTGATGGTGTTCATTGGTCTGACCTACTTGCTTTGTTTGTATGAGGTAACGTCGTCTTGACGTTCTCGCGCATAGTGGCGTAAAACTTATTTGAATCATTGGAAAAACCGCTGTTCTATTTTTAGTAAGATAGTGATACTAATTCTATTTTTAGTAGCATAGTGATAACCTGTAGTGTGATACAGGTTGTTGTATTCCATTGTAAGAAAATGAAGGTACTACGTATATATTACTGATAGGTATATAATAAATATAGATAGTGTATATATAAATAGTTGCTTGTCGCAACACTTTGCTTGGGATCCCTGTATTTGACGTTTTATTCTCCCGATTTTGAATGACAAAAAGCATTCCTTATGTTGTGAAGATATTGTTAATAAAATACAACAAAAGCAAGTTGTTTAATTATACGCTAGTCATAAATTTTACGAAATAAAAATCGCTTGAACATTTTGCGACAATCACATACGACCGCTTTGCGGATTGTTTACATGTATCACGCTTCATCGGATCGCAATCTCTGAATAGAAATGCTTTATTTTACATGTTTTAATACCTTTACAGTAAAAATTGAGATTTCATATTCGGACAAGTTCATTATAGGTCAGGACAAGTGGATTTCTGAAGTCACTTGTCCGACAAGTGGATCCAAAAGTTAATGTAGAGGCCTGAGATTGTGTCTCCTTTTCCTGAGTTAGTCAACTGCATGCAATAAAAACCTGGCAATTGACTAAGACAATTAAAGAAGTAAAAAATCAAATGATAATACAGGTGGTACCACGCGGATTACGACAATTCCCACTCATCGCGGCGATTTTATTCCACCACGGCGATGGTAAATGTTATCCATCGCGACTAAACTATGGAGATTCTCGTTCATCATCGCGGAGAATCCCAGTGAGAATTAGCCGGGGTTTCACGGCGATTTAACTTAATGAATGTTTATAGTTTTCCTTTTTAATTGCGAAATAATTGTTTTAAAAACAAATGTGTTTACTCTAACTTTTCATGTTCTATTTAGCCAACATCGTTGTAAACAGCAGAAACGGAAATTATACATGTATAAAGCCTAGATCTCTGGAAACAGCAGCTGGGAAATCGGTGTTCGCCATTGCACTATTAATACCTGTATTAATCTAGTCAATTATAAAGGTTAAATTCAAATTGTTTGTTTTATCTTGTATAGTTTGTATCATAAATATTTTACCAAACTTCGTCAATAATTATATCCAACATAATCAAAAAGCGAATCACAATCCTGAACGGCGCTATTTTAAAAAAGCTGCATCGGGGCACCATACCAATTATAAGAATGTCTGTTTCCTGAACTGAAGGCCCTGGTAAACAATAACAAAAAATATGGGGAAAAGTTGTTTGTCTTGAATATCTATCTCAACAACCAAGGAAAATTTAAATAGTTTTGCATAATTTCTATAAAAAGAAGAACTCTGTGGCATGTACTTACCTGATACCATTAATTTCTATAAATAGAAGAACTCTGTGGCATGTACTTACCTGATATCGTAAATACATTATTTTTGGCGAGCAACAATTTTTAGCTCTGCTGGCCTTCGCTTATGGGATGCCGAGTTGTCCGTTGTCCGTCCGTCGTCCGTCCGTCGTCCGTTGTTAACTTTTGTCTCATTAAGACGATAGGGCCTTCATTTTTCATCCAATCTTTACCAAACTTTAACAGGTTGTTAATATCAATGAAAGCTCGGATGAGTTCGAAAACCAGCCAGTTCGGACAAGTAACAGAGGAGTTATGGCCCTTGATTTAGTTAAAAATGCTATATTTTGCCTCGTTAAGACGATAGGGCCTTCATTTTTCAACCTGTCTTTACCAAACTTTACCACATTGTTAATATCAATGAAAGCTCGGACAAGTTCGAAAACCAGCCAGATCGGACCAGTAACACAAGAGTTATGGTCCTTGATTTAGTTAAAAATGCTATATTGCTATATTTTGCCTCGTTAAGATGATAGGGCCTTCGTTTTTCATTCTATCTTTACCAAACTTTACCACATTGTTAATATCAATGAAAACTCGAACAAGTTTGAAAACCAGCCATATCGGACTAGTAACAACGGAGTTATGGCCCTTGATTTAGTTAAAAATGATATATTTTGCCTCGTTAACGCGCTAGGGGCTTCATTGTTCATCCGATCTTTACCAAACTTTATCAGATTGTTAATATCAATGAAAGCTCGTACAAGTTCGAAAACTAGCCATATCGGAATAGTAACAGCGGAGTCATGGCCCTTGATTTAGTTAAAAATGCTATATTTTGCCTCGTTAAGACAATAGGGGCTTCATTGTTAATCCGATCTTTACCAAACTTTATCAGATTGTTAATGTTGTTGAAAGCTTGAACAAGTTCGGAAACCAGCCATATCGGACCAGTAATAGCGGAGTTGTGGCCCTTGATTTAGTTAAAAATGCTATATTTTGCCTCGTTAAGATGATAGGGGCTTCATTGTTCATCCGATCTTTACCTTGTTAATGTCATTGAAAGCTCGAACACGTTTGAAAACCAGCCATTTCGAACAAGTAACAGCGGAGTTATGGCCCTTGATTTAGTTAAAAATGCTATATATTGCCTCGTTAAGACGATAGGGGCTTCATTGTTCATCTGATCTTTACCATACTTTGTCAGATTGTTAATATCAATGAAAGCTCGAACAAGTTCGAAAACTAGCCATATCGGACCAGTAACAGCTTAGTTATGGCCCTTGTTTTAGTTTAAAAATGCTATATTTTGCCTCATTAAGACGATAGGGGCTTCATTGTTCATCCGATCTTTACCAAACTTTATCAGATTGTTTATATCAATGAAAGCGTGGACAAGTTCAAAAACCAAACATATTGGACCAGTAACAGCTTAGTTATGGCCCTTGATTTAGTTCAAAACGCTATATTTTGCCTCGTTAAGACGAGGCGGCCTTCATTTTTCATCCGATCTTTAGGCCATATCAAATTAAATCCCAGTTTATCATCCAAATTTTGGAAAAAATTGGGGCGGGGGGTGCAATTTTATTTTTATTTTTTATTTTCCTGAGATGACATCAAACATCACCAAAATATTAATAACCAGAAGTATTATGTTTTGAACACTCTCTTTATTACCAATTGTCACTGCTATAGCATACATTTGTATTTATAATGATATAAACTACGATGTATGTGAGTTTTAAAAGTTGAAGTTCTCAATAGAACTTACTTCTTATTGCTCGACGTCCGATTTGTTTACAAAATGTATTTCCGGTATTTCCGGTTCGGGCTAAATATTAACGCATTTTCCGTCACATTAAGACGACTCTTTCACAGTCGATTTTTAGCTCTACTGATCAGAGATCAGCAGAGCTTATGCCGTGGTGCGGCGTCCGTCGTCCGTCTGTCGGTCCGTCCGTCCGTCAGTCCGTCTGTCCGTAAACTTTTATTTGTAGCGACTACTCCTCTGAAACTACTTGATGGATATTCATGAAACTTTACAGAAATGTTGCCCATGAAGTCTAGTTGATCCTAGCAAAAATTCATGTTGATGTGAAATCCAAGATGGCCACCAAAGCGCTAAAAATAGATTTTTAAAATACAAGTTTGTAGCGACTACTTCTTGAAAACTATAAGTGATATTGATATGGGACATTTTCTTAAATGATCAGCATGACATGATGTTAATCCTTGTCAAAAATTGTTTTGATTCGACGTTTAACATGGCTGCCAGTGGCCATCTTTGTTTACATAGAGTTATATAGTAAAAACTTGTAGCGACTACTCCTCTGAAACTACTTGGCAGATTTTCATGAAACTTAACAGGAATGTTGCTCTTGATGTCTAATACAGTACAGCTCACGCGAAACACACACTTCACTCGATTCGCCGAGTTTGGCGCGTATCTACGCGGAGTCAGTGTTTGTACTCGGCGAATTCACGCGGCGAAAGTACGCTATTGCCGAGTGATAACCACTCTGAGTTACTCCGCGTAGAATCCAATTAAGCAAAAGTGCACACCTGTGAACTCCGCGTCCCTCGGCGTTAAGGATGCCGCGTATCTCGGCGTAAAATTTAATTAACTAATTTTCCTTTGACGTCGGCCATTTTTTTTTAGAATCGAATAGAATATTTCCAATCACGGGTCACCAAGTACATGTATGTAATGTAATAAATATTGGCACGCGCACACAACAAATGCTTGATTGTGACGAGGAGTATTAATCAAATTATGAGACATTATATTGATAAAAACAAGTAGAGGTACCAATTACATGCACAAGATGTGTAAACCTTTAAAATGACCTTGCTGTTTAATTGAATTAAATTGGAATTTATAGTCGCACCGACTATTTATATATTCAAATTTAATTCAATTAAAATACGTAATTTAGATAATGTATACCGTTTTACACTTAAATTGCCCAACCATTTATATTTCACCAAAAGCCTTGAAATTAACGTAGTTATCGGAATTGGCAATTCAATGCAATATATTGCTTTCTAAACATATTACAACTTTCTTTTCAGGTAAAAGTTTGATCAGCAAATAGATTTATATCGGTGCACAAGTTCGTACATCATGTCATGTACATGTATCTGTTGATTATGTGCAGAATAGTACCGGAGATAACGAAAAACAAGTGCAATCAGATTAATTTCATTTCCTATTGTATACCCGCGTGCCCGCTATGAGTATGGCATAGATCAATACACACGTTTTATATTTAATATTCAAGTATAGCACAGTCTAGATAAAAGCGTATAGACATATTCAACTGCAATTTACATGTAAAAATATTCAGGCTTATTTCAGTTTTACTTTTGTTAAATTTGTGAATAAGGGAATTCGCCAGGGCGATGTCTTTAGACGTATTCAATTACTTTTGGAATATGTAAATCTCGTAAGATGTTGCTTGGTATAACTTAATGGACGCAGTAGCCATATAGGCACGCGCACACAACAAATGCTTGATTGTGACGAGGATTTTTAATCAAATTATGAAGCAACATTATATTGATAAAAACAAGTAGAGGTCCACCAATTACATGCACAAGATGTGTAAACCTTTAAAATGACCTTGCTGTTTAATTGAATTAAATTGGAATTTATAGTCGTACCGACTATATATATATTCCAATTTAATTCAATTAAAATACGTAATTTAGATAATGTAAACTGTTTTACACTTAAATTGCCCAACCATTTATATTTCACCAAAAGCCTTGAAATTAACGTAGTTATCGGAATTGGCAATTCAGTGCAATATATTGCTTTCTAAACATATTACAACTTTTTTTTCAGGTAGAAGTTTGATCAGCAAATAGATTTATATCGGTGCACAAGTTCGTACATCATGTCATGTACATGTATCTGTTGATTATGTGCAGAATAGTACATGTATCTGTTGATTATGTGCAGAATAGTACCGGAGATAACGAAAAACAAGTGCAATCAGATTAATTTCATTTCCTATTGTATACCCGCGTGCCCGCTATGAGTATGGCATAGATCAATACACACGTTTTATATTTAATATTCAAGTATAGCACAGTCTAGATAAAAGTGTATAGACATATTCAACTGCAAGTTACATGTAAAAATATGCAGGCTTATTTCAGTTTTATTTTTGTTAAATTTGTGAATAAGGGAATTCGCCAGGGCGATGACATTAGACGTATTTAATTACTTTTGGAATATGTAAATCGAGTAAGATGTTGCTTGGTATAACTTAATGGACGCAGTATCCAACTCGATCGTTTGATAAATTCAATATTAATCAGGCACTCATGTAAGATAATTATATATTAAACACTGATAAGGAAAAAACAAAAAATAGATGCATGTAGTCACAATTGTAAAAAACATCATGGATTACGGAAATCAACGAGATCCCCTTCACTCTATATTGAATTTATTGAACAATTTGGATAAAATTCTCGCATAGCCTCACATTATATAATTTTATCCAACTCGTTTGATAACTTCAATATTAATCAGGCACTCGTGTAAGATCATTATTAAACATCGATAAGAACCAATAGATGCAGGTAGACTCTATTAAAAAAAGAAGTCCCCCTCCGACTAAAACTACGATTTAATATGCAGGTAGACACAATTGTAAAAAAAAAGTCACCCTCCCACTAAAACTACGATTTAATTCGTGAATAGAGGAATTTGCCAGGGCGATGTCTTTAGACCAGTTTAATTACTTTTTAGCTCTACTGATCAGAGATCAGCAGAGCTTATGCCGTGGTGCGGAGTCCGTCGTCCGTCCGTCCGTCTGTCCGTCTGTCCGTCTGTCTGTCCGTAAACTTTTATTTGTAGCGACTTCACAGCTGAAACTACTGGATGGATATTCATGAAACTTTACAGAAATGTTGCCCATAAAGTCTAGTTGATCCTAGCAAAAATTCATGTTGATGTGAAATCCAAGATGGCCGCCAAAGCTAAAAATAGAGTTTTAAAATACAAGTTTGTAGCGACTTCTTCTTGAAAACTATAAGTGATATTGATATGGGACTTTTTCTAAAATGATCAGCATGACATGATGTTGATCCTAGTCAAAAATCGTTTTGATTCAACGTTAAACATGGCTGCCAGCGGCCATCTTTGTTTACATAGAGTTATATAGTAAAAACTTGTAGCGACTTCACAGCTGAAACTACTGGATGGATATTCATGAAACTTTACAGAAATGTTGCCCATAAAGTCTAGTTGATCCTAGCATAAATTCATGTTGATGTGAAATCCAAGATGGCCGCCAAAGCTAAAAATAGAGTTTTAAAATACAAGTTTGTAGCGACTTCTTCTTGAAAACTATAAGTGATATTTAATGGGACTTTTTCTAAAATGATCAGCATGACATGATGTTGATCCTAGTCAAAAATCGTTTTGATTCAACGTTAAACATGGCTGCCAGCAGCCATCTTTGTTTACATAGAGTTATATAGTAAAAACTTGTAGCGACTTCACAGCTGAAACTACTGGATGGATATTCATGAAACTTTACAGAAATGTTGCCCATAAAGTCTAGTTGATCCTAGCAAAAATTCATGTTGATGTGAAATCCAAGATGGCCGCCAAAGCTAAAAATAGAGTTTTAAAATACAAGTTTGTAGCGACTTCTTCTTGAAAACTATAAGTGATATTGATATGGGACTTTTTCTAAAATGATCAGCATGACATGATGTTGATCCTAGTCAAAAATCGTTTTGATTCAACGTTAAACATGGCTGCCAGCGGCCATCTTTGTTTACATAGAGTTATATAGTAAAAACTTGTAGCGACTTCACAGCTGAAACTACTGGATGGATATTCATGAAACTTTACAGAAATGTTGCCCATAAAGTCTAGTTGATCCTAGCAAAAATTCATGTTGATGTGAAATCCAAGATGGCCGCCAAAGCTAAAAATAGAGTTTTAAAATACAAGTTTGTAGCGACTTCTTCTTGAAAACTATAAGTGATATTGATATGGGACTTTTTCTAAAATGATCAGCATGACATGATGTTGATCCTAGTCAAAAATCGTTTTGATTCAACGTTAAACATGGCTGCCAGCGGCCATCTTTGTTTACATAGAGTTATATAGTAAAAACTTGTAGCGACTACTTCTCTGAAACTACTTGGCGGATATTCATGAAACTTTACAGGAATGTTGCTCTTGATGTCTGATTGATCCTAGAAAAATTTCAGGTCGGCCGGAAATTCAAGATGGCCGTCACAGCTAAAAATAGATTTTTAAAAAATAAGTTTGTAGCGACTACTTCTTGAAAACTATAAGTGATATTGATATGGGACTTTTTCTAAAATGATCAGCATTACATGATGTTGATCCTAGTCAAAAATCGTTTTGATTCAACGTTAAACATGGCTGCCAGCGGCCATCTTTGTTTACATAGAGTTATATAGTAAAAACTTGTAGCGACTACTCCTCTGAAACTACTTGGCGGATTGTCATGAAACTTTACAGGAATGTTGCTCTTGATGTCTAATTGATCCTATCAAAATTTCAGGTCGGCCGGAAATTCAAGATGGCCGTCACAGCTAAAAATAGATTTTTAAAAAATAAGTTTGTAGCGACTACTTCTTGAAAACTATAAGTGATATTGATATTGGACTTTTTCTAAAATGATCAGCATGACATGATGTAGATCCTTGTGGAAAATTATTTTGATTCGACGTTAAACATGGCTGCCAGTGGCCATCTTTGGTTACATAGAGTTATATATAGTAAAAACTTGTAGTGACTACTCCTCTGAAACTACTTGACGGATGTTCATGAAACTTCACAGGAATGTTGCTCTTGATGTCTAGTTGATCCTAGAAAAATTTCAGGTCGGCCGGAAATTCAAGATGGCCGCCACAGCTAAAAATAGATTTAAAATAAATAAGTTTGTAGCGACTACTTCTTCAAAACAATAAGAGATATTGATATGGGACTTTTTCTAAAATGATCAGTATGACATGATGTTGGTCCTTGTCGAAAATCGTTTTGATTTGACCTTAAACATGGCTGCTTTGTTTACATAGAGTTATATAATGAAAACTTGTAGCGACTACTTCTTTGAAACTACCTGACGGATTTTCATGAAACTTCACAGGAATGTTGCTCTTAATGTCTTATTGATCTTAGCAAAATTTCAGGTCGGCCGGAAATTCAAGATGGCCGTAACGGTTAAAAATAGATTTTCAAAAAACAAGTCTGTAGCGACTACTTCCTGAAATCAAAATCAATCAGTAGAGCTTCAAGGTCATTGACCTCTTGTTTTAAATCGAAATTTTCCTGCGCGTGCGCATTAACGCGTGATTCCCCGATTGTGTTTTGTTTATAACGGTATTTATATAGGTAAACGAGTTGGTTTGAGAGTGTGTGTTAACATTTCTAAACTTTTTCTTCCTCTCCAATCGTCGGATGATAGTGTGTAGTGATTTGTAAAGTTGGGTCGAAAAATAAGCACAACATCGAGCGTTTTATTGATAATGACGAAATCTGGTGAATGACGATAACTGGTACACAACCAGTATGTCATTAAATTAATAAAATTGTCCCTCCTCAAATGTTTTTGACAGCAAACAGGTATCTACAACTACACATCATTTTGTACCTGGCCTCAGTACCAAAATATGATTGAGTAAATAAGGTTTTATGTTATTTGTCTTGAATCCAGTCCAACTTTGTAAATTGCATCAGATATTGATTTTTCTGTCCTTGTTATTTGCCAAAGAACTTGCTAATGCTGTGTAGATTTTATACTGCGAAATCTTAGGAGAAGTTTATGAATTAACCACATCTACTGAAGGGCTTGTGTGTTTAAAATCTTGAATGTATACCTATATAGATAAGATCTATTTTGATAAAGTCACCTCCAAAAAGTAAATAGAATGAGTTGCGTATGGGCACATCAGCATGTTACATTTATAGGTAGCTGTGAAAATCGTAGCGACCCACCCATCCGCACTCTCCCAGGGAGGATTCACATATTTGGCAGGCATGTTTGTCTTGAATGTTTAGCTTTCGAAATATCTCACGTTCTGTCGGTTTCACTTAACCCCGCCCACCTCACACACCTGACAATATCTGGTTATTGTGTTTGACGTGTTGTTTTTTTGTGTCAGTTGTCGGTGAGGTTATGTTTCCAAATACAGAACGGAAAGAGCGCGAGATATTTTGAATTCCAATTTTAGAGTTTATGGCGCTATTTTTTTTCCAATTGTAAGAGCTCCGACCCCATTCCCAAAATGCTGCATATATATATATATATATATATATATAGGGAGAAATATTTGTGAACTACCAAGGACAGACAACCTTCGGACGAACTACGGCAGGGCGCCTAGCTATGACGAGATACACAGAAATCAAACGTATATATTCACTCCTTAAAAAAGGTAGTTGCAACACACGTTGATAAACTGTATCTCTACATCATAACACACTCGTCTGAAGGCACAATTAACATATAGACGCATACATACATACAATTATAGCTCATATGAGTGGGCCACATTTAAGCGTTCAACCACACACAGCTATATTGAGACAGTGACAATGAAAGGTGCCGGATCTGGGGATACTGTGAATTCAGGTATATATAATAAAGGGAGAGAATTTGAACTCACTACGGCAACTTTCGAAATTTGGATCTCGTAAGAGATTCATGTTCACAAGGCAGAATTATATATGGGGAGAAATATTTGTGAACTACCAAGGACAGACAACCTTCGGACGAACTACGGCAGGGCGCCTAGCTATGACGAGATACACAGAAATCAAACGTATATATTCACTCCTTTAAAAAGGTAGTTGCAACACACGTTGATAAACTGTATCTCTACATCATAACACACTCGTCTGAAGGCACAATTAACATATAGACGCATACATACATACAATTATAGCTCATATGAGTGGGCCACATTTAAGCGTTCAACCACACACAGCTATATTGAGACAGTGACAATGAAAGGTGCCGGATCTGGGGATACTGTGAATTCAGGTATATATAATAAAGGGAGAGAATTTGAACTCACTACGGCAACTTTCGAAATTGGGATCTCATAAGAGATTCATGTTCACAAGGCAGAATTATATATGGGGAGAAATATTTGTGAACTCGGTATATTCAGTTCTTCAACAAGAATACAAGTGACTGCTTTTAAATAGAAATATGATGTACTGGAATTACAATATCTTACTTTATCCTATTATTTGATACTCCCATATCTAAAAGAAAATCATATTTATAGAGCTTGTTTGATATGGCAACCAGTAAATGTCACGAACATGTTATTTTGGGACTAATTTCATGTAGATTTATGCATCATGATGTTCAGTGTCCCAGTTCAGGCTTTGTGTAATTCAAGCAGGCTTTGTGTAATTCAAGCATCATGTTTTCTAAGGCCAAATAAAAAAATAGGTGTGGTTCAGGTAAGCCGACCGACCCTATTTTTTGCCGCCGACCCTAAAAAAAAAATTCAGATTCAGAACGAATTTTCTTGGGTACAACAATAATGATTACGAAATACGGTGAAAACGAAACATGAGTATGTGTCACTACTGGAATACTCACGATTGTCAACACAAAACCCACTCCCACAATGTGCCTTATTGGCCAATGGACTTGCTCGAAACAGCTCAGCCACACAAAGAAACAATTTTACTAGCCAATGAATGCAACACTTACATATTGATTTGTGAATCCTGTGCAAATTGAAAATTACCAACAAGCATGTAAAGGTGATTAATTGTCTGTTTATTTCACCAGATTGAAGAAATTGCATTGTTTTTTTTGATCGACTTTCTGAGGAATGTTGTTTGTGAAAATTAAAATATAGCACATGGTGTAAAATCGAAAGTAGACCTTAATCTCAAAGCAAATAGCTTTAGATTAATAATTAACCGTGAAGTTGGAACTACTGGTTGTCACATTAAAAAAAATTAATTTCTCTTTGAATTAATGTTATTGTGACCAGTTTTCATGTTACAAAGAAAAACGCATGCATAGTTAAAAAGTATTTAATAATCTTCAACATAGGGGAAAGCACTTGCCGCGATCCGAAAACAAGGAAATGAAATAATTATGAGAACAAATATGAATTGCTTTGATAATAAATGTTATTTTTTTTTATATTTATATACTGTTAACAGTTATTAGCTCTACTGGCCTTTGGCCAGGCGAGCTTATGGGATCACTTTTCGTCCGTCGTCCGTCTGTCTGTCAGTCTGTTAGCAATTTTATAAAATCGACATCTCCTCTGAAACCGCTTGAAGGATTTTGATGAAACTTCATCACAATGTTACTTGGGTGGGCCTCTCTCAGATTTTTGTTTTTCATGGCTGCCAGTCATCCAAGACGGCCGCCATGGCTAAAATTAGGTCAGATTTCCTTTAAATCGTCGAATAATCAAAATGGCCGCCACAGCGACTCAAAGTTTACAGAGTTATATAGGAAAAGGCTAAAAATGACATCTTTGAAATCGCTTGAAGGATTTTGATGAAACTTCATTACAATGATCTTTAGAGTAGACCCTTCAGATTTCCTTCAAACAACATCTCCTTCGAAACCACTTATTCCATTCTTGTGAAATATCATAAAAATGTTCCTTGGGTTGGCCTCTATCAAGTTTGTGTTTTTCGTTATCGTCGAATATTCAAAATGGCCACCACAGCGACCCAAAGTTTACATAGAGTTATATAGGAAAATGTTAATGACATCTTCTCTGAAACCGCTCGAAGGATTTTGATGAAACTTAATCACAATGATCACATTTATCAAATGACATATTACCACTTATTCCATTCTAGTTAAATATCATATACATTTTCCTGTTGTTGGCCTCTATCAAGTTTGTGTTTTTCGTTGTCGTCAAATATTCAAAATGGCCGCAACGATAACCCAAAGTTTACATAGAGTTATATATAGGAAACATGTTTCTTGGGTTGGCCTCTATCATGTTTATGTATTTGAATCCCATCATACCAGTAGAGCATCTACAGGCCCACTTGGGCCTCTTGTTTTGGCCATATCATGTGTTTTCTTTTTGGCCAGATTTGGGGGATTTATCCCCCACTTTCCACACATGCTAAATCCCCACGCCTCAAAGGCCAGGATTTATTGTAATGAAAGGCGTGAGTGGTAAACCTTTAAACACATTTTATGTCTTGTCCTTGCAAGTAAAACATGTATTTAACATGGTTCAATGTCATTAAACCATATTAATTCTTACATTTCATATTGTACTATTTTTCCCAAGTTAGGCCAAATAAAATAATAGTTGTGTTTTCGGTTACCCGACCTACCCTAGAAATTCCCGCCGACCCTATGGTTTTTATTGCATTCCAAAAAAAATAAAAAATTCAAGCCGACCCCCGTCCGGAATATACCGTCTCCCTGTCAGGCAGGCGCTTGATTGAGTTGATAGATATCAGGGTTTTACCACCTGTGCGTTTTTATGACTCGCGTGTATTTGCCTCCAAGCATCAATCCAATACACATGTACCTATTTTCGATAGCCCAAACATCACAATAATGAGCACGCGCTGCATAACAGTGATTGACACCTTGGCTGACGACCTTGATCGCCTCTCGACCAATCAAATTCGCTGCTGTCACAGCTTGTGGCACAGAGGCGGAAATAACCTGTCTATAAATGGTGTCACTGTGTAATCTAATCGCTGCTATTGTGTTAATAATTTAACGATTATCATTGAAGTTTATGATGCTTTTTGCGGGTGGAGACTATTATGACCTCATTGGATTAACTGTTTAATTGATTGCTACCGGCTTCTGATTGATTACCGGTTAATTAGACCGAACTGAAATAAAACAAATGCTAGCAGTCAAACATGTGAAAAATATAAAAATCGGCAAAAATAAAATTGACTTTATTTGTGTTTGTTGACGTTGTTTTTTATTTGTGTTTGTTGTTTGTTAATTTTGTTTTACGCACGTTTTAAAGAACAAAGAAATATAATTTTAATGAGGATAATTTAAATATTTATAAATCGGCGAAATGTACATAAACAGCGCGTATTTTAACCTGGGTTATCGTTCAGTCAAAACTTACCGGACATTACGCATGGTTATATTTTGTGTTGACATACTATTTTTGTGCTGTCGAGTAACGGACTTTATTAATTTATGTATGTTCAAAATTTATGAAGTATATTTTCATTTATGTCATCGCAGTCTACGAAACAGCCTGTGTGTTGGGGATGCACTGTCTAAGGTAGTCTCATTTATTTGACGTCTTCGGGTGCCTTTTTTTTTTTTTTTTTTACAAACGGACGTTTATAGATGCACCCTAGGTGCAGTCTGACCCGAAGAAGCAGAAAATAAGAGAGCTAGTATTATAATAACACCAATAACTTATAATATATAATATCACCAATAACTTATAATATATAATAACACCAATAACTTATAATATATAATATCACCAATAACTTATAATTTTAACAGATGTGGACCCCAACTTATTAAACAGCCTTTCATAACTTTGAACTTTGACATGACACATTAATGTAAAATGGATTAGTAGTTTTTTAAGTTCAAATGTACATCCTTGCACACCTTTCTTGGCAATAAAATATTTACAGAATTCACAAAAATTAAAGTTATTAAAGGATGTTTTATAAAACGGCGCTTCGATTTGTTTGATTTATATTTGACCTTTGACATTTCAATGTAATGCAATATACATAGTGATGTAGAATATGTGTAATATACATAGTGATATAGAACATGTGTAATATACATAGTGATATAGAACACAAGACGAGGCAGGAATTGTCCGGCACCAGTTTCAGCACCATTTATTAAGGTTATACAAAATATGTCACGAAGTAGGTGATATTAAAGAGTGTGAACTTGCTCTATATCACGAGGAGTTTTATTGTCGGACAAAAACAAAACAAAACCCTACCTACCCTACTAAATTGGCAATAAAAAGTGAAACAAAAAGATTTCACCTACCTACCTACCCTATCTTTTTTTTCAATGTAACAGGAAACACAACTATTATTTTATTTGGCCTTAGAGTGTTTTTCAGCTTTAATTCTTCCCATTTGTAAGGACCCTGCCTTCATTCCCAAAGGACCGAAAAGGAACGAAGCAGTAGTGCGGGCATGTGTATATTTATATACTCGACAAAACTTATAATGCAACCCGTCCGATTTTAACCCCTAACCCCCTACATATATATAATGGACTGTTCTTTCTTTGAAGGGTGTTTTGGGGAGATTGACTGATCAATGACAGACATTGTAAAACCTGATCAGCCTGCGAGTTACTCGCAGGCTGATCTGGCCTTGAATTCACCAACCATTCTTGAGAATATTCTTAGACTTAAGCTCAAGTATGCACATTTCAATCACACATATTTCTATAAGTTTACAGAATAAACGTTCATAACAAGCTGCTATGTATAAATATGATGCATACTAATAAATAGTAACTTGTTACGATTGTTTATCTTTGAAGGTCATGGAAATATTTGTGAACGAATTTTCAGTACTTTAGCTCAAGTCTAAGAATAGTTTGAACAATGGTTGGTGAATTCCAGGCCTGGGTTTACAATAACCCTGATCAGCCTGCGAGTTACTCGTACTCGCAGGCTGATCTGGGTTTACAATGGACGCAAAGGCTAAAATAGTCATGCTTAGCGGGTTAAGGGTTAAGTGGGGCGGAGTGGGGGTGTGGCATTCTATTAGGGGAAATATGGTAAATATGCGGTATTGTTTGGTATAAATGGACAATAGCTGTAAAATGTTGTCAATAGTTTCATGTGATTTTAAGCATAATGTCGTTATGAGTTTATCCTACATTCATTATGAAAGGAGAAAATAACATTTCTATTTAGCCAGTTTTAAAACCCATCATTTCAATTGAAAATCAAGAAAATGAATTCCATGGGATTTACATTCAATTCATTCTGTTTAGTTTTTGTTAAAAAAATAAAGCCTGAGCTCTGCAGATTATGTGACATGCTTACATCGTTTCACATTTATGCCTTACATGATTAATTGTTATTTTCTTCTAATCAACAAAAATAATGAAAGTGAAATACATTTGTAGTACATTTCTATCAGCCAGTAATGCCCAGTGTTTACATTGAAAATAGAAGGAAAATCGGATGTGTTGCTTATAAGTTTTGTTAAGTATATCAGTGTCGAATTTGAAATTGGAATCAAATTGAATTTTATAGTCACACCAACAGATACGGTCATGTCGACTTTCCAGCTTCCATTGGTGGAGGAAGACCCCAAGTGCCCCTCCGGACAATTTTCGTACACAGGCGGGCACCTGGGTAAAACCACCGACGTTCCACAAGGCAGCTGGTTAGCTTGCTTCCTCACATAAAGATTCCTAGGCCCATGCGGAAGGTTAGCTTGCTTCCTCACATAAAGATTCCTAGGCCCATGCGGAATTGACACACACAGCAGTGAGGGGCAAGTGTTTTCAAGTCAGAGACGAAGTCCTCGGCCAAGGACGTCCCATATCAGTGTCGAATTTCAGACATTGTTTCTGTTCAGTTAAATTTTCCGTCCTTTTTGTATCGCATTCATATTTCAGACATTATGTAATTTCATGATTGTTTCAGGCAACGCAGACTCATCATCATCATCACCAGTAACAGAGGCAGCAGTAGTAGCAGAGACCACCAGCACCTTTCTCACCAAAACCATTAGGGACGAGGATGACGCCAGCATCCTTAACCGGAAGCGAAAAATACCCGTGAAACCAAAGTCGGACAACAATTCCCCGTCTTCTGATTGTCCTGTACAGCTTCCCACGTCTTACGTCACCACGGATAAAGTGCCAAACCCTTATGATCTGTTCCTTACGTTGAGAAAAAAGGTTAGTCAGAATACGATGTTGCGAGATAGTTAAAATAAAAACATTATATTTTTGTCTATTCATGTTATCTGAAGTTTTAAGGATCAGTTAGCTCATTGAATGAGGCCTTGCGCTTAATACGTACAGACCTCTTGTATGTTGTCACGGACCTCTAGTATGTTGTCACGGACATCTAGTATGTTGTCACAGACATCTAGTATGTTGTCACGGACCTCTAGTATGTTGTCACGGACATGTATCTAGTATGTTACAGACATCTAGTATGTTGTCACAGACATCTAGTATGTTGTCACGGACCTCTAGTATGTTGTCACAGACATCTAGTATGTTGTCACGGACATCTAGTATGTTGTCACGGACCTCTAGTATATTGTCACAGACATCTAGTACGTGTGACATCTAGTATGTTGTCACAGACATCTAGTACGTTGTCACGGACATCTAGTATGTTGTCGCAGACATCTAGTATGTTGTCACAGACATCTAGTATGTTGTCACAGACCTCTAGTATGTTGTCACAGACATCTAGTATGTTGTCACGGACATCTAGTATGTTGTCACGGACCTCTAGTATATTGTCACAGACATCTAGTACGTGTGACATCTAGTATGTTGTCACAGACATCTAGTACGTTGTCACGGACATCTAGTATGTTGTCGCAGACATCTAGTATGTTGTCACAGACATCTAGTATGTTGTCACAGACCTCTAGTATGTTGTCACAGACATCTAGTACGTTGTCACAGACATCTAGTATGTTGTCACGGACCTCTAGTATGTTGTCACGGACATCTAGTATGTTGTCACAGACATCTAGTATGTTGTCACGGACCTCTAGTATGTTGTCACGGACATCTAGTATGTTACAGACATCTAGTATGTTGTCACAGACATCTAGTATGTTGTCACGGACCTCTAGTATGTTGTCACAGACATCTAGTATGTTGTCACGGACATCTAGTATGTTGTCACGGACCTCTAGTATATTGTCACAGACATCTAGTACGTGTGACATCTAGTATGTTGTCACAGACATCTAGTACGTTGTCACGGACATCTAGTATGTTGTCGCAGACATCTAGTATGTTGTCACAGACATCTAGTATGTTGTCACAGACCTCTAGTATGTTGTCACAGACATCTAGTTGTCACGGACATCTAGTATGTTGTCACAGACATCTAGTATGTTGTCACAGACATCTAGTATATTGTCACAGACATCTAGTATGTTGTCACGAACCTCTAGTATGTTGTCACAGACCTCTAGTATGTTGTCAAAGACATCTAGTATGTTGTCACGGACCTCTAGTATGTTGTCACGGACTTCTAGTATGTTGTCATGGACTTCTAGTATGGTGTCACGGACCTAGTATGTTGTCACGGACATCTAGTATGTTGTCACAGACATCTAGTATGTTGTCACGGACATCTAGTATGTTGTCACGGACCTAGTATGTTGTCACAGACCTCTAGTATGTTGTCACGGACCTCTAGTATGTTGTCACAGACCTCTAGTATGTTGTCAGACATCTAGTATGTTGTCACGGACCTCTAGTATGTTGTCACAGACATCTAGTATGTTGTCACGGACATCTAGTATGTTGTCACGGACCTCTAGTATATTGTCACAGACATCTAGTACGTGTGACATCTAGTATGTTGTCACAGACATCTAGTACGTTGTCACGGACATCTAGTATGTTGTCGCAGACATCTAGTATGTTGTCACAGACATCTAGTATGTTGTCACAGACCTCTAGTATGTTGTCAAAGACATCTAGTATGTTGTCACGGACATCTAGTATGTTGTCACGGACCTCTAGTATATTGTCACAGACATCTAGTACGTGTGACATCTAGTATGTTGTCACAGACATCTAGTACGTTGTCACGGACATCTAGTATGTTGTCGCAGACATCTAGTATGTTGTCACAGACATCTAGTATGTTGTCACAGACCTCTAGTATGTTGTCACAGACATCTAGTACGTTGTCACAGACATCTAGTATGTTGTCACGGACCTCTAGTATGTTGTCACGGACATCTAGTATGTTGTCACAGACATCTAGTATGTTGTCACGGACCTCTAGTATGTTGTCACGGACATCTAGTATGTTACAGACATCTAGTATGTTGTCACAGACATCTAGTATGTTGTCACGGACCTCTAGTATGTTGTCACAGACATCTAGTATGTTGTCACGGACATCTAGTATGTTGTCACGGACCTCTAGTATATTGTCACAGACATCTAGTACGTGTGACATCTAGTATGTTGTCACAGACATCTAGTACGTTGTCACGGACATCTAGTATGTTGTCGCAGACATCTAGTATGTTGTCACAGACATCTAGTATGTTGTCACAGACCTCTAGTATGTTGTCACAGACATCTAGTTGTCACGGACATCTAGTATGTTGTCACAGACATCTAGTATGTTGTCACAGACATCTAGTATATTGTCACAGACATCTAGTATGTTGTCACGAACCTCTAGTATGTTGTCACAGACCTCTAGTATGTTGTCAAAGACATCTAGTATGTTGTCACGGACCTCTAGTATGTTGTCACGGACTTCTAGTATGTTGTCATGGACTTCTAGTATGGTGTCACGGACCTAGTATGTTGTCACGGACATCTAGTATGTTGTCACAGACATCTAGTATGTTGTCACGGACCTCTAGTATGTTGTCACGGACTTAGTATATTGTCACAGACCTCTAGTATGTTGTCACGGACCTCTAGTATGTTGTCACAGACCTCTAGTATGTTGTCAGACATCTAGTAGGTTGTCACGGACCTCTAGTATGTTGTCAGACATCTAGTATGTTGTCACGGACCTCTAGTATGTTGTCACAGACATCTAGTATGTTGTCACAGACCTCTAGTATGTTGTCACGGACCTCTAGTATGTTGTCATTTGTCACAGACCTCTAGTATGTTGTCATTTGTCACAGACCTCTAGTATGTTGTCACAGACCTCTAGTATGTTGTCACGGACCTCTAGTATGTTGTCACAGACCTCTAGTGTGTTGTCATTTGTCACAGACCTCTAGTATGTTGTCACAGACCTCTAGTGTGTTGTCATTTGTCACAGACCTCTAGTATGTTGTCATTTGTCACAGACCTCTAGTATGTTGTCACAGACCTCTAGTATGTTATCACAGACCTCTAGTATGTTGTCATTTGTCACAGACCTCTAGTATGTTGTCACAGATCTCTAGTGTGTGTCATTTGTCACGGACCTCTAGTATGTTGTCACAGACCTCTAGTATGTTGTCACAGACCTCTAATGTGTTGTCATTTGTCACAGACCTCTAGTATGTTGTCACAGACCTCTAGTATGTAGTCACAGACCTCTAGTATGTTGTCACGGACCTCTAGTATGTTGTCACAGACCTCTAGTGTGTTGTCATTTGTCACAGGCATCTAGTATGTTGTCACAGACCTCTAGTGTGTTGTCATTTGTCACAGACCTCTAGTATGTTGTCACAGACCTCTAGTATGTTGTCACAGACCTCTAGTGTGTTGTCATTTGTCACAGACCTCTAGTATGTTGTCACAGACCTCTAGTATGTTGCCATTTGTCACAGACCTCTAGTATGTTGTCATTTGTCACAGACCTCTAGTATGTTGTCACAGACCTAGTATGTTGTCGTTTGTCACATACCTCTAGTGTGTTGTCATTTGTCACAGACCTCTAGTGTGTTGTCATTTGTCACAGACCTCTAGTATGTTGTCACAGACCTCTAGTATGTTGTCATTTGTCACAGACCTCTAGTATGTTGTCACAGACCTCTAGTGTGTTGTCATTTGTCACAGACCTCTAGTATGTTGTCACAGACCTCTAGTATGTTGTCACAGACCTCTAGTACATTGTCACGGACCTCTAGTATGTTGTCACAGACCTCTAGTATGTTGTCACAGACCTCTAGTATGTTGTCACAGACCTCTAGTACATTGTCACGGACCTCTAGTATGTTGTCACGGACCTCTAGTATGTTGTCACGGACCTCTAGTATGTTGTCACATACCTAGTATGTTGTCACAGACCTCTAGTACGTTGTCACGGACCTCTAGTACGTTGTCACAGACCTCTAGTATGTTGTCACGGACCTCTAGTATGTTGTCACAGACCTCTAGTATGTTGTCACGGACCTCTAGTACGTTGTCACGGACCTCTAGTACGTTGTCACAGACCTCTAGTATGTTGTCACAGACCTCTAGTGTGTTGTCATTTGTCACGGACCTCTAGTATGTTGTCACAGACCTCTAGTATATTGTCATTTGTCACAGACCTCTAGTATGTTGTCATTTGTCACAGACCTCTAGTATGTTATCTTGTGAGAAAGTGTCGATTCTTACAGATAGTATATGTACACCATACTGGTTTACCCAGGAAAAGTGGGTGATCTTCCTCCACCACAAACATTTTTTACCATTATATAAAGCCTAAAATGTGCTTGAAATTACGTAAAAAAAATAAAAAAATAAAAAATCAATATTAAAGCAGTGCAAATCCGGATAGGTTATTCTTCAGAACTCCTGTTATTCTACTCAACTCTAATAATGGTGATGGCATTGAGGTCCATCCCTCTGATATGTGTGTCACATGCCGTGCCTTTCAGAATCTACGGTGTCTATGTACATAACTGTTGTTGGTCAGTCAGCTAATCAGATTAATTGATTAACTGTTTGTATGTGCCCAAAAATAGTTTGGCCCAAATGACTCAGACCTTATAATCACAGCAGCAGAGATTTCAGAGTGGCAGTCTGACCTTGTCCAATACAGGATCACCAGCACTTAGATAATCAATTCCTAGATCTTTCAGTCTCAGATTTTGCATTTAAATCCTAAAATCCTAAAACAGATTGGTTCTTTCTATGAAATTGCTTTTTGGTGCCAGGTCGACCGTTAAATATATCCATATTCAAAATAGCATTTTCACAGGGAGTGAGAAACACTTGAATATAAGACGACCCTAAGTTAGCTGGTTGCCACTTAGATCTTATAAATTTAATTCTGTAAAAACTAAACCCTTACAAAGCCTGTAAAACAATTTTGTATTGTCTCCTAAGTGTTTAAGCTTTGTATGTTGAGATGAATCTTAAACCAAAATATTTGGCAATAGAATGATATGGCTATATATATAATAGTTTTAATGAGGAAGTCACTGCTCAACTCTGTGTGTACTAGGTCAGCTTGACAAAGCGGCTGTGTATGTATGTATACATTCATGCATGCAAACATAAATATCTGGAGATAACATCAAGCTTTGTTTGTTACCATGAACCTGTTATTCTAGGAATCTAGCCATATTGAAATGTTGTCATACATTATGTTAATGCGTGCATTTTATTTTATTTTAAAAGTTTACATTAGTGTTCCGATTAATCGATCACTTTCAGTTATGCCTTTGAGCTGATTAATCAAGTAAAAAATTTCATGATCGACTTTATTCGGTTTATATATTCACGGGTTCTTAAAATACCCATAATTAAATATGCGTAAAATGAATTATGAGTTGATAACTCTTAATTCAACACTCCAGTTTTGGGTTTGGCCTGGCTTATTAAAGCCATTTATATTGTGATTGTGTCTAGAAAGTTTGGTTTCTTAAAATATGTAAGATATATATACACCATGTCATCAGTAGGTTTAGAAACAGTGTACATAATTATGTTGTTAAATTTGGCAGTTGTTGGCAGAATAGCTACTTTTAAGTTCCCACGTGTACTGTGATTGTCCTTAAGTTCCTATGAGTACTGTGGTTGTCCTTAAGTTCACACAGATACTGTACTGTGGTTGTCCTTAAGTTCCTATGAGTACTGTGGTTGTCCTTAAGTTCCTACGAGTACTGTGGTTGTCCTTAAGTTCCTATGAGCACTGTGGTTGTCCTTAAGTTCCTATGAGTACTGTGGTTGTCCTTTAGTTAACACGGGTACTGTACTGTGATTGTTCTTAAGTTCACACGGATACTGTACTGTGGTTGTCCTTAAGTTCCTACGAGTACTGTGGTTGTCCTTAAGTTCCTACTTAAGTTCCTATGAGTACTGTGGTTGTCCTTAAATTCCTATGAGTACTGTGGTTGTCCTTTAGTTAACACGGGTACTGTACTGTGATTGTTCTTAAGTTCACACGGATACTGTACTGTGGTTGTCCTTAAGTTCCTACGAGTACTGTGGTTGTCCTTAAGTTCCTACTTAAGTTCCTATGAGTACTGTGGTTGTCCTTAAATTCCTATGAGTACTGTGGTTGTCCTTAAGTTCCTACGAGTACTGTGGTTGTCCTTAAGATCCTACGAGTACTGTGGTTGTCCTTTAGTTAATACGGATACTGTACTGTGATTGTCCTTAAGTTCACACAGATACTGTACTGTGGTTGTCCTTAAGTTCCTACGAGTACTGTGGTTGTCCTTAAGTTCCTACGAGTACTGTGGTTGTCCTTAAGTTCACACGATACTGTACTGTGGTTGTCCTTAAGTTCACACGATACTGTACTGTGATTGTCCTTAAGTTCACATGTACTTTACTGTGGTTGTCCTTAAGTTCACACGTATACTTTACTGTGGTTGTCCTTAAGTTCACACGTATACTTTACTGTGGTTGTCCTTAAGTTCACACGTACTGTACTGTGGTTGTCCTTAAGTTCACATGTATACTGTACTGTGGTTGTCCTTAAGTTCACACGATACTGTACTGTGATTGTCCTTAAGTTCCTAAGAGTACTGTGGTTGTCCTTAAGTTCATACGTATACTGTACTGTGGTTGTCCTTAAGTTCACACGTATACTGTACTGTGGTTGTCCTTAAGTTCACGAGATACTGTACTGTGGTTGTCCTTAAGTTGACACGATAATGTACTTTGGTTGTCCTTAAGTTCACACGGATACTGTACTGTGGTTGTCCTTAAGTTCACACGTATACTTTATTGTGGTTGTCCTTAAGTTCACACATATACTGTACTGTGGTTGTCCTTAAATTCACGCAGATACTATACTGTGGTTGTTCTTAAGTTCATACGGATACTTTACTGTGGTTGTCCTTAAGTTCACACGGATACTGTACTGTGGTTGTCCTTAAGTTCACACGGATACTGTACTGTGGTTGTCCTTAAGTTCCCACAGATACTGTACAGTGTTTGTCAAGTTCACACACATACTGTACAGTGGTTGCCCTTAAGTTCGCACATACTGTACAATGGTTGCCTTTTAGGCCACAGGGGTACTGTACATTGGTTTCCGTTTATGGTACTGTACTGTACATCAGTTGCCTTTAGTTTACAGGGGTACTGTACTGTACATTGGTTGCCCTTTAGGCCATAGGGGTATTGTACATTGGTTGCCCTTTATGGTACTGTACTGTACATTTGTTGCCCTGAAGGCCACATAGGTACTGTACTAGACATTGGTTGGCCTCAAGGTTACAAGGGTACTGTACTGTACATTGGTTGCCTTTAGGTCACAGGGGTACTGTACTGTGCATTGGATGCATTTAGGTCTCAGGGGTACTGTACTGTACATTGGTTGTCATTTAGGCCACAGGAGTACTGAACATTGGTTGCCCTTTAGGTCACAGTGGTACTGTACTGTACTGTACTGTACATTGGTTGCCCTTTAGGTCATAGGGGTATTGTACATTGGTTGCCCTTTATGGTACTGTACTGTACATTGGTTGCCCTGAAGGTCACAGGGGTACTGTACTATACATTGGTTGCCTTTAGGTCACAGGGGTACTGAACATTGGTTGCCCTTTAGGTCACAGTGGTACTGTACTGTATATTGGTTGCAATTAATCTATATGAAATAATATTATTGTTATTTCCTCTTCAGGTTGCTAGCAAAAGGCATGGTATAATGAACATCTGTCCCAAAACACCTCAGGGTTTCAAGGACTATCTAATGAAGACGTGCAACTACGTCCTACAGGGTAATGCGACCAGCACACTCTCAGTGCCCACTGTAAGTTGACATATTTAATTGAGTACAAAAGGAATTTCGGTTGGGGAAGTACGAGATCTGGTCAAAAGACGTGGGTGGTGAGGGAGTTGATTACTGCCACTTCCCTTGGCGAAAAGAATGTTAAATTGCGATTTCATATTACAATCTTGGATCATATAATTTATTAATAAAGTAGTCTGTAGGGATAATAGATATTGAGTGACTACATCAATTTTCAGAAGTGGCAAGCGATGCGGAATATGTAACATTAATCGGCAGTATTTTTAGCCCATTCAGTATAGCATTGTATGATGTGTGAAAATATTGGCATGATATATACATTGTAGCTTTCCCCACCTCCCTAGCCCTCGTAAGGTTGCCAAAAACAAATATAATCTATCTTAAATGTGAGAAGTCCCCCTTTCAAAGGGAGACGATACTTAACCAAGAGAAAATCTTATTCGTGAATATGGCTATCGCAGTTGTCTTTCTTTACAGTACTATTTATAAGCTCAATATATTAAAGGGAGGCAATCTCGAAAGCAGTCATTGTTTTGTTTGTGTGTTGTTTTACTTCATTTTCAACACATGTAAGGCTATATATGACGGTTGGTTTTTTGGAGTCAGACCACCCACTTTTCCTGGGTAGAACCAGTACTGTACACATGCCGCCATCCGTAAGAATCCACACTTCCTCACAAGTCGAGCACCCAGTGCGAATCGAACCCGCAACGGTGAGAGGCGAAGCATTTATTGTAGCCAATAATAAATAATGTTTTTTTTGGTGGATTTTGGGTTTATAGGGACACACGGCAATCTTGAAGTGTTTGAAATGGGTGTCTTGACTTATATATCCAGGATCATGTTTACTCTTAACCTGGTTACATTTAAAAAAAATAGAAATTTAAGTATTCACTTTTTCGTCATATTTTACTTTTAAAAGTTTTAATATATCATTGGTGCAATAATATCAAAATTGAATAAAATGCACATACAATTTGCTTATTACTATTCTTATAATTAATATTAATGATTGAACAAATATAAGTTATCCACAAAAACAAGCAGGACGCCGTGAGTTTAAAAAAAAATCAAGATTGCCGTGTGTCCCTTTAATATTTTGAAGCCAGATAAAATGTCACTCTTCAAAACCTGGATGTCTATCATCATCTTAACCCTTCGTCCACTACATATATATAATGTACAGTTCTTTCTTTGAATTAAGACCATTCCATTTATGTGACAAAGGGGTGTTTTGAGGGAAATGACTGATTTACAGGCTAATCTGGGTTTACAATGGACGTAAAGGCTATTATAGTCGTGCTTAGCGGGTTAGTGGTTAATACATGTTCTGCAAATACCATTTATTTGTTACAATTGCTCTATGTCTCTACAGTTGTCTCCCCCGAACTCTGTGACTGACAAGATGCGGGATTTGTTTGTACTGCAGGAGGAGGCACGATATAAACTACGACTACAACACCTCATTGAACGGGTAAGTAACTGCTCCAGCATCTTTCACGTGCAATGCAGCGTCTCGGTTGTTGTGCAAAATGATGATCCAGATGTCGTTTTAGTGTATAATTAAATTGTCCCTGTTTCAAGGGAGGAGGCACGTTTCCAAAATATGTATTAAAAAACATTGCAGCACATTTTATTAACATGACCTCGCTAAAGTCCAACATTATACTGCTCATAAGAATATATTTTTTGGTCGTCTGAAGGGTTAGTTAACCAGGCAATCCTGTGCACTCATTCCTTCAGACAAGTAACATAATACTAATCTAATGGAATAGTACAGGTAGGGTAATACTGGTGTATTCTCTCCTAGTTGGTACTCTTTAAAAAAAGAAAAAATGGGCGAATGAAACATTAAAAAACAGTTCAATTCACAGTTTCAGTACTATTGTCAAGTAACATGGTATTCAAAGCATAAACCATGCAATGTACACTTGAATGAAACATATCTAGCTCAGAGTTTTTTTTCTTATATCAATCGTACCAAAAAACGGTACCATTTTCATTGGCAAAAAGTATGTTTTTGTCGAATTGGAGTGGAAAAAACAAATCTTTAAATGTTTCGAGTGATACTTTAAAGAAGTTGGAAAATATATATTTTTTTAGGTGAGGGTAATGAAATACTACATTATAATGTATGCATGGTAATGAGTTGCAAAGTATTTAAACATACAATATTGCTTTTAGTCATAGTGAAAAATTTCCAGTAAAAGGCAAAACAAAGCGAATTTTCCCAGGAATGGGTACCGGTCAGGGCTTCTAAAATTTTAAAATGCAAATCAGTCCAGGTTTTTAACTGCCGTAAGAATCGCGCTTATTTTGAAAAAATCACTAAAATCGCCGTACCCCACCCACCATGTCAGCTGCATTATGATTTTTTTCCGTTCAGTCATTGATATAGAGAAGTATTTAAAATGTATGTTTGTATTATATTTGTATTATTTCTAACTTACTTTATCACAATTTGTACATTTTAATGACTGACATCATGTCTTCGCTTTACTGAATGAATAATTTTCACTCAATATTAAAATTGTTGATCATTTGAGGAATTGAACAGGAAGTGTCTAATAAACCGGGTAGGTATAAAACGCGGACTAACACGCGCGGACTAGCGGATTGTATACGATATTACATAAATTTGAGTAATATCGTTTTTCATCAATTAGCTTAATTAATACCAAATGTTACGACTAACGCAAACAATTTCGGTCCGACTTAAAAAAAAAACGGTGTCAGGTTTGATCACTTTCCTTAATATTATACTTAGAGTTATTGTAAAAAAAAAATCTAACAAACAATTAACACATCTCGGTATTTTAATGACGCAAACAAATTTCAGTCCCAGCTTTGGCCACTTAAAAAAACAAACCGACACAAGCAAACAGGCTAACACCTTACGACTAACGGTATATCAAAGAAATCACAGACGGTAACACTCGCTTCAGTGAACCGACAAAACGCGTGATATACTTTCACTGATCACATATCAAAGGCGTGCTACATGGCTATAGACTCTTCCGGAAAACTCCCTACTATCGGTAATGGTTTAGTCCAAATTGACCTACTTTCGCACAGCGAGTGACAAACAATCGTGTTATGGATCAAAGAATATTGCCGCAAGGCATATTTTAAGGAGTGTATAAGGTAATTGTTGATTTTTTAACGACCGATAGAAAAAATATCTCGGACCGATTTTAACAGAGATTTTGAAAAGAAAATCGGTCCGGAGAAACAGAATTCGATCTGGGGACCGACAAACCGGCGATTTTAGAAGCCCTGGTACCGGTACCATCCCCAAAAGATTGAAAAAGTCTCTGTAGCTAGAATCTTCATACATTTCACGTTCAGAATCTGACTGAAGTATCGATATTCAAGTAACCAACCATGTATATTACAGGAAAAGTTGATGCTGTCTATTGAACAAGAGATCCTGAGAGAGCATGGGAGGTCTGCACGTGCCCTTGTTAACCAGGGGACGCCACTCAGTGTGTGTACCATACTCAAGGATGAGGAGATATACAATATGACAAACACTGACCAGGTAGGTTGTCTGCCCTTATACAGTATGACAAACACTGACCAGGTAGGTTGTCTGCCCTTATACAGTATGACGAACACTGACCAGGTAGGTTGTCTGCCCTTATACAATATGACAAACAATGACCAGGTAGGTTGTCTGCCCTTATACAATATGACAAAACACTGACCAGGTAGGTTGTCTGCCCTTATACAATATGACAAACACTGACCAGGTAGGTTGTCTGCCCTTATACAATATGACAAACACTGACCAGGTAGGTTGTCTACCCTTATACAGTATGACAAACACTGACCAGGTAGGTTGTCTGCCCTTATACAATACGGCAAACACTGACCAGGTATGTTGTCTGCCCTTATACAATATGACAAACACTGACCAGGTAGTTTGTCTGCCCTTATACAATATGACAAACACTGACCAGGTAGGTTGTCTGCCCTTATACAGTATGACAAACACTGACCAGGTAGGTTGTCTGCCCTTATACAATACGGCAAACACTGACCAGGTATGTTGTCTGCCCTTATACAATATGACAAACACTGACCAGGTAGTTTGTCTGCCCTTATACAATATGACAAACACTGACTAGGTAGGTTGTCTGCCCTTATACAGTATGACAAACACTGACCAGGTAGGTTGTCTGCCCTTATACAATATGGCAAACACTGACCAGGTATGTTGTCTGCCCTTATACAATATGACAAACACTGACTAGATAGTTTGTCTGCGCTTATACAATATGACAAAACACTGACCAGGTAGGTTGTCTGCCCTTATACAATATGGCAAACGCTGACCAGGTATGTTGTCTGCCCTTATGCAATATGACAAACATGGACTAGATAGTTTGTCTTCCTTGTCCTTAGATCATGTAACATAAAATTACACTTTACTGACATGGCTATGTTAACACCCTCAGTGTCATAGGAGACTTGATTAGGCATTGTTTGCAATTTTTATCCTGGTTTCTCAAAATGAGAACCTGCAGGCTGCCTATATACATAGGTTGCTGGTTGCCTAATAAGTAGGTTACTGGTTGCCTAGTGCATAGGTTGCTGGTCATCTGGTGTGGGTTGCTGGTTGCCAAATACGTAGGTTGCCTACAGTGTAGTACATGGGTTGCTGATTGTCTCTTTATGTAGGTTGCCTAAAGTGTAGGTTGCTGATTGCCTAAGACATAGGTTGCTGATTGCCTAATGCGTAGGTTGCTGGTTGCATAATACATGGGTTGCTGGTTGCATAATACACGGGTTGCTGTTTGCCTAATGTGTAGGTTACTGGTTGCATAATGTGTAGGTTGCTGGTTCCCTAAAGCACAGTTGATGGTATCCTGTCTTTAATCGGTTATGTGTTCCAATTACAAACAAAACATGTCTTGGAGTGCAAATGTACAATTTATGCAGCCAATTTTGTGTAAATGGGTACATACAGCTATATTTTCATCATTATGTTTTTCTCTGCCACATTTCTCTCCCTTGTCTGATTGTACAGTCATTTGTATCCGATATTCTTCAGGAGGAGAAGGACAAGAAAAACCGGACAAGATACAATGGCCGCCAGTTTTTGTCATGGTTACAGGATGTGGATGACAAATATGAGAAAATCAAGGTGAGATATCTATTGACAGTAACAGATTTAGGTTCAACAGTAATTTTTCAAAATCTGTTTCGCCCTGAATTAGTTCTAGATTTGCTATACATTCATGGCTTCCATTACTAGCCAGGAGGTGGTGCACTTCTAACGGTTAGTTGACAAGCTACGTTCAGCAGTCCCCAATATCAAATGGAATGCTTTTGAGAGATGTTAATGTCTGGGTTATCAGCTTTAAATTCTTTATCTCTGTTAACTCTACCGGCCAAAGGCTCCTATCCGTCATAGAAGGACGTGGGGACAAATTCAAAAACTATCAGACTAGAAACTGTGCTTGTAATCATACCCTAGCAAAATGAGGATTGGTGTGGTTGGGGTATACTGGATTCAATCTACGTTTGTATACAACCTTACACCGCTCTGTAACGCATCTAGTCTTGTAGCCACACTCATAGTAGATAGCTCATGATGAAAGGATGGGGCCTTTACCGAGTCAATAGGTTCAAGGTCAAGGTGATAATGATAACCTGATAATTAAAAACTTGTTCGTTCTATTACTCTTCAAGATGCATAACCACACATATGAATTGTCACAGACTTCCATGGTGAGAAGATGACCCCTATACATTTTGAAGTCAATAAGGTCAAGGTCACCATGACCCGATCATAAAAACCCTCGTCCATTCTATTAATCTTCATGATTCATAGTCATAGATACACTTCCATGGTCGCAGCGGGGGTTTATCAGTCGGGGCCCCGTTCCTGAGAACAGTTCTCTGAGTCTAAAAAGAAAGTGTGCACATCTATTTTGGAAACATTCAAAACGTAATGACAAATTTAGCAAAACAAGTTTTAAAATATATAAAATGTATGCTTTAATGAAGAAGTGATACCTTTGTATGAAACGTGCCTTCACTAACAGAGTTTGAGTTCCTCAAAGTTGAAAAAGAGCAAAATCAAAATTGCAGAAATTGCATTGAGTTGAACAAAATGCCTGGAGTTGAATGGAAAAACACAAGACGCAAAGTCATCTTGTAAATTGCTGGTTTTCTTCGTCTCCAACATAAAATTAGGATGTTTGAACACATTTATGACGTTAAAAAAGGTTACAGCAATGTAATATTCGTAATAAGATTGATTATGCAAATTTGAGTATTATGCAAATTTGAGTGCACTTTCTTTTTTGACTCGATATATATGTATGCTTTTCTAAATTCAGGAGTTGCTGATACTGAGACAGAAGCAGGAGGCAGATTCTCTGTACGCTATCCAGAAACTCGAGTGGGAATGGCGACTAAAGGATCTCGGACAGTGTGACCGAAACGTCACGCCAGACATTGACGAACTTCACATTCCCCTTGTACAGGTTCAAGATAATTTTGACCTTCTACCAACCTAGCAGCTATGAACTTCTGTCGAAAGGTTTTTAAATTAATGTACCTAACGACCCTGGGCTGGTCCTGGTGTTGAGGTCGAAGGTCAAGGTCGTATGATGGGGATAGCCTCGTATCCCAGATGGCCAAAAAGTCGAGCATCTGTCTGAACTGAACAACAGAACTTAAGCTTCTGATTGACTTCAAGTCGGGTATCAAGCATCTGTACGATACAGTCATATCATGGTGAGACAGAGGGCTGAGACTAAATTGAGAATCTGCTCATTGGTTTATAACTTTGCGGGATTAAAAGAAGAAATCTGCTGAGACAAACAAAAATTGGCTTTCGGGCCAAGTTTGATCGAAGGATAAGTGTGAATCGTATGTGCTATTGAAATAGACTGTTTATTGTACGGTATTGTGCCAATGTTGCAAGGAGAGAATGAATATTCCTCTCACATGTGAATGATTCACTGGATATTTGCTTTATAGAAGAAATGTTTTCATGTTAAGTGTGCTTTTATTGAATGATAATACAACAAATGGATTATGGTTTCATTATTAAAAAAAAGATGCAGTCTTGAAATCTTTACACATGTTTAGTCTTTCCTGTTTCTACTTTGTGTTATTTGTTCTTTCGACTCGTTCTTTCTTCCTTCGACATATTACTGCTCTATGCTACTGTTGGCATATATTTACATTGTTAACTGTTGAAATATTCAAAAATGCTTTAGCAAATACATTTGTATTGCCTAATGAATATATGGGATTTTAATATGAGTACATGTGAAATGAAAAATACATTTGTGTTTAAAAAAAATATGAAAATAAACATTTAGAAAAGTGTAAAAAAGATTCTACGTTGGTTATCTGTCACTTTGAATTTTTCGTTAGTTTACTTTTTTGTGTTGTAAGAATTTATTTATACTTGTTATGTTTAAACCTAACTTTTAGGTGAATGTTTTAAATTTTCAACTTTTACAGTCTGTAATTCATGAATTGGTTGTCTCTGTTTTGTTTCATCTTAATGTAGATCTTTTATATTTCTCTTAATTGATATTTTCACCAGGATATAGCTTGTGTTTGAACACAGTCTTAGTAACACAGTTGGTGCCCATTTTCACGCCTTGTTACAACATTCCCTTAAGTACCTCTGACTAGTGATGTACCGATTAATCAGTTGTAACCAATCATCAGTTGCTTGCGGAACGTCGGTGGTTCTACCCAGGTGCCCGCCCGTGCACGAAAATTGCCCGGAGGGGCACCTGGGGTCTTCCTCCACCAATGGAAGCTGGAAAGTCGCCATATGACCTAAGCTGTTGGTGCGACTATAAAATCCAATTCAATCAATCAATCAATCATCAGTTACTATGGCATCCGATTATGAAAATCGGTAAAATGTAAAAATGCATTTTAATTATTGTTAAAAAAACAGAGAGAAAAACTGATTATCCAGGAGACAACAGTTATGACATACTCTTGTGAAAATGAACATATGCACAAATAAACACATTTATACCAATTAGAATTATTTCGCTGATTAAAATGAAATACATATAACAATGGCAAAAGAAACGAGACCGGAAATAATACATACCGTACTTAATCATTTAGTCTAAGTTTAAGACCTGAAGGACTCACAACACTATTATACAACACTATTATCTCCCTTGAATACTCGTGCCCTACAGATGGAGGTAGATAAAAAAAAAAGTTCCTCTTTCCTACTGTTCACAAGACTTTCCATTGCATACATTGATTTATCCTTACCAGGTTCTAAATCGCCAGCTTTTAGGAAGAGATCACAGACAATTTCATGTTGATATGAGATTTCTAGCTAATTTTGCCACATTTTACACATCTTGGGTCTATTCACCACAGGGTTTATATTGGATCAATGAAGATTTTAAGCCTAAACAACATGTTATAAATTTTGTTTATCTCTATGCCACGAACAAAATCATTACAATGGGGAAATTAATTGTGGTGTGAGACGTTAAACTCAGATTACCATGCACATGTAATACTTCATACTGACTATATTATAACCGATGACTGATCAGTTAGTTACTTTCAACTGGAGTAACCGATGATCGATTGTAAATTTCTACCGTTTGCCCTTCACTACCTCTGATTCGACATGGAGATAAACAGGTGTTTGTGCAGTAAATGATTAAGAGCAGACTAAAGGCTAAATAAGTTCTGTTATTATGCTCCCAAAGGGAGGCATATAGTTATCGCACCGTCCATCCGTTCGTCCTTCCCGTCCGAAACAATCGTGTCTCAGCCATGACTTTTAAAGAACTGAAGGGATTTCCATGAAACTTGACACAAATGTTAACCACAATGAGAAGGTGTGTCGTGTGCAAGAATCTGGTTCGTACCTCGAAGGTCAAGATCTCAGTTGGAGGTCAAATTAGTCAAAAATTTCGTCACTTATTGGTGACATTCCATGTTGATATTTAGATAATATCAACTTTAGAAGTATTCTTACCAATGGGGAGAGGTTTACAGTTTGGTTCTACCCAGAAAAAATGGAGTGGTCTGCCTCTACCAAAAAAAAATCTACCGTCATATATGGCCTAACATGTGCTAAAAGACATAAAACATCATTCAAACAAACAAATATTAATCAAGTTATTTTTGATTGACATTTAGAAATCTCAATTTTAAAATATTAAATACAAGCATATGCTGGTTTGATAGTAAAATTTTAATTTAATAAAACAGTCACACTTCACATCGTAAATTGCTGGTTAAACTTGAAACGGAAGCATCTGACTGGTCACTAAGTCCCTCCTCGTTCCCAGATAAGTGATGGGTAGTTACAGAGGATCAACAATTCAGTCAATACTCTATTTTACCTTTAGGATGTTCTATTGGTTAAAAGACGGAGGGACTATAAATTCCAACCACACACACACAGGATCAACAAAGGTGATACTCCAGCAAGCGAGAATGGTTGTTTGCAAGAAAAAAACATGTTAATATTTATTTATGGGTCTAGTAGTGATCGACAGATAAGTTATGCTGATAAGCTAAATTGGTCCGAGTTTCCGCGACTTGATAAGATTTCTTAATTTGCTCCAAACAATTCTTATTCTATATTCATCAACTGGCTTTTACCATTCAGCTTTTTATAGGTACTGTAGCAAAAAATAAACCCCATTCCATTCCAATATTTTGTTATTTTTAAATTTTGTTTAATTTCTTATTTAACAAATTAACGCATATTAATTGTATAAAATATACGCAAGAATTGTCAATATGGAATTCACTTTTGGTTGGGTTTTCGAGGAAAAACAATTGATGATGCCCCAGGGAGTTACAAAGATCTATAATCAAATGCTTGTGAAAAGTAAAACTGGAATAGTTTTGGATTTTAATGACATTCAGTATCCAATCTAGTTTGTTTCTTAGAAGATGTAGAACGATTTTGTAATTTGTTGCATATAGATCATTGTTTACAAGAGTTATGTCCCCATAACCAGTATAGTACATGTTTGATAACACAATATCCTGGATAAATATTATTTGTTCTTTTTCTTGTTTAGTTTACAAGATTATTTTTTTTCCATAGAAACAGGGATGAGTTAAAAAAGCAAAAAAAAATCAATGTTTTAATGAGTTATTGCCCCTTGAATATTCTGCCTATTACAAGTGGTTTATGCGGGTACGAGGTTTTAACTTCTTTTCCATAAATAAGCTTCCGCAATAATTCATCTTTCCTTCTATAAAATGTCCGGGTACTTTTTGCTAAATGAGTTTATAACTTTTTTTCAATAATTCCATTTATATTTTTGTTTTTCAAAAATAATTTGTCTTTCTCTCTTGGTTTTGCCTTGATTGAACAATACCTAAAATAACAAGAACAAAAACAGCTTTAGCATGGGTTCATGAGGTTATTTCTAGGTGATCCTTAAATTTTAAGAATGTTTCATGATAAAGTCATATCAGTCAAAATATGGTATTAGCGCTGTGTAACCTAGAATAGCAAATATTATTAGGCAAGATGAATTTTCTTCAAATAAGCACTTATTTTTAGGCACAATCATTATGCTCAGATTTTTTAACTTTTAAAAAAAAATATTTGTTGGTTTTAAGTCTGACCCCTAGGTAAGACCTGATGTACCCCCTTTAATGCCAAATTGTAAGAAAGGCCTGATGTTTACCCCCTTGAATGCCATAAGGAATGATGGCATTTGTCTAATTTTTAAGTGATTTCACACAAAAAAGGTTTCTTTTGTTTAACCGGTTCATAAAGTACAGTGTCATTAAAATAAACAAAAAGTTTGCTGTCATTTGTCATGTATGAGAAAATTTACGACAATTGATTTGCATCTTATCGCAAGGACTTTCACCCATATGCAACCAGTGTGACGTACCGGTCTTGTAAACTGAGAAATGATTGCGAAACGAGCCTGAACTGGTGCCCACCCATGCACGAAAATTGCCCAGAGGTGCACCTGGGGTCACTCCCAATGGAAGCAGGAAAAGTTGCCATATGACATTAGCCGTTGGTTTGACTAAAATCCATTTCAATTCAATTAAAATTGAGAATGAGACCAGTCTCATCTTTTACATCTGTGGTAAATTCACCAATGGTTCATTTTGCGCCTGGGACAAAATTAAGAACTTTTTGGAACACTAGAGATTGACACTTGTCATCTTATTTTTGTTAGAAACACCGTCATTATCCATAAAGAAACATGTTATTTATGAGATGGTCGGAAAGTAGTAACTATTCGTTACTAAACACAAACATTAGTCGTGATTTTGGGTGAGGATTTTGAATTGTGTGCACATAGTTGATAGTTGTACTTCATGTAGCCATCTACTCCTGTATTAAAGACGTGGAAGTACATGGTCTCACAGGTGTGTCCATGTGTGTGTGTCTCGTGTTAAACAAGGCCTAAACTCGTCTCTGTACCAAGCTGTATTAACCCTGTCGAGATTCTACTATGTTTAAGTGAAAAATATTCGGGTTATACAAAAATGTGTATGCTAGTCGTGAAAGCACGGTTTGATTATAGCATATTTAACATGTATAATTGTAGCCAAACCTTGGTACAAATGTCTTCGTCAGCTTGTTGGTGTCCTCTACGTCAAAGGTCAAGGTCACAGTGTAAAAGGTCAACGTTTAATCTTGAATGATTCCGATGAAAATTTGAACTGAACTATAAGCTAAATTTTGCTACTTTGGGAAAATGCTATTTTGAAGGGTTTTACTGCTCTGCATTTTGTAGTTTATCCTTGGGTTAAATCTTTCTAATTTTGTAGAACCCTTAGGTCCAAGATCAGTTAACAATTATGTTTGCATGGTTGACATTATTTAATAGATCATTTATCGGTTGACAGTTATATTTGCACCATTGACATGATTTTACCGGGCCGGTTATTATGCTTATTAAAACCATATAGTTTATGGTGATTTCTTTTTCTGAAAATGTGTTCAAGTAAATGTAAACATAAAAACTACAGATTGTCAAGTTATAACTTTAACCCCATATAACTACAGATTGTCTTGCCTTAACTTTACCCCATAAAACTACAGATTGTCCCGTCTTACCTTTACCCCATAAAACTACAGATTGTCCCGTCTTACCTTTACCCCATAAAACTACAGATTGTCCCGTCTTACCTTTAACCCATAAAACTACAGATTGTCCTGTCCTAACTTGAATCCCATATAACTACAGATTGTCCTGTCCTAACTTGAATCCCATATAACTACAGATTGTCCTGTCCTAACTTGAATCCCATATAACTACAGATTGTCCTGTCCTAACTTGAACCCCATAAAGCTACAGATTGTCCTGTCCTAACTTGAACCCCATAAAGCTACAGATTGTTCTGTCCTAACTTGAACCCCATAAAACTACAGATTGTCCTGTCCTAACTTGAACCCCATAAAGCTACAGATTGTTCTGTCTTAACTTGAACCCATAAAACTACAGATTGTCCTGTCCTAACTTGAACCCCATAAAGCTACAGATTGTTCTGTCCTAACTTGAACCCCATAAAGCTACAGATTGTCCTGTCCTAACTTGAACCCCATAAAACTACAGATTGTCCTGTCCTAACTTGAACCCCATAAAACTACAGATTGTTCTGTCTTAACTTGAACCCATAAAACTACAGATTGTCCTGTCCTAACTTGAACCCCATAAAACTACAGATTGTCCTGTCCTAACTTGAACCCCATAAAGCTACAGATTGTTCTGTCTTAACTTGAACCCCAACAAACTACATTAGCTTATGTAACGATGGAGGAAGCGATGCAGTATTTTATGTTGTCAAGTATTGTCTGTTTCCCTTGATGTTCAATACTTCTTGTGCAAATATAACAACCAAACTTGTGCGAAATACACCTCAGTACATTTAAAAACGCAACAGTTGATATTTTTAATTACCAGAGATGTTAATGATGTTAAAGTTAAATGTGTTTTAACTGAAAGTAGAGAAAATCTTATGTAGTTGTTTATCGCCATATGTTAACCTTTGGAACAAAGAGACTTGTGTACAACATAAAATACAATCTTGATGTAAACCAAAAGAAATGCAAATAGTCGAAAATCAAAAATGTTGCATTTTTAAATGTAGTGTGTGTGTGTGTGTGTGTGTGTGTGGCAATCTATGGTTATGCTAGATTACAATTTCGTGACTTGTAATTTGGTGCAAGACACACTGTCTATTTATTATATATACACACCAAGTTTCATACATTATCTCCAGCAGTTTAGGAGTCCTGGATCTGACCTGGAAATTGTATGACCTTGACCCTAAACATGCCACCTCAAAACTGGTGTGACATACATAATATTGCAAGTCACCTGGAGCTGTTCAACCCATCCTGGACATTGAACATGTGACCCAAAGTGTGGTGCTTGTGTCTGCCACACAGTCCATTGACACGTGACCCCAAGTGTGGTGCTTGTGTCTGCCACACAGTCCATTGATTTACACGTGTCCTCAAGTGTGGTGCTTGTGTCTGCCACACAGTCCATTGATGTATACGTGACCCCAAGAGTGGTGCTGGTGCCTGACACACAGTCCATTTATGTAAAGGTTCACCTTGTGATTGTGGCATTTAGGATACTCATACAAAAGTCTAAATTAGCCAAAATTCCCTTATTTATACACAACGAAGGCCAGAAACTCTTAACACATGCTGGGGACATAATTTGTGCAAACTTGATACTGTCGGAGATCACTCCTGAACTCTTCCTTGCCTCTCACCGCTACGGGTTCGAATCCCACTGGGAGCTCGACTTGTCAATTGAGAACGTCTGGATTCTTAAGGATAAAGGGAGGAATACAGTGCTGGTTCTACCCAAGAAAAATAGGGTGGTCTGCCTCGACCACAAACAAATCGACCATTGTTTATGGCCTAACACAAGCTACATAACAAAAACACTCCTGAGAAACAACTGACAAAATAATTTACACTGGTTCTTGATAAAAATATTAATTACAGATTTATGTCTGTACAAACATGGCATCAACAGGGCAGAGGCGTTTTTCAGCCTGGGGACTTCATGTGAACATACTCGGTTATACTGATAATTTCTGTAAAATAGCTTCAAAATATATATTTGTCGAACGGTTTTTGAGAAGACGACTGTCCGTCCCCACTTTTGAAAGACCAGCTGGGTCTAAAGACCCCGAGTGCATTAAATATGAAAAAGAATACAGATTTCAAAGGAAGCTGTTATCTAAGTAACAGAATAGCGGTTGAATAATTTTATAAGGTAAGTAACCATGGGCGGATTTAGGGGGGGGCGGAAGCGGCGTACGCCCCCCCTAAAATCGACCAAGGTAAGTTTTTTACATGTATGTCCATGTTACTGTAGATACAATATCAAACAATTTCGATGCAAGCCCTCAGTATAAAAATTTTTAACGCTCGCTTCGCTCGCTCGACGCAAAATGACTAATGAGTGGTTTAGTTAACACATTGTTAAATCCTTTTTTTTGAAAACGGACTTTTTATATTCATACATGTATGTCCATGTTACTGTAGATAAAATACCAAACAATTTCGATGCACGCCCTCGGTAGATTTTTTTTTTGCTCGCTTCGCTCGCTCGACGCATAATAACTAATGAGTGGTTTAATTAACACATTGTTAAATCCTTTTATTTGAAAACGGACTTTTTTTATTTCATACATGTATGTCCATGTTACTGTAGATAAAATATCAAACAATTTCGATGCACGCCCTCAGTATAAAAAAAATTCTCGCTCGGTTCGCTCGCTCGACGCATAATAACTAATGAGTGGTTTAATTAACACATTGTTAACTACTTTTATTTGAAAACGCACTTATTTACCCTATCAATGAACTACCGCAACCGTTTTATGAGGCTATAAACGGACCCGAAAATTGACCAAAATCTTACGCCCCCCCCTAAGCTGAAATCCTGGATCCGCCCCTGGTAACCTCTCGAGCGGTAGTAAGTAACCTCCCTAGTGGTTGAATACCGCCAATCAATTTACTGTTCCCGTATTTTAGAGAAGTGTTAGGTAACAGTAATGAGTGCACTCATACCCCATTTATTTACCTGTATTACAGGACACATCACCGCTAATACATAAAAATGTTTTTCCAATGTGTAGGAAATGTCCAAAAGTTCTTTAATCAGAAAGTTGTTACTGTCAAGTAAGCTGGGACTTGCCTCATTACTCGACTAAACATCACCCATCGAGTGGCCCCCATTGCTTCTGCTGATCTGCTTTCCAGAGAACGCAAGCTTTATTATTGTTTTCGATAGAGGTTTTTCTGCAACCTCTCCTCAGGTGATCCATTATGTAGCCCCTACGCTTTAAACCAGTCGTACACCCGAAATAATTCGTTGACTCCCCTCTTACACCCGGAAAAACTATCCATTAGCATAATCCTGTATTCCAAACTTGGACGTCATATTTATTCAAAGGCGTGGTAACGGGGCAAGCAAACCATTTGTCAACATCCAAAAACAATACATAAGCCATACTTGGGGCCTCAGGAAATTGCATCGTTTGATTATTACCAATTGTAATTATAGACAATTATAATAGAGGCGACGGTTAAACTAAACAAATGGGCGCCATTTTGTTTTCTAAATAGAAACAATATAAAGTACGTCACGCATTGCGCGGCCTCATTTGCATATGAATGAATGTAATATGGCAGAGTGGATTAGTGACAGGATGTTCGAACAAAGGGTTCCATCAGTCTCCTTAATCCTTTAGCGTACCCACGCGATAGGATGAGTGTCATAGGTTAATCCCTATATTCAATCGACACTATTGAGAGACAGGATAGACGTTCCTTTTGTATAAAAACCGCAGAGGGGATTAGTGACAGAATGTTCGAACAAAATGTATTGACATTTAAACTTATTCTGTGGACATTATAGAGACAGTTTGAGTTCATTTTGTATAAAACCCGCAGAGGATTAGTGACAAGATGTTCGAACAAAGGGTATTGAATCCATAGTGGGAGGCGGGATATGTCTTGTATAAAACCAGCAAAGTGGATTAATGACAGGATGTTCGAACAAAGAGTATTGACATTTAGACAATCCACAGAGATGGTAAGTTATAAAGCGTTCTCTGCGCATTTAAAGTTCAGTTCTTCATAAATGAAGTATACATGTTATGACATGTATTGTGCTTAGTTTCTGACGACCTCGGATTAAAAAGTCGCATATTAACGGTTTCTATGGGAGCTGATGAGATTGTTGATCTTGGGATTAAACTACTCGAGTAACAGATTAATTGTTAACATTCAAAATGATTAAATTCAAAAGTACGGTACATTATAGCTATATGTTAAACGAGTGTACAACGTTATTTAAAAAACATTCATACATATCTTTATGATTAAGAGTTCAAAATATCTACGTATTTTTTATGATTTTCAGTAAAGCAGAATTAAAAAAAAAATCTTAATTCTTTACCTATTTTTATTGTAATACCATGGATATACAAGTACCTATGTAGATCTATGGTAATACATACCTTATAAATCGACATTTATAACAACCGTAAACTGGCTGTAATTTAAACACCAGCAGCAACAACAACAACAGCACCACCAACAACAATACCGCCACCACCAAACACAACAATAACAACAATCTCAACAACAACAACAGCGACAGCACCACCAAACCCAACAACAGCGACAGCAGCAACAACAATACCAACAACAACGACACCACCACCAACAATTCCATCAACTACTACAACAATACCAACAACAACGACACCACCAACAACAACTAAACCCACCACCATCAACAACAGCAAACAACAACAACATCGAAACTGTAAAATGCAAGTACAAGTTAAAGATTAATGGCCACCCTTTTTGTAGAAGTATCAATTAACAATTAACAAATTTAATCTTAAACAGCATATGAACATTTCTTGATAGTCCCGGAGAGAAACATACATTTAAATCCGCTACTAATAAATACTAAGTTGTATTTGCATCACGTAGATACTACTTTTACCACTGCGTGACTGCACAGGGAAATGAGGTTAAACTGAATTGTATAGCTGCACAACTTTTGCCAGATAATTGATAAATACATTTACCTGTGGATTAATTTACCTGTTCACAGTTTCTACGTCATCAAGTAAAATCGTATTTTCGCTTTTCACAGATATTGCAATGTGTGAATTGTACATGTTGATTTCGATTTAAATAAACATAAACATGTTCATGAAACAAAACATGGCCGGGGAACTTTAACATTGATGTCTATGGGGAAAGTAAGTGGTGGTTTCATTCCACAATATCGAAACTGTAACATGTAAGTACGTGTATTAAAACAAGTCTTAATTTGAACTTTGATTAAAAGGTCACGTGAAACCATTTCTATAAAAACTGATCATTTATTTATTTTAAGAATTATATCACCGTGATAACGGATTAACTTTTGACCATAAGGGGCTTAAAATGTCCATTTTGTCAGCAAGTTATAGAATTCATGTTAATACGTTATAAATTAGTATTTCATGTTTCGGGGTCACGTGACATAATGGTAGACTCTGACTGGTCCAAACTTTACTGTTATTCATTCGATCTTTGGAGATCGCTGAGCCCGATACTTACATTTAGGGGCTAGAGGGCGTGAGCGTTAGCTAGCATATTTCACTACCGTTCATGAACAGTCTCAATCAAACCGAGACTGCAATATTTTGTATGTGTCGTGTTTGGCCGTTTCCAAGGGTCCATTATCATCCTGTTTAATACCCATAATAGTACAGCTCCTTCGTGCAAAATATTGAATGAAGTGTACACTTTGGGTTAAAAGCATGAAACTTGGCTCAGTAATAGATGAAATCATATCAAACAGTTTGGGCTATAAGGCCAAGAAAAAAAAAATCCAATATGGCCGCCAAATTCAAAATGGCCACCAAAAGTCCTGAAATTTCACCTACTGTCTAGAGATATATAATAACACTAAAAATCAATAAATATTGTCCAATTTAATGTAAACATCTTCGCTATAATAGTAAAATTCAATAATTATACACTTAATGCTCAAAATGTAAGTTTAATAGTAAAACAAATAAAAAAAAGGTGATAAAAAATATAATTTTCCAAGATAAAACCATATTTTTTACGTTCATCGGGTAGTCGTGGTCTTTTCAGATGAATACATGCATCATAGATATATGTTGATGTAATAATCACTTATTATCTTCTCTCTGTTCATTTAATTAGTGAAATCCAATCCACTACCAATACCTAATTGGTAATTATTACAAATGTGTAAATATTATGGTTAACTACTTTCAGTTTGACAGATGAATAGCATTGTTTTGATTTCTGATAAAAATGTTAATATTACTCCAAAGCTTTTCATCTAAATGGTATGTCTTTATGCATGTGCTTTATAGCAAGAATCCTGATTAAATCTACTGTTATTTTAGTCTCGTATTTGTAAACACTGATCATTGATTTAGGTAAACATTACTGACAAAAAATAGACAGCCTACAGGTGTCACAATACAACATACACTCTTGGTAGGATTTTGTAATTTGATATTGAATGCCTTCTACAGTGCAAATCCTTTTCAGACCGAATATTACACGAATATTGCTCCCCCGATCCCATCCCTTTTACACACAACTTTAAAAGGAAGTAGGCTACTGCAATCTTAAAACACGGGGAGACCCCTTAGATTTTCCACATAACTTGCATATTTGCAAATCCTTAATATTAGTTATTAGAATACTAAGGTCAAAGCAAATTGCTTTTACATATTACTAACTGATGAATATATTGCACCAATAATATATTTAAACATGGTATAATAAGAAAGAAAAGTTTCAACTCAACATTTTATTTAGTTCTATTCAAGCAGGTTTAAAGTTAAAATGATGCTGGATTAATAAATCGAGCTGCTTTATTAATCGAGCAGCTATATTAATCGAGCTGCTAATTTTACGCAGCATTTCACGCCGAACATAAGCTAAACAATAGAAGTAAACCGGCAGATAACGTCGGTGGCCATAATACGCCATTCTATAAATGCTGTACAAGATGCTGTTCAATATTATACCTGAACCCAGGACAAACTGTTGTTATAGCCTGTGATCAACATCTGTACACAAGCAACTCCAATGGAATTGGCCTGCCACCTATGGTGAAGACCACATTGTTGTGATATTTGGAGGGCTACATATTGAAATAGCAGCTATGAAAACACTAGGTGACTGGTTGGGAACAGTGGATTGACCTTTGCCATAACACAAGCCAATATTGCCACATCTGGCAAAGCAGATTCGTTCCTTAAAGCAAGTCATATATCACGAACAAGACATGCACACCAAGTCACTTCGAGCAGCTTGTACATTTTGTTGACAACATGAGGCCTACACTAGTTCTATGGGTGACCAGTGTTGAACCTTTGAAGAATGTAAAGAGGAAAGAAAAAGAAAAAGTCATCAGTTCCAGTATTGGTCTATTACTTCGCGGTTTAAATTGCTAGTATTTGTGTTTGTTAGAGCCTTAAGAGAAGGGAATTTCAAGCTGTATATACCCGCTAACCTGACTTATACCTTTTTTTGAGCCCCGTGTGGTTCCGGGGGCCCGTTTGGTTACGGGGCAAAGAATAGGGCCACTGCAGATCCCATTGGAGGGGAAGGCAGAGGGGTAGAACCCTCCCTCCCCCCCCCCCCCCCCACCCCACTCCACAATTTCATGTTCATTTTATAATTTTTTGTTCATGCTCATTAAATGTCTTCATAATGACCTCTGCATTGTTTCAGGTGCCATCTCGCTCATATCAATAGAGCAGTGGCAGAAAAACAATAACGTGGCCCCCAGCGTTAATGGAGTGTCTACAATAGAATTTGCAGCAACTCTGCAGTTCAGGGTGAGAAGGTTCTAGGCCGTTCTCCATATTTTATCTCGCTGTACATGGAGGATGAGCCTGGCATGTTCATTCCTGTTAGGCGCCATATAACCTTTCATGTGTGGGTGCGCCTTAAAACCCCAATTCAATTGTGTTTTTTTGTATTAGGTCATATCAATTATGCTAGATGGTTACCAATGCATCTGCGGGACATGAATTGTTTGACAGAAAAGCACCCAGCCACAGAGTCACAGAGTTTAACAAAGGCACTTTTGTGATTCAGAAAACCCAGCAGGCCTTTTCATCAATTGCAGTTGACCATGCCCATGAGTAGAACAACAAATGTATCGAAGATGATGGGGGAGCAGTGGGTCTAACAGAAAATACAACACAGTTGCTTCGGTGGATGGTTTCAGGACCAGAAGTGTCAAGGGTTATAAGCGAATTCGAATTGTCACAGGATCCTATTAAGAATACTCAATTTAAGGAACCAAATAAACATCATCACGAACATCAGAAATGATTTCAATCTACCTTTGCAAGACAAGTTAAATGTGACTGTCTATGTGGTGTTGTGGAGGAAACGGAAAATCATTTTAAGGAGTACAGTAGTGATCTGCTAGTATTAGAGACTAGAGACATTGTAGATGAGTATGTAGCTGCCACAGTTCATAACATAGAAAGAGTAGGAGAAGAGAAGTTCGCCATGTATGTGCAGGAACGGCTTAAAGAGAGAACTGTTTCGTTATGTGAGCCAATAAAGAAGAACACGTTTCGTGTCCTTTGTTTAGTTGTCCAGTGAGTCAACGAAAAATGAAAAATGAAAGGGAGGCATTCAATTCGTTAAAGAAGAACTGTTCATTATTTTCCCAACGCTATGTTTCCTGTCAAGTTCGTGATGGTGACATTGATGACTTTTTTCGCCATGAAAACCAAAACTACCAAAGCTACACCCATCTCTCTCTAGCTTTGGTAAGTTGCGATCTGGAACTAAATCAGATTTGGTAACATGTCTGCAGAACCACTTTGAGGGTGCAGCTATAGTTAACATGTTAAAACCTGGAGCAGCCAATACATTTGCAGACTACTCCAAGCAGGTATGCATTCCCTTCATCAAAAGACAACTACAACATACAGCAGAGTAGATATTGTCTGGGATCAGTATATCAAGGATAGCCGACAATGACACGCAGTAAACGTGGTAACGGTGTACGTAGAAGAGTGGTCAGATTTACCTGCAAATTGGGAATCATACCTTCGAGTTGATGAAAATAAGGTCGAACTATTTTGCTACCTAGCTACTGAATCTGTGGCAGCTGAAATTATTGATAAACAGTGTCAACCAAGGACAAAGATGTAATCTGCAATCCACCGAGAGAAGATGTAAGTGATCTTTCGCCATGTACACATGAAGTTGGCAGATACTAGGTTACTGTTTTTGAGTTATCAATTTGCTCTTCAGTGAGCTTTGTGTTAATGAATTGTGGATTGCATTTGGAACTGGGAAGCATTATCGTTTCATATCTGCACATGGCATATCCGAATCCCCGGGTCCAGAAAAATCGAAAGCACTGCCAGATATGCATGCTTTTACAGGCTGTAATCAAACTTCCTTTTTTAGTGGTAAAGAAAATAAGTCTGCATGGGCAGTAAGCAACATTTATCCAGATGTCATTGAAGCTTTTCATGTATTGGGCTGAACTCCTTCTTTGCAAGAGTTGGAAGAGACGATGCCGATTCTAGAACGCGTTGTAGTGCTTTTGTATGACAGAACAAGCACGCGTGAAACATCAGATGACGTACGAAAAGATCTCTTCACAAAGAAAGGAAGGTCAATCGATTTTATACCACCAACATCTGCTGCTTTACTTCAACACAATAAGGGAGTAGCATACCAGACTGGTTATTGTTGTAGTAGGTCCTTAGAATCAAGTGCTATTTTACCATGCCCAAGTCTTTGGGGCTGGCAAAGAACCCAAGACCAGATCTGGGAACCATTGTGGACAGTACTTCCTGAAGCTTCTAAAGCTTGCCAAGAACTACTACGATGTGAAAGACAGAAAAGGGATGCAGAGGCCGATGTAAATATGTAAAAGCGGCAATACGATGTACATCACTATGTAGGTGTGGTGGTGATTGTGAGAGAGACAACGATTAGCTTTTCAGGTACACAAACGAGATATCTTGGAACCAAAAAGACTTGCATTAAAATAAAACTATTGCCAAATTTTAAAACAAATTAACTTTAAAAAAAAAAAGTTTTTCACTGGTTTTCGCGCTTTAAGGCCGCCATTTTGAATTTTATCGTAATATTAATTGTTTTGACACCATAATACTATTATTTTAGGAAACCTTACATCTCACACCACTAAAATATGAACATTTGAGTTCAAATAACCACACCAAAAAAATATAAAAAAATAAATAAGAATAATCATATTATGTTGGCGGCCATCTTGGATTTGGAGGCCATCTTGGTTTTTTTTCGCTTGGCCCTATAGCCAAAAAAAATCAGTATGTCAAACTCTACCAGTGTGTCAAGTTTCATGTTTTTAACCCAAAGTGCACACTTTTTTCACGAAGGAGGTGTACTATAACTCTCATTAATGGACCGAATAGTATCAATTTAAACGTTTTTTCAAGTCCTGTAAATACAAACGAATGTAAAATTATAACAACACACCGCCATCGATTTGACTATTTTTATTGTAAACTCAACATATGACAGATTTAACATGGATAACATGGCACATATACATTTTACAGTAATTGTTTAAATTGACTGCACGTAGAAATCGGTCAATATGTTGTCTGACGTGTAAGACACAATGGAGAGCATTGAACGTAAAGTTCACCGTGTTCAAGTCTTCATCCAAGAAGTAAAAACGAACGTGTTCTTGGTCTACTTGAATAAGCGGAACGTATGTAGGATTACCATACTGCTCAGGTAAGTATTTCTTATAATTTCCCCGAAATCTCGACTTTCTTGAGCACCTGACTTCTATGTTGGTTGAAATACGTCTCCCCAGAAAGTAACTGCAAAGGTAAAGTCTGTCACTTTCTGGAGTAAATTCGCACTCCAACGATATTTCGATAAGGCAATACTCCCATCTTTCAAACTATGTAGCCACGGACACGATACCGTATAATCGGCAGGGGAGTTGGGGTAAAGGTAGGTTGGGGCCCGAGAAGTTACGTATATGTAGAAACCCATATTTGTTAAATTGTCTCTCTAATAAATATCTTGGCTTTCTTACGTATTCTTACAGACTGTAATTATTTACACTGTTCAGATTGGTAAAAAAAGGAGATGTTTTGATTGGTCTGAAATATTGCTTTTATGATCAGAAGACAGAAGTCAAACATTGGGAGCGCCGAAATACTGTCAGGGTATTGCCGGGGTACTGTGAGGGTACTGTGGGGGTACTGTGAGTACTTTCAGGGTACAGTGGGGTACTTTGAGGGTACTGTGGGGTATTGTCAGGGTAGTGTGAGGGTACTGTCAGGATAGTGTGAGGGTACTGTGGGGTATTGTGGGGGTTACAGTCAGGGTACTAGGGTACTGTGGAGTACTTTCAGGATACTATAAGAGTAATGTATATTATAAAAAATGAAGAATAAAATAATGTAAGAACAAGTGTCTATAAAACTTCGAAAACTTTAGAAAACATGCCTTACAAATATAAATGGGTGTGCCCAATATGTGAACGTCTGGATGTCATTCACTTGGCTAATCATCTGTTTCAAGTGCACGGCCTCAGTACACAAGCTCGTTTATCTTACTTGGAACGGGCATTAGTCTCTCATATGGAGCGAATGATAAAATCCACTCCTAATATTACCACCAGAAAATCATCTCAAACGAGAAAACGAATGATAAAATTGACAGGCCCTTTATCGGCAAAGAGTAAAATGACATTAGGTCTAGCGCAAGAGTCATATCCAGACTTTCGACTTCAGCATATGTTCTCTCTCATGGTGGTTGGGCCTAGTATGAGCGGAATAAGTTACTTCATCAGACAAATACTGGAACAAGACCACATCAACTACGAGGATCCTAGAAAGTGTCGCAGAAACTATTGGTTTTACTAACAATGGCAAGATATGTGTAGGGAGATGAAGAGCTTATTAGGAAAAGACATTTACTTTAGAGAAGGAGTACCGGAATTTAAGGCGGACCTGAGCGATATTGACCTGGTGTATAACAAAATCGTCGTACTGAATGATCTTATGGATCTCCCGGTGGACAGTCCCATCATTTCCAAATTGTTTACGCAAGGGAGACACCGGAACGAGAGAGTCATTCTACTTTTACAGAACGCAATTCCAAACAGCAATACAATACCAGTATCAGCAGAAATGCCCAATACATAGCACTTTTTAGATGCCCTGCAGATCCAAGGCAGATCGGAATCATGGCTGACAGAATATTTGAGGAAAAAACAAATAATTCATGCAGCTATATAACGACACAACGGCTAAATCTTACTCGTATGTGCTAGTTGACAATAGAATGTTACATCGGCTGACACGCAAGTCATTATAGATGTATCTGGATCGTGCAAATCATGCGCAACTGATAAGAAGTCAAGTCATGAGTCACCAAATAAAGGTGGCAATCAACCGGATTCAAGAGAAAAAAATCAGCAACGACACTGACAAAGAAACAGTTATTCTGACAAAAATAGCAGACCCGGCCCTATTATCGTTCATTCAAATCAAACACAGTGGACACTCGTTGAGCACAATTTTCGTTATTGCGATATGTCTGGAAATGTACCATGTGGATGGAATCTATGGAGAATATTTATGTTGCCAGCTAACCCTAGTAATACCTACATAGCGATACTGTTAAAAAATACAAACGGAGACGATTTCCAACCCTACAATGTGTCGAGAGATTGGCTGATTTCTATGTGCAGTCAATTTAAACAATTACTGTAAACTGTATATGTTCCATGTATATATATAGTTGTTATCAATGTTAAATCTGTTATATGTTGAGTTTACAATAAAAATAGTCAAATCAATGGCAGTGTGTTGTTATAATTTTACATTCTCTTATATTTACAGGACTTGAAAAAAAAAGAAGTTAAAATGATACAAGCATGTGAATATGACTTAAAATGTGAAAGATATGACCATTTTTAGGTTTTATGACGTCACTTCCGGTTGTGCATGTGTACAGAAAAGAGTATGAGAGTGGACCTTTGGAAACGGCCGAACACGACCCATAGAATTAAAATGTGAAAGATATGACCATTTTAAAGTTATAATGACGTCACTACCGGTTGTATTGTGATCTACGTCCGGTTTTGGTCTACAATCAAATAGCGCTTGAAAATAACTTTAAAATGATACTATTCGGTCCATTAATGAGATAGTTATGGGTATTTAAAGTTTGGACCAATCAAAGCCTACCATTATGTCACGTGATCCCGAAACATGAAACATTAATTTCACCGTAACTGTAATTTATAACGTATAAGCATGAATTCTATAACTTGCTAAACAATTGGTCATTTTAAGCCCCTCCCTAATGGTCAAAAGTTAATCCGTTACCACGGTGCTATTATACTTAAAATAGATAAATGATCAGCCTTTTATAACAATTGTTTGAGGTGACCTTTTAATCCCAGTTCAAATGAAGACTTCGATATTGTGGTATGAAACCACCAATTACATTCCCCATAGACCTCATGTACTTGCATTTTACAGTTTCGTTGTTGTTGTTGTTGTTATTGTTGTTGTTACTGTCGCTGTTGTTAGGTTTGGTGGTGCTGTATTTGTTGTTGTTGTTGTTGTTGTTGGTGGTGGTGGTGGTGGTGGTGGTGGTGGTGGTGTTCTTGGTGCTGTTGTTGTTGTTGGGTTTGGTGGGGGTGGTGGTTGTTGTGGTATTGTTGTTGGTGGTGGTGCTGTTGTTGTTGTTGTTGTTGCTGCTGTTGTTGTTGGCGGTGTGTTTAAATTACAGCCAAATTAATGTCGATTTATATGCTATAAAAAATATGTAAAGAATTAGCAGATTTTTTTTTTAATTCTACTTTACTGAAAATTATAAAAAAATACGTAGATCTTTTAAAAATCTAATCATAAATATGTTATTTATGAATGTTTTTTAAATAATGTTGTACACTCTTTAACATATAGCTATAATGTACCGTACTTTTGAATTTAATCCTTTTGAATGTTAACAATTAATCTGTTACTCGAGTAGTTTAATCCTTAGATCAATAATCTCACCAGCTCCCATAGAAGTCGTTTATATGCGACTTTTTAATCCGAGGTCGTCAGAAACTAAGCACAATACATATCCTAACATGTATAATTCTTGTTATAAAGAAGAAATATAAAAAGATCGGACAGGGAAAGTAGCATTCAAGGAGGACAGTCAACCACTCAACTTTAAAAGTGCAGAGAACGCTTTATAACTGATCATCTCTGTGGATTAAGTCTAAATGGCAATACCCTTTGTTCGAACATCCTATCATTAATCCCCTTTGCGGGTTTATACAAAAGACATATCCTGTCACCCACTATGGTTTAAGTCTAAAGTCAATACCCTTTGTTCGATCATCCTGTCACTAATCCTCTCTGCGGTTTTTATACAAAAGAAACTTAGACAGCCTGTCCCTCAATAGTGTCGATTGAATATAAGGATTAACCTATGAAACTCATCCTATCGTGTGGGTACGCTATAGGATTAAGGAGACTGATACAATACCTTTGTTCGAACATCCTGTCACTAATCCCCCCTGTCACAATACATTCATTCGTATGCAAATGAGGCTGCGCAATGCCTGACCAGCTTTATACCACGTGCATTTCTATTTTTAGAGAACAAAATGGCGCCCGTTTGTTTACAGTTAAATCGTCGACTCTACTACTATAATAATAGAAGGTCATACTCAAACGATGCAATTTCCTGTGCGTGAGGCTGAATGTTTTTGTGTCGTATAGGGTACTATACTAATGTACCCCAGATGCATTCGCATATCTGTGTTTTGAGAAAGTAACTAATGTCGTAATGGGAAGACATGCTTGTTCTTCGGCTTATAAAAGTTGAAATCCGAAGGTACATTTTGTGTAGTACCCTGTACGACATAGGCCCATTCAACATAAATGGGCATGTTCCTTTTGTTACTGCCGCAGGGTCAGATCTGTGATTTCACACCGTTGTCCTGACCTACTTAGTTGTCCTGACCTACTTAGCTAAATTGTCATACTAAGTAAATGTTGCTAGAAAGTATGGGAATCCATAACGGTCAAAACGTGGATATTTACAAACCATTCAATGACAGGTCATTTAATTCAACATGAAGTCATTTGATGACGTACTTATGATTCGATGCGACGTGTAGATTCTGTTCATTCGTTACAAAGTGAATTGATACTGTTCGAAGTGAAATGATACGGTGTAAAATTTCAAACCATACGACGCAAATGGAAATCATTCAGTGCAATGACAAACCATTTGAAAAAAACAACTAATGCAATACAATAAAATACAACTTAAACGATTCATCGAAAAATGTGAAGTGATACAGAACAAAGTAAATCAGCATGATGCAATATGAATCAGTTTAACGCAAACACATTTAGTCTGGTGGTAAGAAAAAAACAAAGTCGGTGCAATGCAAACGCATTTCGTTTCGACAGAAACTTGGAACGGTACGACATCTGGCGGCGATATTTGCCACATCAAAATTATGGTCACTTTTACTCGTGTGTTTACTTATAGTCAATTTCAATTGATCTTTCCACCAATACATTTGTATTTTAATTTTTTTTACTGAACTTTGACAAGTTCAAAACCAGTTGCATCAGACTAGACACATCAGAGTTATAGCCTTTGTTTTTTTTAAAAATTGTTTTCCAGTAGACTATTCAAGCAAGTAGAGTGCTATGGGCCCTCTTGTGTATCTTCTTCCCGGAAGACTACTTAATACACGCCACTCTGTAATTGACATAAATTTAGACATAGAGGTTATCTTGAGTGACAGTTTGGCCATAAAACACAAATCCGTATATATAAAATAATATTCTAGCAAACGGTTTAAAGTTGGCTAAAACTATGTAAAATTTATGGAAATTGTAAATGTCCAGCAATCGTGCAAATATTCATACAGTCTTTCCTTTCAAACTTGCATTCTCAGTACTTTTAGTACTTTGATTTATAATATAAGGCCAGTAATTAACCCTGCAAGTGATATGGCAAATATCGCCGCCAGATGTCGTACCGTTTCACTTTGCACGTAATGAAATGAGTTTCTGTCGAACGGATTGCGTTTGCATCGCACCGACTTTGTTTTCGCCCGATTATTTTACTTACCACCAGACTAAATGTGGATTCGTATTGCGTCATGCTGATTTACTTTGTTCTGTATCACTTCACATTTTTCGATGAATCGTTTAAGTTTTCATCGTACAGACTTGTATTTTATTGTACTGCATTAGTGTTTTTCTTGTCAAATGGTTTGTCATTGCACAGAATGATTTCTATTTGCGTCGTATGGTTTGAAATGTTACACCTTGGAAAACAGCTAGATCGGATTAGTAACAGAGTTGCAGCATTCAGTCTTGCGTCTTTATCGAAAAGTGCTTTATTTTACTTCACCGTATCATTTCACTTCGAACCGTATCAATTCACTTTGTAACGAATGAACAGAGTCGAATCAATATGTACGTCATCAAATGACTTCATGATGAATTAAATGGCCTGTCATTGAATAGTTTGTAAATATCGGTTATGGCTTCCCATAGTCATAAGAAAGGAGTTATATTGACGTGACTCTTCCTCTATCCAACTGCCTTTTTCGTTGAACACGCCCGGGAATCGCACCGCCAACATTGCTTTGGCAATACCGAGAGTTAAATGTGGAGGATTTCCGTTAATGCCGGCGAGTGATCAAAATTGCCGGAATTGAGCGCTACTGATCACAGATAAGGATCACTTTGTCCGTCGTCGTCGTCCGTCCGTCGTCAGTCCGTCACACTTTAACATGCAACCTAATATTGGCCATAACTTGAAAAGTATTTGATATATGTTTATGAAACTTCAAACACATATTCGTCTTATCCTGAGGAATGCGGTTATACTTGTCCAATAGCTCTGACTTTCATTTTGACAGAGTTATGCCCCCATTTCATAAAACTTTAACCTGCAACCTAACCAAGCTAATAACAAGCAATAATTTAAGAAGTATTTGACCTATGTTCATGAAATTTCACACATATATTCATCTTACCACACAGAATATTGTTACCCATGACCAATAACTCTGACTTTCATTTTGACAGAGTTATGCCCCCTTTCATAACCTAGCTCATAACTTGGCAAAACATTGACATATGGTCATGAAACGTTATACAGTTCTTCCTTGTCAATTATTCAATGCATATTTATGCCTCTGTTCTTAAACTTAAACACTTTAAAAAAACTGCTCTATAATACATAAAGGATTGCACCCTCTGTCTTCAAACTTTATAGTTAGGTTGTACTTGCTGAAATAAGCACACGGCAGGCGACATAAGTGTTCCATGGAACACCATTCTAGTATTTTATAGCGACTACTCTGAAACTTCTGGATGGATTTTCAAGAAACTTTACAGGAATGTTGCCCTTAATATCTAGTTGATCCTAGCAAAAATGTACGTTGATGTGGATCCAAGATGGCCGCCAAAGCTAAAAATAGATTTTAAAAAAGTTTGTAGTGACTACTTCATGAAAACTATAATTGATATTGATATAGGACATTTTCTAAAACGATCAGCATGACATGATGTTGGTCCTTGTTGACAATCATTTTGATTCGACGTTAAAGGAACTAACCCGCCAAATAACGACAAAATTACACTACAAAACCGTTTATCAAAACAGTCCAGGTGTTCAGGTCATATGATAATGTATATGTTCCGATTATAAATTTAGGTTCTTAAAATACCCGTGTTTAAATATGATTAAAATGAATTAAGAGTTGGTAACTCTTAATTCGACGCCCCAGCTTCGGGGTTTGGCGTGGCTGGCTAAAGCCATTTATATTGTGTCTGTATAGCTTGGAATCTAAAATTATATGTTACATAAATATGTAGGTTAAGAAACAGTGTACATCTGTTGTAAAATGTGCCTGTTGATGGCGGTATAGTTAATTTAAACATGGCTGCGGCCATCTTTGTTTACATAGAGTTTTATACAAAAAACGTGTAGCGACTACTCCTCTGAAACTACTGGATGGATTTTCATGAAACCTTTCAGGAATGTTGCCCATAATGTACAGTTGATCTTAGCAAAAAGTCACGTTGATGTGAAATCCAAGATGGCCATCAATGCTAAAAATATATTTAAAAAATATTGTAGAGACTACTTCTTGAAAACTGTAAGTGATATTGATATGGGACTTTTTCTAAAATGATCAGCAAGACATGATGTTGGTCCTTGTCGAAAATCATTTCGAATCGGCGTTAAGCATGGCTGTCAGCGGCCATCTTTGTTAACATATACTTATAAAGCAAAAACTCCTCTGAAACTACTTGACAGATTTTCATGAGACTTCACAGGAATGTTGTCTAGTTGATTATAGAAAAAAATCAGGTCAGCCGCTAATTCAAGATGGCCGCCACGTTCAAAAAATAAACTTTAAAAATACAGTTATGTGGAGACTACTTCTTAACAAACCTTAAGTCGTATTGATTTGGAACCGTTATCAAAATGACTGGAACGACATGTAGTTGATCCTAACCAAATTCGTTTTGATTCGATGTCAAACATGGCCGCCAGTGGCCATCTTTGTTTACATAGGGTAATATATAGGAAAACCTTTTGGCAACTACTCTTCTGAAAGTACTTGACGGGTTTTCATGAAACTTCACAGGAATGTTGTTCTTGATGTCTAGTTGATACTAACATGAATTTTGTCGGCCGGAAATACAAAATGGCCGACACAACTAAAAATAGATTTTAAAAATACAATTGTGTGGCAACTACTTTCCAAAAACCAGGTGGTATTGATTTAGGACCTTACTAAAATGACTGGCATGACATATATAATTGGCTCTTAACAAAATTCATTTCGATTCGATGTCAAACATGGCCGCCAGAGACCATCTTTGTTTACTTAGAGTTATATAGGAAACATTTGTGGCGACTACTCCTCTGAAACTACTTTACGGATTTTCATGAAACTTCACAGGAATATTGCTCTGGATGTCTAGTTGATCCTATCATAATTCAGGTCGGCCGGAAATTCAAGATGGCCGCCACGACTAAAAATAGATTTTTGTGGCCAGAATTCATTTAAATTCTATGTCAAACATGGCCGTCAGCGGCCATCTTTGTTTACATAGAGTTATATATGGCTTTTCATAAAACTTTACAATAACATTTCGCTTGACGCCGGGTTTGTTCTAAGTAAATTTCAGGTCGGCCTGCACTTCAAGATGGCCACCACAGCTGAAATAGATTTTACCAGGTGTTGTTCATCTGGCATGAAGCTGGTCCTGAACATTTCTTTATTTTACATCAAACATGGACACCAGCAGCCATCTTTGTTTACACAGAGTTATATAGGAAAAATATGTAGCAACTGCTCCTCTAAAACTACTTGAAGGATGTTCATGAAACCAGGGAGTAAGTATACAGGGAGGAGAAACGGATCGTTTGGCCGTTTTATGTTGTCGCGCGTGTATTTCACTACTGCGTGAAAATGACTACTTCCGGTTGTTTCGCGCGTGTGTGAAAAACAGCAAATTCTTATAAATTATTACACTTACAAACTCAATAAAGGTGCGAAAAGTAAACATAAGTATTATTTATTCACATTGTTTCTCTGATACAGAGCGTGTATTTGTTTGCATGTATAAAAGCACATTTTACCAGACGGTTTTGTGTAACAAAGATGGCGCCACTCTGCGCCAAATAAAAAATGGTGACAGTGTATAGCTATTGCAAACGAGATACGAGACTACGGGTTATTTAGGTATTAATAATTACAAAAAGTGAATAGTAGACATAATTTATCTTTATCAAGAAGGTAATTTCAAGGTGGTGATTATAAGACAAAGCCTAAAAAGTGGTGATGAAAATGTGCCTTTTGAGATATAAGCTGAACGTTTTAATTTTTCAAATTAAAAATGGTGTAGAGCTATTGCAAACGAGATACGAAGTATGGGTTATATTAGGCATTAATAATAACAAGACATATTAATTATTTATCTTTGTCAAGAAGGTAATTTCGTGATGTTGATTATAACAGAAAGACGTAAAAAAGAGGCTGTAAAAACTGCCTAATTTGAGATGTTGGCTGAAATTTTAACTTTTCACATGTAACGCGCTTACGATCGATTTATCTGTATCGAGAAAATAGTAAATGGCGGCGTTCTAGCGCGACAACATAAATCGATAAACTAGAGTGTTTATGAACCCGTTTCTCCTCCCCGTATACTTACTCCCTGATGAAACTTTATAGCAAGTTTAATCTTGTTGTAAAAATGGTTTTCATTTGAGAAGTATTGAAAATAACATGTATATTTATCCTGACAACTGTAAAGGCTGCTTGGACTTCAAACATGCCTCCTCGAAACATGTCCACAAAAAAAGCTTGTATTGTTCAATGATTTACAAACACTACCGCTTCAAATAATGAAAACATATACAAAATTATGATACCGTTCTTAGATCTAGCTGTTCAGATCTTCAGGAAAAACGTTTCAATGTCATGGACCTCATGCTTTTATTAAACCTCAAAAATCGGAGAATGTCGTGCTAGCCAATTGACCATAGTATGGTAGCTGATATGTGCCATCTCGTCTTTTCGTTATATTGCCACGAAATAACGCCGGGCGAAAAGACGCCGGGCGAAATAACGAAAAGACGAAAAAACGTTGAGCGAAATAACGAAAAGACGAAAAAACGCCGGGCGAAATAACGGAATAGTGCCGGGCGAAAAGACGCCAAGCGAAATAATGTAAAAACGAGAAGAAAAAAAAAGCCCGGCGAAATAACGCCAAGCGAAAAGACGACAAATAGTCAGAACGCCGGCAAAAAGACAAAATCACGCGACTGGTTCTATGGAGTCCGCCTTTGCCCATCCGAGAGTCGGACGGCGACTCGAAACAATTCACAGGTGTCATAAGGTGTGGGTTGCTGAGGTGGTAAAGCGTACTCAGGTACTCACACAGCCTAGCACCCAACACGCTATCCTACCCAAAGTATTCACACAATCTTCCTCCGAACACGCACTCATATCCCAGCTATCCGCAACTCACCAAGCACGCTATCCTACCCAAAGTACTAATTCCCCCTAACATCGAGCACGCTATCCTATTAGTGTATCTTAACACTGAGTACACTATTCTACCCAAGCAATTCATAGCACGCTATCCTACCCAAGTAACTCACGCCTAACACCGAGCAAGCTATCCTACACCAAATACAAACAACTGATATCATGCCCTAGCTACCCACATCTATCGTCGAGCACGCTATCATGCCCCAGTTGTTTACATCTTGCACCAAGTGCGCTATCGTGCCCGGCTTCTACACACCATATCACCGAGAACGCTAGCCTACCTATCTACCCACATGTCCTAGCATCGAACACGCTGGCATTCCGCAGTTATTCACAGCTCCTATTACGCTAATCAAGCAATCAACATGTGAGGAACCGAGTATGCACGCTATTCTACCACAGCTACCCACACCTCCTAGCACTTGTGAGTTGTTTCTAATCGCGGTCCGATACTCGGATGAACGATGCGGACTCCACATGACCTGGCGGAGTTTTGTCTTTTCGCACGGCTTTTGGCTATTTGTCGTCTTGGCGTTATTTCGCACGGTGTTTTTTCGTTATTTCGCTTGGCGTCTTTTCGCTCCGCGTTATTTCGCCCGGCGTTTTTTTCGTCTTTTCGTTATTTCGCCCGGCGTCTTTTCGCCCGGCGTTATTTCGCTTGGCGTTATTTCGCGGCGAAATAACGAAAAGACGAGATGGCACATATCAGCCACCATACCAAAGTGACTACTCCCAGAATTTGGTTGGAGAAATCGCATAACACATGTAGATGCTATTTTTTTAATATTCATTATTTAAACACTATACATTCTAATAATATGAAAGTAAAACATAAATCTCTAAAAACGACGAATACGTACACCCTGAGTTTGTTCTTATTTCATAGCACGCCTGCATTGTAGGTTGCACGTCTATATTGTCAGGCGCGAATCCATGCATACGCACGTACGCCAATGCGTACAATTCGTCAGCAAAAGTGAAAAAATAAAAGTTCCAAATATGCAATAAAAGCTCAAATATAGCTTGAGAACGCATCATTTGTCTCATATATTTCAAAAAATTCTTGGGGGAGGTGATTATAGATCTCTGCATTTCCTCTCATTGCCCTCTATCATTGTGCGAAGTTTCATTCGGTCCCATCAGTAGTTTTGAAGTTATGCTCCGGACAAAATTTTAAGTAAAATTACAAAGGGCAATAACTATAATTTGAATGACGACAGAGTTACGTTTCTTGTACACTGCACTTCGTCTCATTGCCGTCTATCATTGTATGAAGTTTCACTGCAGTCCCTTTAGTAGTTTTGAAGTTATGCTCTGGATAAAAGCGGGACGGACGGAAGGACTGACAAAGCGGCGACTATAATATGCTCCCCAAAACATTTCGGGTAGCATAAAAACAAAAAACGTTTACATCAGTAAATTGTCCGACACTGTATCTAATACAGGGAATCTGTTTCCCATGAACATTTTATTTTTATTGTTTAGCTCTCCGATACCTTGAAAACTACTATTGGGACTGGAATGAAACTATGACAATTAGAGGAAGTGCAGTGTGCAAGAACCATAACGTTTTCTCCATTCAAATAAGAGTTATTGCCCTTTGTAATGTTATATTGTCCGGAGGTCATGAACTACTGATGGGATTGGAATGAACTTTTACACAATAATAGAGAAATATAAGGGAAAGTGCAGTGCACACGTTTTGGTCTTTGTAAAGTAATATACCTTGAAACTTGAAAACTGCTAAAAGAACTTGAAAGAAATTTCGCACAATGATGGAGGGCAAATTGTGAACATGCAGTGTGTAAGAACCATAACTTTATCTTCTTTCAGTTAGAGTTATTGCCCTGTGTAATGTTATGCCTGTAACAACTTGAAAACTGCAAATAGGACTGGAATGAAATTTCCCATGAGGATACTGGACAATAAGGAAAAAAGGCAGTGTGTGAGAACCATAACGCTATCTTCAATCAAATTAGAGTTATTGCCTTATTAGGTCTGTGCGTAAAAGAAGAAATTAAAAAATATTTTAACTTTAAACCAGTGTGTTTTTTAACAAATATATTAAGAAAGTAGTTCCGGCAAAGTTACATCATCACTAGTGATGATATAAAAAAAGGTAGTGACGATATAACTTTTTGTGTGTGATACTAAAATTGCGTCATTCATAGTTCAATGTAAATTTATGACAGTTATGTAATAAATACTTATAATTATTGTTTGGAGTATAGCTTAAAAACTACTTAAGTGACTGGAATGAAACTTCTCACAATGATAGAGGTCAATGAAAGGAAGTGCAGTTCGCAAGAACCATAACTCTGTCTTCATTTAGATTATAGTTATAGCCCTTTGTAATGCTATATGTGTTATTCGTGTCCGGAGCATAATTCGCCAACTACATTATTATGGGTTTGGAATGAAACTTCACCCACAAATAGAGGGCAATAAGGTTAAGTGCAATAAGTAAAATAATTCTTTAAAATGCATGTGTCTATTAAGCTATCCAATTCCAACAACTAATTGCAAAACTGCACATCTAATTTTAACTTGGGCAGTATTACTACATGTTCTAAAATAATCCATGTTTGTGGAACAGTTATGCTGAGAGAGCTCTTAGTTCCCATAAACTTTAATGTTTTTTGTTTTCAGTCTCTGTGGTATGACTGACATATTGGACATATTGGAACCCTGTATACCCCTGACATTGGATGTCAGTGTCCTGACCTAAGATTAGTTGGTCACTCGGGACTAGTTTATGTCAGGCCAAAGGGTCATAATGCTTCAATACTGGGGTTAATGTTTGGGTATCCAAGTTCATTTATGTTGTTTTTAGATGGTCTGTCCCTCACATTAAGGTTAGCACATGTCTCATGGGACAATGCAGCTGAACTGTGCATCTTGTGAGGGTCATTCTAAAATATTAAATTGATAATTATCCAAAATAGTCACTCCAAATCTGACTCCAAGGTCACTCCAAAATGTGACTCCAAGGTCACTCCAATTATTCACTCAACTCCACTCCAAGACTCCACACCAAGACTCCACTCTGTATAATATACTATGCCTCGCTGAAGAGCTTGCTCAGAAAAAAATATACGGAAGCTAATTCGGGTCATATGAGTTAGCTAAAATATGTTTAAATATGAAACTGGTAATGAATATCAATCATCTAAAACATCACTGAATGTAAAAAAAAAAAACATGGAAGTTACATTTACAACACTTCCATTTCCCATCCATTCCAACACTTACAAAAAGCACCGCCCATCAGTGCCTTCAGCACTTTGATAACTCTAGCGTCAGCATCACTACTTTTAATTTATTTTCTTACTGCCATTATAGATCATGTAACACAACATTGTGCTGAATTGATGTTGGTCAATTAAAAAGTTGGAGAATTACACTATGTGGACTTGCCTAGAAGTTGTTCTACAAAATTAAAGCATGTTTTATTATCTCCAATTTGGAAAATTACACCATGTGGACTTGACAAGAAGTTATGTTACAATGTGGACTTGCGAAGAAGTTTGTTACAATATTAAAGCACTTTTGGACAATTAGACTATGTAGACTTGCCAAGAAGTTTGTGAAGCACTTATTTTTCTATAAGATATATTTTCGTCTGGTATGGAACAACCGTTTGTAGACAAATGGTTGGTGTCCTTATGGGCACAAACTGTGCACCGCTTGTCGCAGATTTGTTTTTGTATTGCTATGAAAGTGATTTCATGTTGAGTCTTTCACCAGATACTCAGGCAGATTTCATCGAAGCTTTCAATAATACTTCTCGGTATCTGGATGGCATATTGAACATTGACAACCCTTTCTTTTCAGTCGTATAGATACTGAGAGTACCAGCGCAATTTCCACTCGAGGGCCTCAAACCCAAGCAACAGTAAAATATGCCAGCCGTGGCTATTAACTCAAGCACGCCATCATTTACATAAAAAAATCTACATGAAAGTCACGCTTAAGTCAAAAGCCCCGACACATATTATTAATTGCTTGAGCAACCCCGCTCCGCGAAACTCCGCTGATACTCTCAGTATCTATACTACTAATCAATGTTGTTTATTATTTCTCTCGTACAATTCAACTAATAACATTTTTGCAATTCATTTTATATTTTTTTTGCAAAAGCGACATGTCATGCGGATGCCATTACATTAACGGCTGTACAAATTCTTTTTACGCAGCTGTGCACAGCCGTTAATGTGATCACTTGGTTTTGATTAGGAAATCTGCGCTTGCGCTCATCCCACAATCCATTTAACTTTTCAATGGGCCGGCTTGCTCCATAGACATCACCGAAGTCTATTTGGCATATCTCTACCGAAATGAAACGCAGAGATACACCTAAAGTTTGACGAGGTCTGTTACCAGCAAACACATATCAGGGAAGAATTCTTTAGCAGCTGCACCCCCAATATGCTAATAACGGAACTACACAGATACCATCTACTAAGCGCCACGATTGTGAGACTACAACAAGTTAGCAAATAACTGTCATTTTCACCAGGTAACCAACACTTGCATACATATAACCGATAGATACTATACCACCGACCGCAGAACTTTAAAAAGGGTTTTTAAATTTGCATAAATTCCAATTATCATAGTAATTCTAATTAGCATTGTGCTGTAATGCAATCTGATAAATTAGTTGTGTTGGTAATAATAGCGTTGACATTTGCTTTAATATTATTTAAAAGTACTTTTAAATATTAATTAAAACAAAAAATTGTCACAAAACGTTAAAAAAATTTAGTGCCATATTGGAAAAATACAAAGAGAGATAACCCGCGTCGATTATTTGTCAAAATAAAATAACTGTTATTTCCCTTTGGCCATTATTGGAAAAATTATAGCAACACTACGTCGGATATAATTAGCCTGTCGCATGATATTGATAAAACCACAAATGAGAATTTATTGGGAAAAACCGATATTCGATCAAACCGAAACTACAATAGTTTGTATTTATTATTCTTAGCCCGTAAGACTCACAACATGCGCTTGTTATTGCTTGATGTTTTGAATGTCCTTAAATGATACCCAACTATTAAAGCTATTATCATAACCGACCCATTTTACTAATGCTAATTTCTTTTTATAATCACGTCGTATTACTTTTTCAATCCTAAATATTTCTTGCTTCGCTTTTATCATTTCTAGTGGATAAAAGCTGCCATCAATCTTTTGATTATTTAAATCTTTTATTTTGTACGTCACAGGATTTGTGTTTTGAATTTCATCAACAACAAATATTTCTTCAGTCCAATTTGGGGTATAAACTTTCTCAAACGTTCTTTTACATTTGCTGATTCTAACATTATCCCCTATTTTAAACTTTGGTTTAATTTGATTACTTCTCATTTTTCCATACAAGTTAAAATACACCGTTCCTTTATTTTTCTCATCACTAGCCTAAATCGGTGTCATTTTAATACTCCGATACTTTGTATTATTATACTTATCAACCATTTCTTGCAACACGTCTAAATATGTATTTGTATTGTTAGCTGTAAAATATTTCCACATCTTTTCTTTTAATGTCCTGTTAAATCGTTCAATTACTACAGCTTTTCCAAAATTAAAAGTGTGATACATTTCGATATTATTATCACCAAGGAATTGCTTAAACGTCTTGTTATAAAACTGCACACCTTGATCAACCCACAACAATTTACACTGTCTTCCTGTACTTATTATCTGTTGGAATGCTTTGGTAATTTCTAAACCAGTTTTATTTGGAACTGGTACAACCCAAGCAAATTTACTAAACACATCAATAACAGTAAGCAAATATTTAGTACCTTTATTATACTTTGAAAACGATTGCATATCAACCAAATCAGCAGACCATATTTTATCAATTTCACTAACAATCACATGGCGTTGAGTGAACTTTCTTCGTATAGGCTTATGAAGTTCATCTGCTAACTTGTCAGTCCATTTCAACGCCTTTTCTAGTTTTTTGAGTTTCCAAGATCAAGTTTATATTTTGTACTAATAACTGGTTTTACTATCAAATTCTTAGCGATCTTTTCTCCAACAGTTTTAGACTTACTTTTTTTTTAAACCGGCCAACATGCTTTTATCACACATTGATTTATTACTAGGATTTTCATCATAACAATAATCATGATCTTTACAAACAGCATCTAATTCATTTACCGGTTCTCCGCTATCAAGTGGATTACCAGGACCGCAGTATTTATAACCAGGAAGAGTTAGCTCCTTTTTAGGTAACAGAGGAAGCATAGCTTTATGAATATCAATATTACCACCTTCTGTGTTTTTAACAAACTTTGTTTTAGTAATACCACAAGAAGGATAGAAATATCGGACAGGGAACGCAGCATTCAAGGACGACAGTCAACCACAAAAAACAAAAACAAACACGCAAACAGACAAACGAAAAGACAAAATTGATAAAAAATGCAAACGACATCTCAAACACAAAAGGGTTGACAACAGTGCTACCGCCTTGGAACGGTCAGTGACAAAGTAGGCCACTGGGGGGTTAAACCGGTTCTAGGGTGCATCAAACCTCACACTTACCCTACTGTCATCCCATTAAAACAGGACAGTGTAAATAAAGAAATCCCCGCCATGATCTAATCTCTAACCAACAAGGCAGCATCAATAGGCAATATAAGTAAAACACAAATATGCTCGTGTAAATATAATACAAAAAAACAATAGCCTAGAAAGCCACACTGAAGGTACTCAATGACTTGGCAGAAGCCAGAGCAGTAAGAGAATACACCATTAAGGGCACGACAAGAAAGATCATGGACAAACATCAAACGCCACCGTCCCAATGGGCTTTAGGTAGGCGTCATCATAGGGTCCACAGCCTGTCCGGTCATCGTACAATTAAAGAGGAAAGCATAGTGGCACAAGATGCACAAGATGCACAAGTTGCTCTTAACATTTTTCTACCATTTTTTGCTAAAACATACTTAGGATCAGCATTTTCAGTAACCTTTTTTTCTTTTATGCAATAACTCATATATAATATGATTAGATTAAACTTCGTTTACAAAATATGATGTTATGATGTTTTCATTTTCTACTGGTTTGTAAGGCTTTAATAATTTGTAAAGAATATCATACGTACTATTTCCTTCTTGTATTTTTTTAATGAAGAATAGACAGAAATATCCACACAGAACACTTGTTTTATCTTGATACTGAATAGTATTGTATTTTATATTAGGTATGTACGCTAAAACCTCTTTTGGTGGGCTCAGGCCAAACGGATCGAGGTAATAATTATCATAATAACAAGTCCAGTGTGAGCCAGGTCCAGTATGATCATCCAGATTAATAATACCAGGTTTTTGTTTATTTTGTGTTGTCGATAATTTGTTTTTGCTGTACACCCCACTGAATTATTGTATACCTAGCTGCTTAACCCATTTTATTATATCTAAGTTAGAGATAGGTTCATTTTTAAAAAAAAAAAAAAAATTATAAATGGAATACTTCTATATGGTCTAATTTGTGAGTCTACTTGTAAACCATTTCCACGATCAACTCTTGAGTCCCTGTCCTCTTTTATCTACTTGCAAACTTTTTCCAGTTAAACCACTAATAAGAGATCCGATCAACGGAATTCCTAATAATGCAAAAAGCTCAAGAAATCCTCCGTCCTGCTGTTGTTTTTTAGTTAGTTTAACAGGGCAGCGGCCTTTTGACTTTGCTATTTTATTTTTTGTGCAGCTGTTAATTTATTTGATGCAAGAAGTGTTTGTTTTTTATCACTAGGAACAGTTGCCGTTACGTCTTGCTGTTTTTTATCACTGGGAGCAGTTACCGTTTTATTACTTGAAGCACATGCCAGTACGTCTTGTAGTTGTTTTTTTGTTAGTTTAATAGTGCAGCAACCTTTTGACTTTGCTATTTTATTTTTTTGCGCAGCTGTTAATTTATTTGATTTTAAAAGTGTGTTTTTTTTTATCAGCAGGAACAGTTACCATTCCATTTCCAAATATTTAACCAATTCCAGTACTTGCCAGACCACTAAGTGCCCCTGTTGTTAGAGGTCCTAATATCTTTGGAGCAAATTTAGTAACTGTTGGTAAAATTGTTTTAGTTAACAAACAAGCTAATGCGCCTAAAAAGCATCCATTTTTAGACTGAGACCTCATTTGTGATTTTGATATACTTATATATAATCCCCGTCCATTAGATTTGTTAATATTGTTAATCTGGGTAGCTGTCAGTGACAAGGGAATATTCCCAGTTAGTTGGTTATTTTTTAACCTGAGTGTTAATTCGCTCTTGTTCACATAAGCATTTACTAAACTTTGTTTCTGGCCATCCGTCAAATTTACTGAATAATTTACGTAAAGAAATATAAAAAGATCGGACAGGGAAAGTAGCATTCAAGGAGGTCAGTCTACCACAAAACACAGAAACAAACACGCAAACAGACAAACAAGAAGGCAAAAGCAATAATAAATACAAACGACATCACAAACACAAAAGGGTTGACAATAGGGCTACCGCCTTGGAACGGTCAGTGGCAAAGTAGGCCACTGGGGGTTTAAACCGGTTCTAGGGTGCACCAAACCTCACACTTACCCTACTGTCATCCCATTAAAACAGGACAGTGTAAATAAAGAAATCCCCGCCATGATCTAATCTCTAACCAACAAGGCAGCATCAATAGGCAATATAAGTAAAACACAAATATGCTCGTGTAAATATAATACAAAAAAACAATAGCCTAGAAAGCCACAATGAAGGTACTCAATGACTTTGCAGAAGCCAGAGCAATAAGAGAATACACCATTAAGGGCACGACAAGAAAGATCATGGACAAACATCAAACGCCATCGTCCCAATGGGCTTTAGGTAGGCGTCATCATAGGGTCCACAGCCTGTCTGGTCATCGTACAGTTAAAGAGGAAAGCATAGTGGCGAACTGTAAAAGGGTCCAACACCAAGCATTCAGTACGTTGCAAAATGATAGGGTCATAACCTCTTTTGATAAACTTTTTAACAAGTTTAACAAAGATAGTATGAAAGTGATCATGACCTAGAATCTTACGAAATTTATAAATCACATCACCATAGAAGTCAGGTTGTGATAGTCCTTGTCGCAGAAGAGTCCTTAAATTACTTTTATATTTGGAAAGAAGATCAGGGTTACGATAATAACATTTTGCAAAGGTTTTACGAAGTTTATGGTAACGGTAACCCTGATTGAGTAACTTTTTAGTTATACAAAGATTACGAATATTAAAGTCCTCAATTCGAGTACAAGCTCTAGAAAAACGAATAAGTTGAGACACATACACCCCATAAGAAGTTGCTCTGGGAACATCCCCATCCAAGTGGGGATAATTAACAATGCCAAAATTATAATCATCTCTCTTGTCATAGATTTTGCTAATTTTTTTACCATTTTCAATCGAGAGATCTAAATCAAGAAAAGAAGCGTTATTATCAGATATATTAGCTTTGTTAAGCTGAAGTTCTTTAGGATAAATATAATTAACCATAGTTTGAAAGAAAGGGTTGTCAATGTTCAATATGTCATCCAGATACCGAGAGGTGTCATTAAAGGCTTCAATAACATCTGCCTTGGTATCTGGTGAAAGACTAAACATATATATTATAAGTTAGATTAAACAATAACTAGTTCATTTCCGACAGTATCAATAACTACATCTACTTCATAGAGAACCAGAGCATAAACTTTATAAGGAGCCCCCGGAGGTATATTTAGCTTATACCTCAAACTTAGTTGTTTGGGATCAATACTGACTTATTTTGTCTTGTAATCCAAATCAAAATGTATCATTCCGAAAAGAGTTTTAAAATTACTCACATTAAGTAAAGTTCCAGTTTTTTATCATTTTGCTTATAAGAATAATTAATAACATCTCTGAATATTCTTGCGATATTATCATAGCTATATTCGGTTTCTGGATAGTAAACTCCATTTCCAACTTCCAATCTAGCTGATTGTAAATAGCAATTAGTATTAGCAGCATTTACCTTAAACGTATCCAGAAGATGAGGATTTTGTGTTTGAGAAGAACTCTTGTCTGACCTTTGCAGATAAACAAAAACGTGTTTCGGATTTTTAACACCAGCCGTTATTCTAAATGTGGTCTCGGTCGCTTGGCTGTTTACGCTTTCTTCTATCATTTCACGGAGGTAAGTCCATCTTGTTGATGTCATATGATTTGTCATTACGTAACTTAAACCATCTGAGTCAAATATCATTCTGGGTATCCACAAAACTAATTTATTAATAACTCCTCGACCATCATCACCACCAGCTTTGAAAATTAGCACATTATCATCTGCCAGTTGCAAGCTGATTTGAATCTGACTAGGAGGAAGCATGTTTGTTTCCAAACCTCCAAAAAAGGAATATTTATTTAATGGGATTATGGAGTCAACTTTTTGATTAGTTATGATTAAAGCATGACGAATCGCAAATCCTGAATTATAACCAGCTTGATCATCTCGAGATTCTGCTACAGCCGTATTGTCTAAATAAAAGTATTCATTTGTTTCGTAAGATGAAAGATGAAACTTGCGGAATACCTATTAAAGAATTTGTTGGATTACGAAGTAAACTATATTCGTTTATGCTAGATAATGAGCTTAGTACAAAGAAATGTAAGGGTGTTAAAAAGTGTGTTGTTAAAAAACAGATAGCACATGATGATTACAAAAAGATTTTGTTTACGGCAACAGAAGCTCACCATGAGATGAAAGTCATTAGATCACAAAAGCATTACATAAGCAGCTATGCAATAAATAAAAAAAGTTTATCAGCTTATGATGATAAACGGTACATACTAGATAATGGACAAGATACCTTAGCATACAAGTAAAAAATGATATGCAGAGCGATGATGAAGACTACTGCCCAGTTCCGTCTGGCTTTGCTTAATGAGTTGCAAATGTTATTAAAATGACAAACCGATTAGTAGTATATATATACTGGGTGTATCAGGCGAGTTTCTCTGAGCGGGGTTGCTTGAGCGAGTAATAATATGTGTCGGGGCTTTTGACTTAAGCCTGACTTTCATTTAGATTTTTTTATGTAAATGATGGCGTGCTTGAGTTAATAGCAACGGCTGGCATATTTTACTGTTGCTTGGGTTTGAGGCCCGCGAGAGGAAATTGCGCTGGTACTCTCAGTATCTATACTATTCTTTTCTCCTATGGTTAATATATATATATCCTAAAGAACTTCAACTCAACAAAGCTAACATTTCTGATACTGTCACTTCTTTCACGATTAACATCTCGCTATTGAAAACGGAGAAATAATTAGCGAACTCTATAAGAAGAGAGATGATTTCAATTTTGAAATTGTTAATTATCCCACTTAGACGGGGATGCTCCCCAAACAACTTCGTATGGGGCTATTTGTTCTCAACCGAATCGTTTTTCTAGAGTTTGTAGTCAAGTTGAGGACTTTAATATTCCTAACCTTTGTATAACTAAAACGCTACCCCATCAGGGCTACCGTTACCATAAACTTTTGCAAAATTATATTATCGTAACCGAATTTACTTTTAAAATATAAAAGTAATATAAGAACTCCTCTTCTGCGATTATCACAACCTGACGTCTATGTTGACGAGATATAGAAACTTCGTAAAATCCTTGATCATGATCGACTTCATACAATCTTTATTAAACTTGTTAAAACGTTAATCAAAATAATCCTGTAATTTTGCAACGCACTGCATCGCTGCTATGCTTTCCTCTTCAATTTGTTCGATGACCGGACGTCTACCTAACTCCTGAAAGATTGATTGAATTGGATTTTATAGTCGCACCAACAGCTACTTTCCAGCTTCGATTGGTGGAGGAAGACCACAGGGCAATTTTCGTGCACGGGCGGGCACCTGGGTAGAACCACCGACGTTCCGCAAGCCAGCTGGATAGCTTCCTCACATAAAGATTTCTAGGCCCCTGAGGGATCGAACCTACAGCGGTGAGGGGCAAGTGATTTCAAGTCAGAGACGTTAACCACTCGGCCACGGACGCCCCAACTCCTGAAAGAACGGTTACGGTTGATAGTTTATCTTCAATCCTGTCTTTTCTTGCCTTTATATAATGGTTTATTCTCTTGTTTCTCTATATTCTGCCAAGTCTCATTGCGTACTTGTTGTGTGTCTTTCTAGTCTTTCGCTTTTATGCACTCGAAGGGAGGCATATAGTAATCTCACTGTCCGTCCGTCCATTTGTTCGTCCGTTCTTTCATCTGTCCGTCCGAAACAATCAGAGGCGTAGCCAGGATAAAAACTTAAGTATGCACTCGTAATTACTCTTGGCGCGTCGCCCCCTCCTGCTGGGGGGGGGGGGGGGGTTAGGGGCGTCCCCCTAGAATATTTTAAAATATAGACATCCTTTGGCAGCCTCTGGTGGGTTTTTTGGTCACATTTTGGCAGCCTTCTAGGGTAAAATAACCCCCTTAGTCTTCGTTTTTTATGCCATTTTTGGCCATAATTATTTTTTCGCTTTTCAAATCGATATTACGCACGTGCGTAAGTGCGTATCGCTGGCTACGCCCCTGACAATCATGTCTCAGTCATACATTTAAAAGTACTAAAGGGAATTTCATAAAAATTCACACAAATGATAATCGCAATGAGAGGTCAAAGGTCAAATAAGTCAACCTTAACCTTGTGTGTCAGCCTTAACCTTTAACATAATGAAGATAATGTAATGGAACTTCACGCAAATGTTAATCACGGTGGAAGAGTGTGTCGTGCGTAAGAATCAAGGGTCACACGCACATGGATGTCAAATGAGTCAAATGTATGTGTTGGTCATAACATGGGAATTTTATAAAACTGCACACATGTTAATCACAATGAGAATTTCTTTTTAGTGGTGGAATTGGACCACCCACATTTTCCTGGGTAGAATCAGTACTGTATATTTCCCGCCATCCGTAAGAATAAACACTTTCTCACATATATATAAGTCGAGCTCCCAGTGCATGGGATTCGAACCCGCAGCGGTGAGAGGCGAGAAGGTTTCGGGGACCTATTCATCGGTTCTACCGCTATTTTTTATATTAGCTGTGGTGGTCATTTTAAATACCAATCTGACAATAATTATGAAATGTTCCTGGAGATGAAATCAAGTGTAAGATTATTCTAAATATGTCTATGTTGTTGCCATTTTGAATGGCAGGTCTACCCCCACACCACACCCGCACCGCCTCCCTTTACATGCTAGCTCGTTTGTTGTGTGTTTTTTTTTGTGTGTGTGTGTTTTAAAGGTACGAAGAGCTGTCACCAAATGAGCTTTGGAATCTGGATATCACATGTTCGGATCTGAATGGCGTCACTGGATGACTTTGGTGTGTACATGGGTATGACAATCTAGTACTCGTGTACTCGTCCGTCGGATGTTGCCGTCAACCTGGCGGTTCCATGTCTCTGTCTGTCCTCAGAAAACGTTAAGGAGTCGTCGGGTTCTGTTCCGTAGTCAGAGTAGGTCACGGTTCCCGATTCCTTTAGTCTTCTCCTCCCTCTCTCTGGCCGGCTCAAATTAACCTATACTCTGTAAAAAAAAAAAGCTTTGGACCATGGCAGTGTTCGAACCCGCACAATGATCGCTGAACCATGACATTCGACCATAACCCTTATTATCGCAGTTGATAATTCACAATAGATCAACAATCAACAATAATTATCGTTTACAATGAAAGTTTGCGAAAAAATAATAATCTTTTTATTGGTTACTCGAATGTGTCCGTAACTGTTACTTCTTATGGACTTTGCAACATTTTTTACAGACCCTTTGTGTGTTCGCGATATTTTTTTAAAATCAAATCTTGTTTGGAATTAAATGTTTCTGGTACCAAATTTAACGAGTAGGGTAGACCTTGGTTACTAAAAAAAGATACTTAAATTCTGTCCACTAGATTTATTTTTATATGACTTTATATACCCTGGTCCAAAACATTTTACCGAGTATATATATAATGTATTGGTAATTCGTTAATTTGTGTATTAAAGCATTGGTGTGCGTTGAGCATGCAATTCAATAGCTCCTAATATTATTAACTATTAATACTGTGTTGCGAGTCCAGCGTCAGAAGTGTATTTTACGCAATAAAAAGCAGTCACAATCTACATATTCCAATGGTCAACTTGTATTGCATTTGATACATTTTTTCCCAAATTACACCATTCTGTTATAAACATGTTATTCTTGTTTAAACATCTGTATAGAGTGACATTAAACGGTTAAATAATACTCAATTCGGTTCTCGTAATGACCATCTGGTGTATTAATGACACTTCCCGACGTCCATCATGGCGATCAGGGTTTGATTCTTCGCTCTGGAACTTTATAAATGCCTTGCACTTCTACTATGATAGTGGAACTGGCAGCATATGGTAAACTCCTACGTATGTTTGTACTTTTGTATGCACACCCTGGTTAAGGTTTCCGTCTTGATTTTCCTTAAACGGCGTACACACAAACAACATCATTGTCAAATAAAATTAATAATACCTGTGTGTTTTTAAGTCCCGTCAACACATGAACTAGGTCATTTTGGGACAGCGACCCCACCGTGAGAATGAGGGTAAATGGCGAAGTAAGGGAGCAAACCCACCACACGATATAAAGGTCTGCAGTTCTTACACGCAAGGCTTATCAAGGACACGTTTTAAAAACTAAAACTAAACAAAAGGTTTGCCATTTATTTGAAAATCTAAATATTTATGCTTTTATACATCTAGTCCAGATGTAATTATTTTATTCACCGTTTACAGTTCAAATGCAATAATGTGTTCACAGTTCCGGTACAATAAATGTATACACTTTATTGCAATTTGAAACTGACCATTTTTAACAAGAGTTCACTTCATAAAGTATTCATTTCCATATCGTCTTCATTTTGCAGACGCAAGTTTTCATTATTTACTTTTATTACCAATTCCAACTTTTAGGGTCGAGCTTTTCCCAGGAGGATTCAACTGCTTCCCAGCGGGTTTGACCGCAATTGGAACAGCAGCGTTCACCGTCTTTTGTGGCAAAGTCGACAAACGCCGGGGACCAACCACGATTCCATTAGTTTTATCTATTCTTGGTATCATCTTCGTTTTTATTTTGTCGTTAAACTTTACTTTTGATGAAATACCTCCGGTATTACCATTTGATCGTGTGTGTGGCAAAACATGATTATTTCTACCGCTTGGACTAAACGCCCAAAATATATCCCCACAGGCCGCAAAGAATGGTGCAGCGCAACAACTTAAGACCTTCCTGAAACATTCGCCTATGCACTTGCTGAGGACGCAACGCAGTACGAGTGTGAATGGTCTGCAGATCCAAACATACGAGAACACCACCGCCGCAAACTGGCAGCCGTAGCACGCGGCCAGCGGGGCGCCGCAGACGAGACTTGGTATACGGTAACAGCAGTTCTTCCAGCAGTTATAGCATTTCCATGAATTGGTCCACAGACAGACAACGGAATGGACGTGGGAGGCTGGCTCGGCTAGCACGTCCTCAAATAGTACCTTTTAAAATAACGAGATGACTGTTTTAGAAAACAACAACAACAAAAGAAACAACAAAGTTACCAAGTGCCTGGTCTAGCCTTTGGTAGACGATTATGATGTCCCGCAAGGACAAACGGCGAGTTTTTATTATATTTCTGAAATTAAAGTGACCCAACGAAACAGTTTATATGCAGACAACGGTAACTATACTGAGAGAAAATAGTGCGTAAAATGCATGTCAATTCCATTGACGAGATACGAAGCCGTGTATGTTCGGGGTCAATGATGAAGTAACATAGATATAACATTTCATAGTGCTAAAATGTCGTTTGTTAACAAAGACGGACAATGTCATTTGTAAACAAAGTCGGTGATAAAAATAAAACAAATATGTTGCGAACCACCGTGCGAACATACTATTATCGGTTATCCTAAATCTTCTAATTTCATTGAAAAGGGAGATAATTTTAAAATTACGAAATTTGACACAATGGACAAGTAACACTTCTTTTGAACATCACCTCCTTACCTTCAAGCTTCAAGCAATGATATCAATTCAATGTTCATATGTTTATGTCCCTGAAAAATCGTGCTAAACATATTTTGTTCAATATAAGAAGATGTTAAAGTATAGGCAAGTATGTTGTATATCACTACCATTGTGTTTAGTTAATATTTACACAGACACATTAATAAACAGATACGAAACTTTCTATATTAACCAATGAAGTACCCAAAATATCACGTTGCACCTTAACTTTTCCTTCTATCTTCTCTCTCAATTATTCACCGATTTTATGAGAATACATCCAAAAGATTCATAGTGAATAGCAAAATGGTATTTTAATAATTTATGTTTATTTTCAAAATAAGAAATTGTATAAAAAAAATGTTTAAATTTTAAAATGGCATAATTTTTCGCTTTTCTCTTAAAAATCAACGTTTTGACATTGTCAAAGTTTCCATCAAACTCCTTTTCTGCTCTCAGTGAAAGAGAAAACAAAATACTATCATTGGAAAGAAAATTAAATTTGTGATGGTATTTGGCTTGAATGAAACTTGTATCTATAAAACTCTTCATAATATGTGTGTTTAAAGTTGGAAATTTTCGAACTGTGCCACTTGACATTTACACAATTTCATAGTGTCCTATCTATTTGTTATTAGTCTGTGATATTTATTGTCACATTATGTTCTGTCTGTTATTTCCTGTCAGGGAAACACTACTCACAAAGAAGATGCATGTAAATAATTACGACTATTCCGGTAGCGCGGTCGAAACGTTATTATTTCCACCGAACATTATGCTAACAAAATGTGTACCTTTATATGATCGTTGGTTCCCGTTGGATTCCTATTTATCAGGTCAATTTCTCCATGCACCGGGGCCGACAACTTCTTTTCTGTTAAATCGAGTTTGGCCACTTTCCCCCGTGTTTTCGTGCTCCAAGTAGGGGCTGGTTCAATTTTACGCGCAAGCGCGGGCTTTGAAACGACCATGTCATGTGCGTTTTTCGTTTGCCTTATGAATTCAACCTTTAAATACCACAATTTAATTTTCAGTCTATTTTATCTGTTAGTGTTTCCACAGAAAACAAACTATCGTTTAAAATCCGTTTTAGTTTTCTAAACTACTTTCCACGTTAACATATATTGAAATCCATATATTTACTAATCTTTGATTAACCCTTAGAGAATTTAATACGGATTACCAGTTCGCCGCCAAAATCTCTTAAAATTAGGCCCTATTTATACGTTAACTTTAAGAACATTTAATAAATTTAAATTTACCTAACTATTATACTTAATTGTTCCAAACCAGATATTTTATGGTTGTGCATGTGAATAATGGCCTCCATGAAAACAAGTGCCAAATTATGATTTATATTGTACTTTCAGTCCTAATATCTTCAGATTAAACTAATTAAATACAGTAGGTCTAGAACTTGGAAGAAAACTATTGGGTCAAGTACTAAGACAAGTGAAATTCGGTTGTGGATGCAAGGATCACAACAACTCTGGGTATGGATTTAAGACGCACAGGTAGTGCATCTTCCTGATTTAAAGGGACACAGGTTGATGCACTATTTTCAAACACGGTTTATTTAAAAGGGCTCTGAAAAACTTGAAAAAAGCTGAAAGAATTAAAAATGTCATGAAAAATAAAGGAGATGTGACCTATTGAAAATTTGCAAAGAACATAAATGGAGGCGGTCATCTTTGAGCGATGACGTCATGAAAAATAAAGGAGATGTGACCTATTGAAAATGTGCATGAAAAATAAAGGAGATGTGACCTATTGAAAATTTGCAAAGAACATAAATGGAGGCGGTCATCTTTGAACGATGACGTCATCGCGCCTTTTTACCATATATGGTATATTGACAAAAGGTATTTTAAAGCATCTTTGAACGATGACGTCATCGCGCCTTTTTACCATATATGTTATATTGACAAAAGGTATTTTAAAGCAAAGAAAATCACTCCAAATTGATTAAAAATAAATATACAGATGTGAAAACCAACAACAACAACAACTTCACATGTTGATTGTTGTAGGGACACAAACGGTAGCCCGGCCCAGAACGTAGCCCCGTACCCATAATGTTTCTGTCCGAAGGTAATCATGACCGACCTAAAAGAAACTCAAAAGGTAGCCCGGATTATTGACACTTACTGTCCTAAAGGTTTGTTATCAAGCTCCTCAGTTGTCCTATTCATATTTCCATTCAAGCGTCTGTGCAAACGTGCATGTACATGTAAATGTATGTCTGTATGTGTCCGTTCGTCCGTCCATGTGTACGTCCGCGCTTCTGTCTCTCTGTATGTATATAAATCTGCATGTGTAGATTTTTTTTTTTTTAATGGAGCTCATTAATTTGTCAAGTCAGTTGACAGCATTGTGTATTACTAGTTTCTCTGAATGTCGGTTCAAAGAATTATTTAGGTTTTGATACCTGAACAGTGCGATTGTGTTTTTCATGTAAAATGTAACCATTTTTTTTCTTATTCCCGATATGTACGACTTAGACTAGCGTAAGAGTATCATAGCTGAGTTTGTTGAAATGGTGTTCTACGTCATTATTAGCACATGTTAGGCCATATATGGCGATCGATTGTTTTGTGGTAGAGGCAGACCATCCAATTTTTCCTGAGAAGAACAGAACCAGTACTGTAACCTCCCACCATCCGTAAGAATCGACATTTTCTCACATGAAAAGTTGAACTCCAAGTGGGATTAGAACCACCCAGCGTTGAGAGGCGAGAACGTTTTAGGCGCAGCGTTTTTACTATCCCGTCTACGGATGTGCTTTGAGTTCAGAAAATCAGGATCTATCAATACTCAACTGTAACGCGAAAATGCTGCTGCAGTAGAGTGGAGTATTTCAGCTGTCAGTCTACCACAACTGTTATGACTTCAACCATATGTTCAGCAATTATTTCACTTTTTATTTTAACTTTCTTTTCGGATTTCTATGAAACTTTACATGAAAATGTATTAATACAGCGGTTTATTTCTAGTTAATCTTACATGAAATTAAACATTCTGAAACCCGACTGATCTGAACAATTTCCTGCAACTCGACTGGTCTGAACAACTTCCTGTAACCTGCAAACCGACTGGTCTGAACAACTTCCTGCAACTTGCAAACCGGTCTGAATTTTTTTTTCTAAACCCGGCTGGTCTGAACAAATTCCTGCAGCCTGACTGTACTGAACAACTTCCTGCAACCTGCAAACCGACTTGTCTGAACAACTTCCTGCAAATTGACTGGTCGGAACAACTTCCTGCAACCCAACTGGTCTGGACAACTTCCTGCAACCTGCAAACCGATTGGTCTGAACAACTTCCTGCAACCTGCAAACATACTGGTCTGAACAACTTCCTGGAACCTGCAGACCGATTGGTCTGAACAACTTCCTGCAACCTGCTGGTTTGAACAACTTCCTGTAACCTGCAAACCCACTGGTCTGAACAAATTCCTGCAAACCGACTGGTGTGCACAACTTCCTGTAAGCCGACTGGTCCGAACTGAACAACTTTCCGCAACCAGCAAACCGTCTTGTTTTAATATCTTCCTGCAACCTGACTGGTCTGAAATAACCCGCGAAAGATTCGTACAGTAGTGGGTCTCCGCGTAAATGGATAACATCCAAGTTTCCAATCTCTACCCAGAGTTGTCGTTCCTTGCATACACATACATGTCAATGTAATGGACTCTGGGAGAGATTGCCAAGTTTCAGTTTCATAAAACAATGTTTACATCACGCAACATAAATGCATGATACTAATACCGAAACATGATACCGACATAAGATACAATTAGTCCAGTATTTATTTTCCTTGGTCAAGAACACGCTAATTACCGTTCGTTGCTATCACCGTCTTGACCGAGTGAGTATGTGCAGAATGCTGATAAGGGGCACCTCCATTACAATTTGATTGATAGGCAATAGTAGCCCGATCATGATAAACTCTGTTTTATTATCATCCTCGGATACTTTCATTATTGCCATATGTTTTGGACACGGTGTTTAGTTGTTTAGGGAGGCGTCAAACTAGCTAAGACTGTTTTCACCGCTGCTGTAAACAGAATCGTTTTTGGATGCTTACTTTACTTTAATAACTGTTCAGTGTTTGTTTGAGTACTTAAATGTGTGTAGAGCGGATGCTGCTGGTTTCTGCATGCATTGAAAGGGTTTCTTTGTCTTACCAAGTGTGAACGTGTGGGATGTGTGCTCTCTGCAGAGTGTATTCCGGGATTATTGGATTTTGTGTAATTGGCTTTTTTTGTGTGTGAATTGAATATTTTTTTTATTGTGAAATTTGAAACGAGACTTTTGTTTGAGTCTCATTATGGAACGAGTGAGAGTGCGTGAAGCTGAGCGATTACAAAAATAAGCGAATCAATTATTCCGAGGATGGCTTTCCAATCTGTATAGTTTCGAATACACATGCTATTTGTTTCGATTTAACGTAACTTTAAAATAGCGATTGATTATTTGAATCTTTATTATAAGACAATAAATTGCTTTTCGTTTAGTGTGTGTTTTAACCTCAACGTTATGTTGATTTTGAGTGTTTTCTGATGTTATTTTGTATGTTTAACTGCAATACGAGTCCATGTGTTCTGGAATAAATACAGCTGCTGCAGTATATATATGTATAACCACGGAGAATGGCTGGACAGCTGTATCTCGTGACAACGGACCCTAGGTTCCAGTATGACACTCTCAACAATAACAGATTCAACAACGGACGACGGTCAGTATGAGTATTTATTCCATTTTTATCGATGAAAGATAGGTATTTCTCAGTGAAAGAATATTCATAATCGCTAAATATTAATAACTCACTCCGAACACAATAATAACGAACTGCGCCGTTGAGTTATGACGACAATAAAGTGTTGCTGACGTCGACGTCTTCCGCCTAAGCGAATAATTTCGGTTAAAATCATGCTAAAATGATTTAAATATAATACATAGATTATTTAACGACTTTGTTCGATTATAGGGAAATCCTTCACTCGATGGTAGGCGTTTTTTTCTCACTCACTCTCATACGCTCGTTCGTGGAAAGAACCACACGTCTACCATCTCGTGAAGGATTTCCCTATAATCGTTCCCAGCTGTTAAATAATCTCTACATATCACTGTTTGTTATTATGTTGATCACGCCTTTATGTGTAATGAGAAAACCAAACCACGTTAATGTTTAAACAAAAGAAGGTATTTGTTTCTTTACGAGAATAGTTATCACATTGTTTATCGGTGTACCTTCTTGCTCACGCTTGCCGGACATTTTTTTAAAATTAGATTTCACTTTCCGTTGACAATCTATTGGTCATAGTTTGTGATGCTCGCACCCCGTTGTCAGGACTATGGGGCGATCTGGAAGAATGGTGGTGTCTATCCGTTTCTGAGGAATAATTAGAGATGAAAGTGATGATGATGATAATTGTGCCGCTGCTGCTGATGATGACGATGGCGATGATGGCGACGACGACGATGATGATGATGAGGATGATGATGGTGATGATGATGCATATGGTAGCGGTATCACGAGCTGCGTAGAATAAAATTCTAATTACTAATTGATTGAAATCTGCAATGAAAACTGAGCAATTAGCAGTTGGCAATATAAATGATATCTCAGCAATCCGCAAAATAAGTAACAACAAGCGTGAGTAATAGCCTACTGATTAAACATTGTCCCCGCCAATACGCCACACTTATAACAGAGTGCACTTTGATACTCGGTATGCCCTTTCAGCTACCGTTAGCGGTTTTATCACCTGGAAGTTACCAGATGTCAGAATGCAGAGATTGGGAGAGATACATGGCTAACTACAAACAGATTCCGTTAACAGATCTAGCTAGTTTCTGCGGAGAAAGTCACTAAGTGACGAGTATTGATGACAATATATCATCTAAAATATGTAGTATATAATTATTATATAGTTTTTTTTTATACAGAGTATTGGGTCATGATCCTTGTATTTGGTTAAGCGCATGGGAGTGGGTGTACTTTCAGAATTTCAGTGTTGTTCAAAATTATATGTAGGCCTACAGTTCATCGATTTTTAAAAAACAAAATTGTGTTTCCTGGTCACTAACTGGGGAGACCAACACGTTATCATACTGTAGTGTCAGGTCAAAACAATGTATGTGAGAGCCTGAGTGGAGGGCTGATATAAATGCCGTCAGATATATCATAGATATCCATGGATATATATATTACCCTATTTGCAACATAAGGTGCGAAATTAATTAGGTCGAAACAACTCTGAGGCGAATTAGATCACGTGAGCACTTAAGCCACTTCCGGATAAAGAGGATACACAAACTTCACTAAAATGAGTCTAAAATGTGTAGTAAAATTCCGTTTATGATACTGGCATAGTGAAATGTTGACCCTGGACCTTAAAGCGTTTGTTTTGTTTAACACTGGATGATAGCCTACAGTTCTGTAGAACGCGTAGAAATATAGGTAAAGGTTGAATAACTCATTGTTTACATGCATTTGTTCTGTCAAAATGAAAGTAGACTACAGAACAGTACAGTAAATATTCACGAAATTGCAGTTTGTACGTCGACTCTGTACTTGTTTGGGTTGTTTTCACTCCTTGTCTTTGAATAATGTATCAGTTGCACATTCATTACTGTAATAAAATGCAGCTGCCTATTTAGGAATAGTGGGTTTGTAATATTGAAATCTAGTTCATAGATCCCTTGAGATCATGAACCACGCCCACCATAGTCAGGGCAGGAAGATTTGTTTATGAGTTGCTCTTCCTACATAATATTTGAATGGTTAAATTGATAAATCAATGATCACTGGTCATGACGAGCAGACGAGTTGAGTTTTCGTGCCCTGATAGTCCAAGCTCTACTTGACAACTAACATTTACCATGAGTTCTAATGTATATCTGGTTGATTGTGGAACCAGCTGTATGTGACTTGTGTTTTATTGACAGTTGTAAATACCTGACACAGGGTCCGACAAATCCTCTGCCCGGAGCCCGCGGGCTACCAAAAGTTGAGATGCAGACTACCATTTTTTTCTATCTCGCGTCCGGCGGGCTACTGCAAATTTTCTTTTGAGTAGCCCGGCAAAAAAACAGATTTTAGCTCTAATCCATATCATAAAATCCTGTGTTCCCAGCTAAAAATTCAGATAACACCGCCACGCGTCGATAATAACACCAATTAACAAGGTGTTTAGACACCAAGGGTACGCGTCGATAATAACACCCAATTAACAAGGTGTTTAGACACCATGGATCGATTGACAGATTAGTTACCTTCATGCATCACTCATTAATATTCATTAGTTGTTTTAATACTAGGGTACACTTTGATTGGATAATAACGATGTTGCGTCAATAATTTATTCACTCGGACATGACTGGAAAACATTTGATTGGATGGCCAAGGGGCATTATGGGAGAAGATTGTGTCTCCTTTTATTGAGGTGCAAATTAGTTTAAATTTGATTGCAATAAAAACCTGGCATAAAATACATTGACTAAGACAATTAAAGAAGTCAAAAATCAAATGATAATACGGATGGTACCACGCGGATTACGACAATTCCCACTCATCGCGACGATTTTATTCCACCGCGGCGATGGTAAATTTTATCCACCGCGATTGAAATATGGGGATTCTCGGTCATCATCGCGGAGAATCCCAGTGAGAACTCGCCGGGGTTTTACGGGGATTTAACTGACTGGATGTCGGTAGTTTTCATTTTTGATCGCGAAATAATTGTTTTAAAACAAATGTGTTTACTCTGGAAACAGCAACCGGGAAGAAATCGGCGTTCGCAATTGCACTATTAATACATGTATTAATACAGTAAATAATAAAGGTCAAATTCAAATTGTTTATTGTTTTATCTTGTATAGTTTGTATCACAAATATTCGTCAATAATTATATCCAACATAATCAAAAAGCGAATAACAATCCTGAACGACGCTATTTTAAAAAAGCTGCATCATGGCACCATACTGATTATAAGAATGTCTGTTTCCTGAACTGAAGGCTCTGGTAAACAATAACAATAATTATCGGGAAAAGTTGTTTATATGTGAACTTATCAAGATGTCACGCGCTTTCTTAATTTGATTTTGTTAATGCAAAAACTTTGTTCAGAATTCAAAAACATTGTACTCTTATCAATTAGTGTTGACCACCATGTTAAAAACATCGCGTTTACAAACGACTTGAACGTGCTTGTGTTATGTACATGTAACACACACGTGTGTAGTTCATTCCTTTATGAACTCAGTACACGCTACGTCATCATATCTCCTGTCCGTTAGCAACGTGTACTAAATAAAGTCTTGTGAGTATTGTACATGTATTTGTTTGCGTGTGTAGCCGTCGACGTTAGCCTGTGTATACAGGCCTCAACACTAACTTTTTTTTCAACTAGCCCGGTCGGGCTAGTAGATGCAGAACCTACTAGCCCTGACCCAAGTTTCATGTGCCCTGACCAAGTTACATCTCGAAAGGGGAAATCAACACTGACAAATCGGCAAATGCGGTTGCCGTATGACAACAAAATGGAAATGAGTCTCAAATGTCGCAATATTGTTTCACATCATGTGCCCTGACCACGGTACATCTCGAAAGGGGAAATCAACATTAACAAATCGGCAAATGCGGTTGCCATATGACAACAAAATGAAAATGAGTCTCAAATGTCGCAATATTGTTTCACATCAAATAGGATCGACTTTCAATTGAAATGTGCAAAATATCTAGCTAGCACTCGTTACAGGCGTATATTATCGTATGCATCGATTAGATATTAAACGATGTGTCTAGATCTTTGACAATATTTTACGACATGTTTAAATTCACACAGAGTTAACTCCCTTTACAGTTAGTTCCATCGCTGCATGGAGAATGGAAAACAAGCGTGTTATAAATAATTCGGGAAGCCGTCGCGCATACGCATTACGTTAGGTGAATCTATATTGTAAAAACAAACTACGGCTTCATCGTTTTTGTGAGAGTAAAACGTATTTTAAACGCAGAACTAAATGGAATTTTAAAAGAACATTTCTTACGGGTAAATGTCCCGTTTTTAGCTCTACTGATCAGAGATCAGCAGAGCTTATGCCGTGGTGCGGTGTCCGTCTGTCCGTCTGTCCGTCCGTCCGTTAACTCTTTTTTTGTAGCGACTACTCCTCTGAAACTACTGAATGGATTTTCATGAAACTTTACAGAAATGTTGCCCATGAAGTCTAGTTGATCCTAGCAAAAATTCATGTTGATGTGAAATCCAAGATGGCCGCCAAATCTAAAAATAGGTTTTTAAAAAACAAGTTTGTAGCGACTACTTCTTGAAAACTCTAAGTGATATTGATATGGGACTTTTTCTAAAATGATCAGCATGACATGATGTTGGTCCTTGTCGAAAATCGTTTTGATTCGACGTTAAACATGGCTGCCAGCGGCCATCTTTGTTTACATAAAGTTATATAATGAAAACTTGTAGCGACTACTCCTCTGTAACTACTTGACGGATTTTCATGAAACTTCACAGGAATGTTGCTCTTGATGTCTAATTGATCCTAGCAAAATTTCAGGTCGGCCGGAAATTCAAGATGGCCGCCACGGCTAAAAATAGATTTAAAATAAATAAACTTGTAGCGACTACTTCTTGAAAACTGTAAGTGATATTGATATGGGACATTTTCTAAAATGATCAGCATGACATGATGTTGATTCTTGTCAAAATTTATTTCGATGCAACTTTAAACATGGCCGCTAGCGGCCATCTTTGTTTACATAGAGTTATATAGTAAAAACTTGTAGCGACTACTCCTCTGAAACTACTTGGCGGATTTTCATGAAACTTCACAGGAATGTTGCTCTTAATGTCTAATTGATCCTAGCAAAATTTCAGTTCGGCCAGAAATTCAAGATGGCCACCACAGCTAAAAATAGATTTTTAAAAAATAAGTTTGTAGCGACTACCATTTGAAAACTATAAGTGATATTGATATGGGACTTTTTCTAAAATGATCAGCATGACATGATGGTTATCCGAGTCGAACATTATTTTGATTCGACGTTAAACATGGCTGCCAGTGGCCATCTTTGTTTACATAGAGTTATATAATGAAAACTTGTAGCGACTACTCCTCTGAAACTACTTGACGGATTTTCATGAAACTTCACACGAATGTTCCTCTTGATGTCTAATTGATCCTAGCAAAATTTCAGGTCGGCCGGAAATTCAAGATGGCCGCCATGGCTAAAAATAGATTTTCAAAATACAAGTTTGTAGCGACTACTTCTTGAAAACTATAAGTGATATTGATATGGGACTTTTTCTAAAATGATCAGCATGACATGATGTTGGTCCTTGTCAAAAATCGTTTTGATTCGATGTTAAACATGGCTGTCAGCGGCCATCTTTGTTTACATAGAGTTATATAGTAAAAACTTGTAGCGACTACTCCTCTGAAACGACTTGGCGGATTTTCATGAAACTTTACAGGAATGTTGCTCTTAATGTCTAATTGATCCTAGCAAAATTTCAGTTCGGCCAGAAATTCAAGATGGCCACCACAGCTAAAAATAGATTTTTAAAAAATAAGTTTGTAGCGACTACTTCTTGAAAACTATAAGTGATATTGATATGGGACTTTTTCTAAAATGATCAGCATGACATGATGGTTATCCGAGTCGAACATTATTTTGATTCGACGTTAAACATGGCTGCCAGTGGCCATCTTTGTTTACATAGAGTTATATAATGAAAACTTGTAGTGACTACTCCTCTGCAACTACTTGACGGATTTTCATGAAACTTCACACGAATGTTCCTCTTGATGTCTAATTGATCCTAGCAAAATTTCAGGTCGGCCGGAAATTCAAGATGGCCGCCATGGCTAAAAATAGATTTTCAAAATACAAGTTTGTAGCGACTACTTCTTGAAAACTATAAGTGATATTGATATGGGACTTTTTCTAAAATGATCAGCATGACATGATGTTGGTCCTTGTCAAAAATCGTTTTGATTCGATGTTAAACATGGCTGTCAGCGGCCATCTTTGTTTACATAGAGTTATATAATGAAAACTTGTAGCGACTACTCCTCTGAAACTACTTCACGGATTTTCATGAAACTTCGCAGGAATGTTGCTCTTGATGTCTAATTGATCCTAGCAAAATTTCAGGTCGGCCGGAAATTCTAGATGGCCGCCACGACTATGAATAATTTTTCAGAAAACAAGTTTGTAGCGACTACTTCCTGAAATCAAAATCAATCAGTAGAGCTTCAAGGTCATTGACCTCTTGTTATTGTACACGACCGGTCGGGCATGTTCCTGGGACATTCGCAAGCCCGGACCTAGGTACAGGCAGTGAATGTCGTTCGGACGTGCCTTAGTGTCGTGGCCTGGACTATAGTAGACACGTGTTTATTACAACTTTATAAGGAGGATTAACGCTAACATAAAAATGTAACCTGGACTGTAGATTTTAGTGTCGATTTTTTTTACATGTTTTTGATGACGACTTTTAAGTACAAATGACTATCATCAAAAAAATAAACATTATCCATTTCATTTCAATGATTAAGATGATTAAGAGGCATTTTATAATAATTTTGCTTCAGCACCCACATGATTTAAAATAATCTTTTTAAAATTTAGTTAAACCCTTAAAGCCTAGATTTAGCCTAGATTTAGATCTTTATAAAATGCCTCTAAATTACTAAAAAGGAAATTGATAATTTGTTTTATTTTTATAGTGGTAAAACAACAAAGTCAAATCTCATATTATAGAAATAATTTTATAGGTAAATCCATTTACATACAACTGAGAAAAATGTTAATGAGTCGCCGCGAGTCCGCCGCGTGCATGCCGGGCTACCAAGTTCAGTTTCTGGTAGCCCAGTCGGCTACCACAGATTTTAAAGATTTGTCGGACCTTGTGACAGTAGCTGTGGTGGCCAAATGGTTAGCATGCTTGATTCTCGTTCCAAAAGGCATGGATTCGATTCCGGGTGGGGTCATATCCTGGGTTTTTAAAATGCATTTTCACAGTATCTTACTCTGGCAAGGTACAGTGAAAATAAGCCATCCTTCGGTCCCTTGTGCAGGGAGAACTATACCGTCCTCCTACAGCAGTTACCTGTCTTCATAAAACGAATAATCAAACTTCAAAAAGTAATGGCTTTAGCCCTGTTATTCTCAGATGCCATTATCTTCGTGGGAATGTCAATCATTTACTCTTCCTTTTGTCCATAATTGTTTAATTATTAAAGAAGACTTTTGACAGTTCAAGGTTGTCAAGCAATATTGAGGATCATAGCAGTAGTCAAGCAATAACCATAATGATAACTGCAGTCAAGCAATAACTGTAGTGATATAACTGGCAGTCAAGCAATAACTGTAGTGATAACTGGCAGTCAAGCAATAACTGTAGTGATAACTGGCAGTCAAGCAATAACTGTAGTGATAACTGGCAGTCAAGCAATAACTGTAGTGATAACTGGCAGTCAAGCAATAACCATGATGATAACTGCAGTCAAGTAATAACCATGATGATAACTGCAGTCAAGCAATAACCATAAAGATAACTGCAGACAAGCAATAACCATTAAGATAACTGCAGACAAGCAATAACCATAAAGATAACTGCAGACAAGCAATAACCATAAAGATAACTGCAGTCAAGCAATAACCATAAAGATAACTGCAGTCAAGCAATAACCATGATGATAACTGCAGTCAAGCAATAACCATGATGATAACTGCAGTAGTCAAGCAATAACCATGATGATAACTGCAGTCAAGCAATAACCATGATGATAACTGCAGTCAAGCAATAACCATGATGATAACTGCAGTAGTCAAGCAATAACCATGATGATAACTGCAGTCAAGCAATAACCATGATGATAACTGCAGTAGTCAAGCAATAACCATGATGATAACTGCAGTCAAGCAATAACCATGATGATAACTGCAGTCAAGCAATAACCATGATGATAACTGCAGTCAAGCAATAACCATGATGATAACTGCAGTCAAGCAATAACCATGATGATAACTTCAGTCAAGCAATAACCGTGATGATAACTGCAGTCAAGCAATAACCGTGATGATAACTGCAGTCAAGCAATAACCATGATGATAACTGCAGTAGTCAAGCAATAACCATGATGATAACTGCAGTAGTCAAGCAATAACCATGATGATAACTGCAGTAGTCAAGCAATAACCATGATGATAACTGCAGTCAAGCAATAACCATGATGATAACTGCAGTAGTCAAGCACTAACCATGATGATAACTGCAGTCAAGCAATAACCATGATGATAACTGCAGTAGTCAAGCAATAACCATGATGATAACTGCAGTAGTCAAGCAATAACCATGATGATAACTGCAGTCAAGCAATAACCATGATGAGATAACTGCAGTCAAGCAATAACCATGATGACAACTGCAGTCAAGCAATAACCATGATGATAACTGCAGTCAAGCAATAACCATGATGATAACTGCAGTCAAGCAATAACCATGATGATAACTGCAGTAGTCAAGCAATAACCATAAAGATAACTGCAGTCAAGCAATAACCATAATGATAACTGCAGTAGTCAAGCAATAACCATAAAGATAACTGCAGTCAAGCAATAACCATAAAGATAACTGCAGTCAAGCAATAACCATTAAGATAACTGCAGTCAAGCAATAACCATAAAGATAACTGCAGTCAAGCAATAACCATAATGATAACTGCAGTCAAGCAATAACCATAAAGATAACTGCAGTCAAGCAATAACCATAAAGATAACTGCAGTCAAGCAATAACCATAATGATAATGAGAACTGCAGTCAAGCAATAACCATAAAGATAACTGCAGTCAAGCAATATCCATAAAGATAACTGCAGTCAAGCAATAACCATAAAGATAACTGCAGTCAAGCAATAACCATAAAGATAACTGCAGTCAAGCAATAACCGTGATGATAACTTCAGTCAAGCAATAACCATGATGATAACTGCAGTCAAGCAATAACCATGATGAGATAACTGCAGTCAAGCAATAACCATGATGATAACTGCAGTCAAGCAATAACCATGATGATAACTGCAGTCAAGCAATAACCATGATGATAACTGCAGTCAAGCAATAACCATGATGAGATAACTGCAGTCAAGCAATAACCATGATGATAACTGCAGTCAAGCAATAACAATGATGATAACTGCAGTAGTCAAGCAATAACCATGATGATAACTGCAGTCAAGCAATAACTGTAGTGATAACGGTAGTAAAGCAATAACTAAGATGATAACAATAACATTAGTGCAAAAACTGTTGTCAAGCAAAAGCTATTATAATAATATTCCATTTTACCTTGAAATGTTAAAGTTCCACGTAATTACTGATGAGCTATCAACAGCATATCTAACTGATTCTCGACTTTGTAGACCCTGTAAAGAGCATGCTTTTAGGGTCAGCATTCCTTTACTAATCTTATTATCATTATCACTAATGTTTTCAGTGATTTTGTAAATGTTAGTGTTCATTTTCTATACTGCAGGCATGGATTACCTTATTTCCCCTAATAAAAGCGCCTACCCTAATAATAAATCGATACATTTTCTATCTGTTCAGGTTGTTTTTTTCCCAATGCCAAAACATATATTTTTCCCAATTAAGAGGAAAAAATTCTCAATTTAATTATTTTTTTTATTATTTTTTTTGTGTGCCAATCCAATGATTGAGGTTCAAAAGCTTAAATAAATGCTTCTGTTTATCTTGGTGTACAGAAAATAGTATTAAAGATATCATTATGAAAGGAATGCTTTACTTTATATTTTTCCGAATTTTATTAAAAATCGCGCTAAAATTCCCAATTTTATGAAAAATCACGCTAAAATTCCCAACTGAGAAGGTATGTGTTTTGTTCCCAAAAAATAGAAAAAACCCACTGCTTTTGTATACATACCCCACAAAAAAATAAAAAATAATTTGAAAACATGAAATAATGTATAAGAGTGGCCCCTAGGCATTTTGCATAGCATCTGTGGGGCTACTACTAGGAGAAATACGGTAGATAAATAAGATGCAAGCCTTTGATACGCCCTGTACACTCAAAGCAACAATACCATTCGAAATAAAGGATTCTTTTAATCGACAAATTGAGAGAGACCCAAACCAGTAGAGACCTACATCTATTGACAAACTGAGAGAGACCCCAAACCAGTACAGCCCTATACAACTAGTGACAAATTGAGAGAGACCCAAACAGTACAGCTCTACATTTATTGACAAATTGAGAGAGACCCAGACCAATAGAGACCTACATCTATTGACAAACTGAGAGAGACCCAAACCAGAACAGCCCTACATCTAGTGACACATTGAGAGAGACCCAGACAGTTCAGCCCTACATTTATTGACAAATTGAGAGAGACCCAAACAGTACAGCCCTACATTTATTGACAAATTGAGAGAGACCCAAACAGTACAGCCCTACATCTAGTGACAAATTGAGAAAGACCCAAACAGTACAGCCCTACATCTAGTGACAAATTGAGAGAGACCCAAACAGTACAGCCTTACATTTATTGACAAATTGAGAGAGACCCAAACAGTACAGCCCTACATCTAGTGACAAATTGAGAGAGACCCAAACAGTACAGCCCTACATTTTTTGACAAATTGAGAGCGACCTAAACAGTACAGCCCTACATCTAGTGACTAATTGAGAGAGACCGGAACAGTACAGCCCTACATTTATTGACAATTTGAGAGAGACCCCCAAACCAGTACAGCCCTACATCTAGTGACTAATTGAGAGAGTCCCAAACAGTACATCCCTACATTTATTGACAAATTGAGAGAGACCCGAACCACTGCCAGGGCGGCGGAACCAGTACAGCCCTACATTTATTGACAAATAAATTTTGAGAGACCCGAACCAGTACAGCGCCACATTTATTGACAAATTGAGAGAGACCCAAACCTAGTACAGCCCTAGATCTAGTGACAAATTGAGAGACACCCAAACAGTACAACCCTACATTTATTGACAAATTGAGAGATACCCAAACAGTACAACCCTACATCTAGTGACAAATTGAGAGATACCCAAACAGTACAGCCCTACATCTAGTGACAAATTGAGAGATACCCAAACAGTACAGCCCTACATCTAGTGACAAATTGAGAGATACCCAAACAGTACAGCCCTACATCTAGTGACAAATTGAGAGATACCCAAACAGTACAGCCCTACATTTATTGACAAATTGAGACCCAAACCAGTACAGCCCTATACATACATCTAGTGACACACTGAGAGAGACTCAAACCAGTAGAGCCCTACATTTATTGACAAATTGAGAGAGACCCCAAACCAGTACAGTCCTACATGTATTGACAATTTGAGAGAGACACCAAACCAGTATTGCTCTACATATATTGACAAATTGAGAGAGACCCCCAAACCAGTACAGCCCTATACATCTTTTGACAAATTGAGAGAAACCCCCAAACCAGTACAGCTCTGCTTCTATTGACAAATTGAGAGAAAACCAGTGCAGCCCTATATTTATTGACAAACTGAGATAGACCCAAACCAGTACAGCTCTACATGTATTGACAAATTGAGTCTCAAACCAGTACAGTCCTATACATGTATTGGCAAATTGAGAGCCTCAAACCAGTACAGCCTTACATCTATTGACAATTTAAGAGAGATCCCCAAACCAGTACAGCCCTATACATGTATTGGCAAATTGAGAGCCTCAAACCAGTACAGCCTTACATCTATTGACAATTTAAGAGAGATCCCCAAACCAGTACAGCCCTATACATGTATTGACAAATTGAGTCGAAAACCAGTACAACCTACATATATTGATATATTGACTGTCCTTGTAAGGTTTCAGCCGGTTTATGCAATAATTTAATTGGATTGGATTTTCACTAAATTGGGTGGAAGAAAATCTTTGTTGAACAATTAGATGTTTGAAGTATTTGACCATCAATCAGGGGCCGAAATTCAACCTCTTCCCAAATTTTGCAAAAAAATCTTATCTTTTCCAATTCTGGGTAAAAAAAATCCCAATCTAAATACATTAATGCTGTTAAAATCATTTCAAAATTCAATACTTGATTGATATTAGACTTAAAGCATACATTTTAATAAAAGTTTTCTCTTAAAAAAACAACATTCCACTAAATAGCGAAAATCAAGCTCCTTTTTCCCAAATTTTAACAGTCTCGCGCTTCTTTTTCTCAAAATCAGCAGGCCTCGACCATTTCCTAATTTTCTCAAAAAAATACCCTGTCAATACTCACTATACATTGTTGACCTGACTTCAATAGTTAAATCTCAGCCCCTCAATGTAGACGAACCGAGGGATGGTCTAGTGGTATATTATCTGCCTTGCATGCGGAAGCTTGTGGGTTTAATTGCCGGCAGGGCATACCAAAGACTTCATACAAATAGTTCTTATAGCTCCCTTGCTTGACGTTCAACATGTAAAGGGTAGTGCTAGGACTGGTTGGCCCGGTGTCTGTATAATGTAAAGGGTAGTGCTAGGACTGGTTGGCCCGGTGTCTGTATAATGTAAAGGGTAGTGCTAGGACTGGTCGGCCCGGTGTCTGTATAATGTAAAGGGTAGTGCTAGGACTGGTTGGCCCGGTGTCTGTATAATGTAAAGGGTAGTGCTAGGACTGGTTGGCCCGGTGTCTGTATAATGTAAAGGGTAGTGCTAGGACTGGTTGGCCCGGTGTCTGTATAATGTAAAGGGTAGTGCTAGGACTGGTTGGCCCGGTGTCTGTATAATGTAAAGGGTAGTGCTAGGACTGGTTGGCCCGGTGTCTGTATAATGTAAAGGGTAGTGCTAGGACTGGTCGGCCCGGTGTCTGTATAATGTAAAGGGTAGTGCTAGGACTGGTTGGCCCGGTGTCTGTATAATGTAAAGGGTAGTGCTAGGACTGGTTGGCCCGGTGTCTGTATAATGTAAAGGGTAGTGGTAGGACTGGTTGGCCCGGTGTCTGTATAATGTAAAGGGTAGTGCTAGGACTGGTCGGCCCGGTGTCTGTATAATGTGACGGGTGGGGTATCATATCATCCTATTTATTGAGGGTAACAATGTGGCCCTCTAATTTACATATATTTACACAGGTTTACAATATAAACAAAGGAAGAAAAAGAAAATAAAGGTGACAATTAAATTTTAAAGAGACAACAGTTATATACATCATATATTGAAGCTAAAAAGAAAATGTGCACATTTGATATGGTAAATAATTTAAATGGCTCAACATTGTTTCAATTTATGCAGGAGAAAGTGATCTAAAACCTGAGACTCTACCAGAATGAGAAAAACAGATTTTTGTATTTTTTTACTGATGTATAGAGTTTTTCCATGTTGAATACACTATTAATGCTGATTTGAAGTAAAAGACATCTATTTCAAAGTATAGTAAGATAGTCATACTCGTAAAGGTTGTTTATTAAGATACTCTTGTTATTATCACATATTTTTTTAAAAGCCTACAACAGAGTTGCAAAGTTTAATGCACATTTTCATTTTAGAATTAGCATAGCAATTACAAACAACAGCATACATAACAAATCAGAATAGCAATTATGAACAATGACACTTTCATACAATGTTCTCCCAAAACCATTAAATAAGAAATAAGTGGCACATTGCTTTTAGATTTAACTGAGGGTAAGTTCATTTTAATTTTAAGAACTTTATACAATTGTTGTGGAAGGTGCTTAGAGTTATCGACTGTTTTAGGTCATTTGGCAGATTATTCCATACAATTGGTCCTGAATATTCAATACTTTGTATAAACAGTTCTTTATGCAGTTTAGGAATAATAAAATTGTGAGACGATAGAGACCGCAACTGAGGTCAATCATCATTTACAAGTCTTCTTTTGAATATTTCATTTATATAAGAAGGTAATGAGGATCGGGATATTTTGTACAAAAGTTTTGATGTTCTTAAAGTAATGCATTCGAAAACAGATATAATTTTTAAATCATTCATACTTTGTAATACATCACTAACATCATAGTCAAGGATTATTCTACAAGCACGCATTTGAAAATGTAAAATTCTATCAAGATTTGTTTCGGATGTACCACCCCCATGTTAAGAATTCGTTAACCCTAGAAAGCAGCCGTAGATTTCTCGACGATTTCTTAGTGATGTAATCTGTATGGGCAGACCAAGTCAGATTGCTGTCTACCAGTACTCCAAGAATTTTATCTTGATTTATATTATTCAGAAGATCATAATTTAACATTAAATTGAGTTTTTCATTTTTAAGAGATGATCTCTTTTGATGACTTGTTATAAGAATTATGTTTGTTCTATCCTTATTTATGATCATAACATTTACTTTGCACCACATTGAAAGCTCTTGAGTGAGGAACTATCAAGCTGGCTTGCAGAATGTCGGTAGTTCTACCGAGGTGCCCGCATGTCCACGAAAATTGCCCGGAGGGGCACTTGGGGTCTTCCTCCACCAATGGAAGCTGGAAAAGTTGCCATATGACATTAGGTGTTGGTGCGATTATAAAATCCAAAATTTTAGTTCAATTTTCTTTCATATGTGTGTCAGTGCAGTAGTAGACGAGACATTATTTTGATCTTGTGGAATTGTTAAGATGTTGGCCTTGACCTGGTGGGTGAAAATGTAAATACCTGTAACGCCAGACTACCATTAACTATGTCCCTTTACCATGGATTACTTGTACAGAGACTGCATCCTTGTAAAAGTGCTTCTGTTTTACACTTCATTACAGCGACTGTGTGAGAAAGTTCATAGTTCTAACGCTTGCATGCTTCAGTTCTAGAGATCTGAAGGAGAAAGCCAAACAAAAAGTAGCAAATTAGCGTGTTTCTTATAATTAGGCAATATTTAAAAAGCAGTATAAAAGTACACACTGACTGTGCTTTCCTATACATAAACATATAGTTACAAGTACCAAAAAATCTTAAATATTTTCCTCACTGACCTACTTGAACATTTATTGTATAATAAAATGTAAGCTTTAATGGATTGTTGTCGAATTGTCACTCCCATATTGAACCTTAAAGTTAGTTCACCTATAGGTTAAGTACTGGAAAGTAATATATTAAACAAATTGCAGTTTACAAACAATATTTTAGTGTTTACCCTTCTTTTTAAACCAATCAGATGGCCCAGAATTTCAAAGTAATTTCAAATACAGATTACATTTATTCATGATAATATACTACCAGTGCTCTTCACAGGTTAGAATGTGACCTATATATAGAGACTATTGATAAATCTGTGGTAAACGCTAAGTCTGATAGAGTTTATGAAGCAAAATCTTCACCATTAAGAAACCGCGGATGGTCGTTATGCTCCCTCCCTTGTAGTTTCATAATGGTGAAGATTATTGTTCATAGCCTCTATCCTATACTTAGATTTGATGTGTTGTTTAACGGCTCATCAACACATTAAAGGTTGTTTCAAGCTGTCCCAGAGAGAATTGAATTGAATTGAATTGGTGTTTTAAGGCGCACCAACACATGAAACGGTTATATGGCGCCTAAAAGGCATGAACATGCCAGGCTCATCTTCCATGTACATCGAGATAAAATATGGAAAATGGGCCTAGAACCTTCTCACCCTGAACTGCAGAGAGAGGGGAATGGCATATAAGTATCCCTAAACCGGGTCCAACTTTTACTAGCGAATAGATTCCTATGGTTCTTTTAACCCTTAACCTGCTAAAGAACAACTATAATAGCCTTTGCCTTCGTTGTAAACCCAGATCAGCTTTTGAGTTTATCTGGGTTTACAATTCCGGCTGCTGATCAGTAATTTGCCCCAAAACACCCCTTTGTCCCAAATGGAATGGTCTTAATTCAAAGAAAGGACAATCCATTATATATATGTAGCGGGTTAAGGGTTAAAATGCTCTGAGGGTAAATAGGTTTACTTCCCCTTTCGACGTGCTAATGATGGTGTCTTGCCTAAGGACTCCCAGTGGCGCTGGTGAGATTTGAACCTGTGATCTCCGTATTCCGGGTCTACCATGCTATCCACTGGGCCACCATTGCCACAAACAAATCTCATCTGCATTCTACCCAGCATGCATGTTGTCCACTGGGCCACCATTGCCACAAACAAATCTCATCTGCATTCTACCCAGCATGCATGTTGTCCACTGGGCCACCATTGCCACAAACAAATCTCATCTGCATTCTACCCAGCATGCATGTTGTTGACAAACATGGCTGGCTTTCAATTATAAAGCCATCCAATTGTCTTGGATTTGATATGTAACTATCGACCATATATAACTCCTTATCATTCAATTAAATATTTAATATTGATAAACGAGATAATGAAACAAAGCCCTGTGTTTGCGCAGCAGATTTATTACAGTTATAAATTTGGCAAATCTGCATTTATGGTTTTGGAACTGGTAATGTAAACAATTTATACTATCTCAAATATCACACCTTGCTTCACGCCTCACTGATTCTGGGATATTTATGTTTTTAAATGGGGTCAAGCCTACATACATAGTTTAAAACAGTGTCATCTGTCATCATTTAAAATTAGACTACCATACACTTCAGGATTGCAAGCAGTGTATTAGATATCTTCTGTATTTTTGAATGTGGGCTTTTGAAATCTAACACAAATAGCAAAATTTCTAAATGACATGACAGATATAATTATTAATTTTTAAAAAATAATATAGGGGCATGTGCTAGCTGGTTTTAAAATCTTGCCATTTAGTTGAAATTTTATCTTTCATTGGAAGTACAAAGATGAAACTTAATATGTTTTAGTTGTGAAATGTGCTTTTAGAAACATGTTTTTATCCAATTGGAAGTGGTGATTCAAATAGGGTATCATTTTGAGGAAAAATGACGTTGTCCAATTTACATGCAAACTTCATAATGATACTGCTTTATAATGTGATGGAGGGAAAAATGGGATTAAATGAGATAAAGTGAATAGTAGACAAGCACCGGATTAACTGAATATTAGACAAACGTCCAATTAATAGTAGACAAGCATTGTATTAAGTGAAAAGTAGATGAGCATTGTATCAAATGAAAAGTAGACAAGCATTGTATTAAATGAAAAGTAGACAAATATTGGATTCAGTGAATTGTAGTCAAATATTGGATTAAGTGAATAGGGGACAAATATTGGATTAAGTGAATACTAAGTGAATAGTATATAAGCATCCCAATTAGTGAGTAGACGACCACAAGAATTTCTTAAAACTTTCGAAAAATGCCACTCAAGGGCAAAAAGAAGAGGAGTGAGTCGTCAGATAACAATGGAAATACAAACAATGTTGACCCCAGTCTGGAATCTTTTTACAGGTTGACCATGGCAACGGGGGTTCCCAACTACAAGATAATCCTGTGTGGGGAATACGGAGTGGGGAAGAGTTCTCTGTTCCGCAGATTTATGACGGATACATTCACGATGGAGGTGGGCAAGAAATCGTCAATAGGCTTGGACCAGGCTTCACAGATGATAGACGTGTACGGGGAACAAGTCAAAGTAAGACCTGGTTAAAGTATAACATTTGTTTTTATTTCATATTAATTCGGAAACAATCTTCAGTGCTCATACTGAAATATCGTATCAGAGAACCCGGGGAAAACCCACGTGATATTGGACAACCACTATTATTATTGTATATGACATGGTTTATTTAAATGCTCAATGCTGATTGGTTATTGAGGGGTATTGGATCTATCAATGCTTCGGGCAATGCCATATGGTGTCACATCCACCATTTACCATTAAAATGTCTTTTTTAAATGCCAGAAATCATGCAAAACAAAAACTATTGTTTAGGCAAAAAGAAAAATAGGTGTGTTTCCTATTGCATGCTTTAAAAAAATAGGGTAGGTTGCTTGGCATTTTTTTTTTTTTTTTTTTGAGCAAGATGTAAGATTCTATTTATAACATAAAACCTATACAAGTTGATACAAACTTTCAAAAACATGAAAGTTTCTCTGTGATGTTGTCTGTTTACCTCTATATAAGACCACCCCAGTTAAATTACGCATTCCTGTGACAAATAATAGGACACTTTAAACCAGAAGACCTATGTTTAACATGCATTTTACAATTAGTTTAATAGTTTATTAGCCTGGTATTGTTTACATGAAAGAAAAACATTCAACTCTGAAGTATCATATAACATTCCAGGCAAATCAAATGGCTTACCTAAATATTTTACACTTTTGCTGTGTAAATTCAGTAATAATTTGCATAGTTATGCCACCAGTGCCCAGTGAATTACAGAAAATATAAAATGGTGTTATGTTTCACTTCCATGATGTAAGAAGCTATGTGATAAATCATTGTTCAGAAAAAATTTAAAAAAAAAAATTAAAAAAATTGGCATAAAATGTTTTAGGGTAGCCCCCTTTAAAATATGGTTGGTCGTGCCACCAGAAACACATCTATTTTTCTTTTTGGCCTTATGTTTTTTTAAAACAACACTTTATTCAAATAACAGATTTATGTGATCAAAACGGGATGAAGCTGTATATTTCTTAGTTTGATATTGAGGGTCCATCATGGGCATGAAATATGAGTTTTGAGAATTTGTTTGTATTATTTTCAGTTTCTTGAAAAATTGTGCATTATTTACATTGACATCCAAGACAAGAAATAAAACATTTAAAGTGTATCTTTGTTGTTGGAGATCAAACCCTGATCAAAACCTGTTGATTGGGACTTGAAACATATCAATTAATTTACAGTACATCAATTGATTAATTCCCAGTGATGTAATGTAGTTAGGTCAGAGTTTTTATTTATTTTTTTGTTCTCAGATTTGTTCTAAAAATGTTCCACAGGAGGAAGTAAAAAAGAAGGGGGAAAAAGGTGAAACTTCGAGTATGTATCTTGTAATGGAGTTTGTTCCATCGTAAAACATAGTATTGACTGGAACAAATCTTTGGAACCATGATCTTCTGATTTTAAAATAATTCTCTAACATGATCGCATTGCAGGCCCAACATACGACTACCAGATATTTTTTTCCATGGTTTGTTGTAATTAGGGTCAGAGCGTCTGAGAACTGAAAAAAACACACACACTGGCTTAATATGTAAACATATTTACATTTTTCTTACAAATCGTGTCACATAGCTGTCAAGTTGTATCTCTTAAAGATTTATAACTGTCTTAACACGAATAAGTAAAAAGTAATGTAATACATGTGTACAAAGTCTTATTAAACACATTTAGTTTGTGAACTAATCTTCCATGTGACCATCTTATTTACATGTTTACAATATAAACAAAGAAAGAAAATAAAGGTGACAATTAAATTTGAAAGAGACGTGCATTATATACATCATATACAAATACTGAAGCTAAAAAGAAAATGTGCACATTTGATATGGTAAATAATTTAAATGGCTCAACATTGTTTCAATTTATGCAGGAGAAAGTGATCTTAATTCTGAGGCGCTACCAGAATGAGAATAACAGATCTTTTTTTAAAATTACTAATGTATAGAGATTTTCATGTTGAATACAATATTAATGCTGATTTAAAGTAAAATACATCTATGTCAATGGTAGTAAGCAGGGTTCGACACTAACATTTTTTGTCTGGGATCTGACTGGAATCCCTACTTTGTACATCTGGGCGCCCACTTCAGCATTAGGGACCTCACATAAAACAAAGAGCATTTTAGTCTGGCCTAATAAGCGCCTAACGAGAGCGATTAATATTAGGGATCCTCGATAATAGAGGTAGAACGAAAGGCAAACTGGGGGGATTTTAGATTAAATAATCTATAAAGTGTGTTATTAATAAGAACCTGACGGCAAAATCAGGGTTCCCAGTTGAATCCCCAGCTTCTAGAAGCAGGGATCCCACCTGAAAATCTGGGATCCTCGGAATCCTGGGGTTGCTTTTAGTGTCGAACCCTGGTAAGATAGTCATACTCGTAAAGGTTGTTTATTAAGATATTATTGTTATTATCACATTTTTTAGTGTGTTTTATGAGTGTGTTTTTTAAATCCTACAACAACGTTGCAAAGTTTAAGACACATTTTCATTTTAGAATCGGCAGAGCAATTACAAAGAATAGCATAACAAATAATAATGGTGTTATAATCCGCTTTCAAGGTAAAATGAATTTGATACTAAAGTCCTTATTACGGTTAATTAGAGTTTATGTGAAGTGATACGGGCAGTTAAAACCTTTGTCAAATGTTTGTCTCCCCAAAATCCAGTTCAGTGTACTTGCAAAGGGACACACGGCAATCTTGATTTTTTAAAAACTCCCAGTGTTTCCTTAGTTTTTCTGCATAACTTGAATTTGTTCAATCATTTATAGTAATTATACGAATTGAATGCTGTTTAACAGCTCATCAACACAGTATAGGTTATTTAGAGCCGCTCCAAAGAGAGGGCAAGAAATCCGGGAACCGTGCCCTACCCTTATTATCGAATAGATTTCTATGGTTCTTTAACATGCTCGGAGGATAGACCGATACACGGGACCGCCCAGTTTACATCCCCATCCGACAGATGAGGCTAAGGGAAAGTGTCTTGCCCAAGAACACACAGACGAAACTCAGTGGAAATTGTTTTTTTTTATTAACTTTGATAATATTGCACCATTAATATATTTGAATCTTTGGTAGAATGGGACGAAAAAAGAAAACTCAGAATATTATTTAATTATATGCAAGCAGGTTTAAGTCAAACTGATATTGGATAAATAAATTTGATAAACACCTCAAGATTGCCGTGTGTTCCTTTAAGGTACAAGTACTTATCAGGTATGCACCATTAAAGGGACACTGTCCGTAAGTAAGCAGATATTGAGCTTAACCAAATAACTGGCTGACTTTTATTCAGTGAAATGTATACATGAAAACATGAGGATAGACCCTAAGAAGTATGTAGGAATACATTCGTGAGTTTGAATTTTTTTTTTTTTAATTATTATATGTAAATAAAGTGGGACCCACAATATTTACCTTTTCTGCGATCACGTGACTTCCATTAGCGCATTAGGTTTTCACCACAGTATGTATTGCGAAATATGTATAGCCCCCTTAGCTCAGTCGGGAGCGTGATCGACCACTTTATTATAAATTACGCTCATGCACACTATTATTACTGTGAGTGTAATTTTAGTTTGGGCTGTGAGTTCAAACGCACAAAGCGGATTTACTTTTTTTTGTAACGCGATTGAATTCCGTTAAACAATCTTGCTTTTAATTAGTAAATATTCAATAATGTTTTGTGTGTAATGTTTGCGAACATAATTATTGTGTGTTTTATAAGCTAAAAGTTACGGACAGTGTCCCTTTAAGTAATATCAATAAAATACAAGCAAATTTTTATGCAAGCGTAAATGAATGAATGAATTGTGTTTTACGGCACGTCGACACATAAATAGGTCATATTGTGCGCAAAAACTGAAGAAAGATGAAGAAATGAAGGATTAATTAAAAATTAATGTAAAATATCAAGATAAAAAAAAAAAAAAAAAAAAAAAAAAATAAATAAGAAATTTAACATAATAACATATCAAGTCACTGGTGTTAAAACAATATTGAAAAAAATAATGTTGACGTTTTTTGTTTGTTACCAGACACATTCTTCTCGAGTTTTGCCATCAGTTGTTCCTACCAAACATTTTGAATCAAGGTGGGCGACCTCGCTTCTCTCTGTTCAAATACCTTGATTTGCCTTACATACTGATTACAATTCAACTTTGGACAACGACGTGCTAGAAGTACACATCAGCACAGAAAGACAGGTGTTCTAATGTAAAGGATGCGTGTGCGTTAGCGTGTGCATTACAACAGACGTCTCAATGCTACCATGTGTAATTATAAGATTGCGTTATCAAAGTGAAAAATTCAAAGAAACTGTTCATTGTTACCTTACCATTACAACATATAAACCAATCGACTAGTGTATAACACGGCGGTATTTACGAGAATACCGCATTATAAATTTGCACTTATTCCATTCCAATACTTGCGTTTCATTCAGTTTCATTATGCTCCGTAAAAAATCCCATTCTACACTTTAGTGCTCTACGAAAACGTCATTTGGGGCAATAAAACGGCAAGCTTTGAACATTGAAAAATATGTGTTTATACCATTCAACTTTTTTAGATGGGTTCCCTAGGAATCGAAGTTGTAATGCATGCTTATTGTCGGCTACATGATTCACAGTATGTTAACCATAGACATATTCTAAAGCCATATAAGAGTCAGCTGCCTTAATCTTTGAATTTTGATTTGTTGATGATAATTGAGTTTAGATTTGTTGTTGTTCTGTTTGTTTACTGACAAATGATACAGGTAATGATGTACAGATGACAGTTGATAGATTATATTATGGTTTAGAACACCAGGAAGACATGAGAGAGAGAGATTAGGCCAAATAAGATTATATGTATGGTTCATATTACATGCTCAGAAAGTAGGGTTTGTAGGTAGTGAATAATTAATTTATAATTATATATTTTATATTTATATAAAGTATATTTATTTTCTGAAAATATTTACATTTTGTATTTTTTTCACTCGATACTTTTATAACGTAATAAACTAACTGAAATATATATTTGTTGATATCCTGAGATACAGAACAGATAGAAAAAATAATTTCAACCAAAAAGAAGAAGAAAACTTTTTTTTTTTTTTTTTTTTTTTTTTGCATAAAACATTTAGGGTCGGCTCATAGAAACGGGGTCGGTCTGGAAACCGGAACCACACATATAATTTTATATGGCCTTAGTAGAGGATATATTGCTGGTAGTGTCATTAGTGGTTAATAATATGGTTGAGTAATACAGGGAGTGGCTTATGAATGCAGGGCTTGTGATCGACAATCCAGCCCTGACCGAATTTGGATAAACTTATCGAAATACTTTAAAGTATTATCCACCCGAATTGTCATTTGGATGAAAATTAAAACAAAGGTCCCACACACAATTAAATGCACCATAAAGCTCACACACACAATAGTGCAGACTGCTGTGCTCTAGCGGGCAGCGGGTCTATAAACCTTAGGAAAACTTACACACACTAGATTGGTTCATCATCTCTGATATTGGTCTGCACCCAATCATAGACATAATAAACGCTTCTTACATCTCTGATCCAATCTATCTACATGTATCAATCAAGTTATATTGTGTTTGTGACTTGCTTAATGTCATGGCAGTCTTACCTGTCACCACTTGGTTTTAAGTGTTTACAACCACCATCTCCCTAAACACATGCCCCCACCGCCATCACCCTCAGACCCCCACCCCATCACCCTCAAAACCCCCACCCCATCACCCTAAAAAACAATCCCATTACCCTCAAACCCTACCCCCCCAATCACCCTCAAATCCAATACACCCATCACCCTCAAACCATTCAGCCCCATCGCCCTAAATCCCAACCCCATCACCCTAAACTCCCACCCCATCACCCTCCAACCCCACACCTGCCACACCCAATATACTTGGTTATTATACAAATTATTACCAGTATTTGGTCACATTTTGTTAACTTTAAATGGCATTTATAATGTAAATATTTTAAAATATCTCTGATATCCCACCAGCAACTCTTTGAGCTATCCAGTTTCTAGACCAAACAATTTTAATAAACAATAATAAACCTTGTAACACAAGCCCAGTTTATTGCAGCTGCATCCTTTATATGATGTTGAAGCACATTATGATGCTGTATACCCATTGAGTCGATTTAAAAGTACTGTTAAAGTACTATGTTTATTTACCTCGTGTACTATGTTTATTTACCTCGTGTACTATGTTTATTTACCTCATGTACTATGTTTATTTACCTGGTGTGCTTCCCGGGCAAAAATAGAGCGGGCAAGAATGGCCACTGCTTATCCAGGCAGAGGGGTAACCCCCACTTCCCCCTTGTTTACAAGAGAATTTACAGCAACTCTGCAATTTTGCATGTGAGAGGGTTCTCAGGCCGATTTTGCATATTTTTATCTAGATGTTAATGGAGAATGAGCCTGCAATGTCCTGTTGGCGTAATATAGGTTTGCCTTTTGTGTGTTGGTTTGCCACAAAACTCCAATTAAATTATTTTTTAATTTCGAAATCTGAATTTGTCAGTACATTAAGCGGATCATCTCCATGGCCAAGTGTGTTGTAAACCTTTTCGCCTCTCACTGCTACAGGTTCGATTCCCACTGGGAGCTTGACTTGTAAGTGAGAAAGTGTCGATTCTTATAGATGGAGGGAGGTTTACAGTACTGGTTCTTAACCCAGGGTGGTCTGCCTCCACCATAAAAAAATCAACCGTCATATATAACCTTACATGTGTTGAAAATGACGTAAAACACCATACAAACAGGCGTTGGTGATGTCTGGTCAGAGAAGGGAGTGTAAGCACACAGAGTCCCAATACTAAATGATCATTGAAAAAGCATGGAAAGCTTGCTTTTTTACTGCTAACATGCTACATGGCCGATTGGCTCAGGTATATAAACTGAGGTCCGAGTAAAGTTTTCTCTGTGAAAAGCATTGGTATATTGAACAGTATCTAGGGTGTAGCAGTTTATAATTTTATACTTCAAACTTTACTTTTATGAAGGAAAAGCAAATTAACAAATAAGCTGTACTAAATACATTGTTTATAGAATAAAAACACACAAAAACACAACTAATGAAACACCTGCTTTTAAGTTTTAATATTTAGGTTTCATACAAAAGCTGTATTGGGAGGGCCTCATCAACTGAAACAAAATTGAACACCACCATTTTCTCATGCAATTGTATGTCTAACAGTGATTTACCGTTACCTGTACACAAAGTTTCTCCTCCCTCAAATACAATAGGCTGGAAATGGGTCCTTAAAGCTACAGAGTCTCTATATCAATCAATTTGTTCTTTGTAGGCGTGTCTTTGTAACGTCATGTTCACCAGCTCATGTCGAAATTGGTTATTTAAGCGAGCAGATGTAGCGCAGGAAATCATTTACTGTATAATATTTTATACATTGACCTATACACATGTAACAGTAATTTTTACAGAAAAAAAAGTTAGCCTCTTTCGGGGCTCGAACACACGACCTTCTGATTTCAAGTCCGGTGCTTTATCCACCGAACTTAAGAATATAGTATACTAACTACCATTTATTATGAGGCAAAATAACTTAACAAATTTGAATGCAACTCAAGATGGATCAATAAATATGAAGTCCATCTTGTCGAACGTGTAAATTAACATTGCCTGCATGGTGTAATACTGTATGTTATCAATATGAAACTAATACTTCGCCTTAAAACAACCAGCTCTCGACTTATTATTTAGCGCTTAATGAGTTTGTGTGTGCGCACTTGTTATTACGTAATGCCTATTTAGTGTTAAAAATGCTACAACATACCAATAAATAGCCGTGGTCTAGTGGTTCAGCGTACATCATTCAAAACTTACAAGTGCAAGGCTGTGGTTCAAATCCCGTAATTTTTTTTATCACATATATTCTGAAGCCGTATATTTATCGATGTTACCTGCACGGAGGCTAAATAAAAATGTGAAATTTTACGCATCAATTTCTGCTTGTATATACTGACTTTTTGGGTGTTCGTCGATTTGGAACTACTTCACACGTGACTCATTCATATTCATGAGTTATTACAAGTTAAAATAGGGACTGTGTAGCTTTAAAGGGAGTAACATACCCATTAGTGTGTGCATGAGGAACAGTGCACCTTCAAGATATATTGATAATGTACCTGTGATCCACTGATCAGATTATGATTAATAAACAGCTCTGGTTTGTGCTGCTCTAATCTGTTATATAATTCTGCTAATTGAAAGATTATATATGCACTCAACCTGACCATCCCATATCTATATTGTTATTAGGTGGCGTAGTCTGTCCAAAGTTGTTAGATGGTTATTTTAAAAGATTTAAGGTGGTTTGTCCCTCTACGTTCACGTACAACAAGCATTCCGCTACATTCAAGTACATCTCATGGCCTAGTGTTATCACATACACTAGAAATGTCCAATCAAGTACATCTCCCAGTCCTAGTGTTGTCACATAGACTAGAATGTCCATTCAAGTACATCTCCCAGTCCTAGTGTTGTCACATAGACTAGAATGTCCAATCAAGTACATCTCCCAGTCCTAGTGTTGTCAACTTATCACATAGACTAGAATGTCCATTCAAGTACATCTCCCAGTCCTAGTGTTGTCACATAGACTAGAATGTCCAATCAAGTACATCTCCCAGTCCTAGTGTTGTCAACTTATCACATAGACTAGAATGTCCATTCAAGTACATCTCCCAGTCCTAGTGTTGTCAACTTATCACATAGACTAGAATGTCCATTCAAGTACATCTCCCAGTCCTAGTGTTGTCAACTTATCACATAGACTAGAATGTCCATTCAAGTACATCTCCCAGTCCTAGTGTTGTCACATAGACTAGAAATGTCCATTCAAGTACATCTCCCAGTCCTATTGTTGTCAACTTATAACATAGACTAGAATGTCCAATCAAGTACATCTCCCAGATCTAGTGTTGTCACATAGACTAGAATGTCCAATCAAGTACATCTCCCAGTCCTAGTGTTGTCACATAGACTAGAATGTCCAATCAAGTACATCACCCAGTCCTATTGTTGTCAACTTATAACATAGACTAGAATGTCCAATCAAGTACATCTCCCAGTCCTATTGTTGTCACATAGACTAGAATGTCCAATCAAGTACATCTCCCAGTCCTAGTGTTATCACATAGACTAGAAATGTCCATTCAAGTGCAGCCCACAGACCTAGTGTTAGCCCATAGACAAGAATTGTCCATTCAAGACTCTAGAAATGTCCATTAAAGTGCATCAATTAAGCAACCTGTCTCTGTATGATTCTGATTTTCCTCGTGTCTCCGCACCAGTTAGCGATGGGCCAAACATTCCCACTGTTAATTGTCACTACTCCCTCAATGTGGCCTGAATTGAATTGAATTGGGGTTTTAAGGCGCACCAACACATGAAAAGGTTATATGGCGCCTAAAACGCATGATCATGCCAGGCTCATCTTCCATGTACATCGAGATAAAATATGGAAAATGGGCCTAGAACCTTCTCACCCTGAACTGCAATGTGGCCTGAAAACTGAATACATGATGGTTTTGAATTGAATGGGGATCAAGAACTTGATATATTACATATTTGTTTGTGATTTGTGTAGGAAATACTGGGAATAGAAAAGCTATATCTACTCGTTTTCTCTACCGTGGGAGATATTTCACAGTACGGAACATTGCTCGGCCTTTTCCGTCAGTGGCGGGGAACGCCAAATGACGTTCCGATTGTATTACGGACGTCGTCGTCAGATTCCGCCACTAGGAAATACCGATTACGGAAATTAACGAAGAGTTCCGGTTCCACTTGTTTTGTTGGTATGACGTAACGTCGTCTTGGCGTTCTCGTGCAAACTGGTGGTTAAAAGGCAAACTGGTGTAAAAATATTGACAGAATATATATAGTTTATAATTAACATTGTTGTCATGATACGGAAAATAATTCCCTCGTGAGAAAGATTCTTGCGATACTCGTTTCTATATCGCAAGAAGAAAGATTCTTGCGATACTCGTTTCTATATCGCAAGAATCTTTCTGACTCGGGAATTATTTCCCGTTAATTAAACTATACATTCATTTCCAGTAATCACTTCCACCTCCAGTATTGTCTTTCTCATCACCATTCCCCATTCCAACCCAATATGACAAAAGCAGACTACAGACAGTTACTTGGTCATTTTGAGAAGCTGATCCAGGTCAACCACGCTGTACATAAACCTCCTGAAAGTAGGCTTCTTCTTGACTATCTCTGTGTCTGCAAGCTTTAATGATTGTTAAGCACCATTCATTCATTCTGATCTGACTCCACCTATAAGGTCAAGAACTATTTGTGATGTTAAAGCACAGCACAGGAAGTCATAATGATCTTCAATCGAGCTGCATACCGTATTTCCCCCGAATAGTATCGCCCGAGGCGATATGCAGAGTGACAAGGGTGTGCTGTTATAAATTTTAAAAGTAGTAATATTTCAGGGTTATACAACATATTCAAAACTTATTAAATTTTGATTATGAATTTTTTTTGATTTTTGGATATAAAAGATTCGAACATTTTTAACTCAATGAGACTAAACTCTATCTATAACTTATATATATATTTGTTTAAAGGGGGGGAGTTGCTTGGGGTGGGGGTGGGGGGGGGGGGGGGGGTGGGAGGAGAGCCTGCTATTAGGGGATTAGGGGACAAAGTCTTATTAGGGGAAATACGGTAATTGTACACGATACACATGCATACACATGCGTGTCAGACTATAATCTGTAGCATATGGGAGGTAATGGCTTGTAATGGCTTGTAATAGGTTAATGGGGAAATATGAGTCTATCAATTACAATCAGATACCGGTGCAGCTACACATGCACCAATTTGTTTTTTTGTGCAGACGGCAACCTAGCATTTTAGGGATTTCTGCTGGAAATAGGTATAACTAGGTCAGAGTTGTGCGAAAAATGTAATTTCCAATTAGAAAAATGAATCGATTATGTAATGGCAGCTCCATAGATTTGAAAGATAAAAGGCGATGAACGTTTTAGAATGTCATGTGGGGGCTTGCTGATATTGTCTGAAGTGGTTTCATCTGATTCATTAATTGCATATTGAGGGATGAAAGCGAGACTGTTGTAACTATGTATAAATAAAGAACAATGTACAGTAGTTTTGCCTTGAGTCCTTCAAATATCAATGGTTATTTCATTTTAATTATATCTGAAAATGTGTTGCCATGCAACGGCTTTTTTCTTGCTTTTTTCCCTCCTTTTTTATGTCAGTAAAATGCCTTTTGTTAGTTTTTCGAATGAACAAAATGCAATTTTGAACAGCTGACTTCATCAATACATGAGGCTATCTCAAAACGAGGAAAACTTGTAAAAGGTTTTGCGAATGGTTTAATACAAGCCTGTCTGGCGTGGGTTTGGTCCTATCTCACTTATTCCATGTTGCTTGTCTAGTTTAAATTTCATGCAAATAAATGCTCCTAATAAACATCGAAATGTCAAATTCAGCCAGGCTAATAAATCACCAGTTACCAAAAAAAAAAAATTACCAATGGAAATTGTATTCATGTGGCGGAAATTGTATGCATGTGGCGATAAATCAATGTATGAAAGAGGCATAAATATTTAATATATCATAAACACAATACAGTAAACTGTTTTATTGTGAAATTTGTTGCTATGGTTACTTATTAATTAACCAGATTATTGTTATGGTAATGTAGAATTATCCAACTTCATCAACAAAATCACATGTATGTTTATTTAATTGATTTTGTCTATAGATAGTATTATGCCTGTAGCAATTATTCCAGTCTTACCTCCATGATTATCTAAGATATCCTGGTATCTTTAACCTGCCATTCAGATTCCTGTGCGTAATTGCCAGTGTCTGGGTTATCTTGGGATTACTCAACACCTGATGGTGGAGGAGGTTTGTTGATTAATTATGACTAACTCATCTCCAGTGGTCTCTCTGAGGTCTCCCTTGCTACAATATATACTTAACAAAAAAAGTTAAGCACCACTTTGTAGGGACATAAGATTAAACATATGAACTTTGTTATAATTGTTTGAAGATATAAGAAATGCTAGGTTAAAGGATGTGATTTTCAAAAATATGTTTTATTTTATTATTTTCTAAGCGAAGTCAGAATTACCTCAAATATATTAAAAACAACTTATTTAGTTTAAACTTATTTATTTTACATCGATTGTAACGAAAGCTCTATGGACTTATTTGAATCACTCTCGATGTCTTCCTGGGTAGAACCAGTACTGAGCAAATGCAGATAAAGTATCTTGCTCAGGGACTTATTTGAATCACTCTCGATGTCTTCCTGGGTAGAACCAGTACTGAGCAAATACAGATAAAGTATCTTGCTCAGGGACACAACACATATGGTAATGGCGGGCATCGAACCCACGACTTTTCGATCATGGGTCCAACGCTCTACACTAGACCACAGCGCTCCACGCTCGCCAAAAGGCCTAATGCCATAGGGCGAGCAAAAATTAAAAACTATTACACACGCGCTCCACGAATTTCATTATACAAACGTATTGCTTTGAACAAATCTAATGTTTTGCATTGACAAGAATTGCCCATTCCGTCATTGTTTAAAAACTGCTGAAATGCGTTCACAAACAATTGTTATTCTCAAACAAAAACATTCCAAATTTCATAATATTTTTTTTTAATTTTTACTTCCCTTTTCATTGAAATGAGAATGAGTTTCGATAACCTAGTATGTTCCCATCATATTTGCATTATTTTTATAATACTAGTGAAGCACACGATATTTGCATGCCGTCGATGAATGTTTTAAAAAAAATAAATATATCCCTACCTACCGACCCACCCCTAAAAGCCATGGGCCGGAAACTGCAAACAAACAATTTTTTAATGGTGGCCTAAGTCTCACTTGATGTTGGAGAGAGTTTCTGTATGAACTATGTTGGTTATTTTTATCTCAAATGTTCTTCTCCTCTGAGGTCTCCAGTCCTCTGAGGTCTCCAGTCTCAGTATAATTGTTGATTCTTATGAATGGCATTAGGTATATAGTACTGGTTCTACCCAGGAAAAAATATGTTGTACAGCCTCGCTGGGATTACTCAACATCTGAAGTTGATGGGTTGGATTCTGTATTGATTTATATCTACCGCAATATTTTTTTAAAAGTGATGAAAGTGTGGTTATCTTGATTTCTTTAAAGTATAAGCAGGAAGATAAAGTCATAGCTTCGTCAGCAACCCACCCTGCCGATATTTATAAATAATATCATGCCACATTTTGCTGTACCGGTTCAGTTGGATTACACTGCTGTGAGCAAACCGTACAAATCTTAGAAATCAGACTCTTATAATCAGATTGTCATGCCTCTCAATGCTGCGGGTTCAAATCCCACTGGGAGCTCAACTTGTGAGAAAGTGTAAATTCTTAGGGATGGCAGAAGGTATACAGTACTGGTTCTACCCAGGAATTAGTGGATGGTGTGCCTCCACCAAAAACAAATTGACCGTCATACATAGCCTAAAATGACAAACTCTCCAAAATCAACAGATATAATAGACCTACCTTAAATAGAGCGATGACAACGACCAGAAAACTCACGCAACCATTAGCTAATCAAACTTAATACAACTAATTTAACACGGCTTTTTTTTGGCTGTTTTTATAGCCGTTATTGGGTCATATTCCCAATGACAAAACATCTTTTTTTCCTAATTTTGAAAAGAAAATTCCCAATTGAAAGAAGAAAAAGAAAGAACAATGAAAAGTAGCAAAAATGTGACAAGTATTGAATATGAAATGCTTTTAAATGCTTCTGTTGATCTGGTTGTACTGTAAACAGTATGAAAGATAAATGTTTGACCGTTTTGTTTCCCAATTTATGAAAAATCGCGCTAAAATTCCCAATTTTGAGGGTATGGGTTAATTGTTCCCAAAATGTAGAAAAAAAGCACTGAATTATAAAAGCATATGGATGCAAACATCAGTGCATAACTGATACTTTAAGGAAATCTTGTGTCAATAAATAATTTGCTTTGTGCATTATGTTCAAGGAAAGTAAACAGATCGGTATTGACTTTCTGTGCCTCATGTAAATAGTAACAGCTGTTCTTGCACAAGCTTCTCTTGCATCTGATTATTTTGCATCTGAAATAGTAATCATGCTAATGTAATGATTTTGAACACAGTGTTCCATCCAGGTTGCTTTTGTTGGTGGCAACATCCAGGTAAATTTATGTTCCAGTTGTTGTAAAGTTCTGCTGGCCCTTTCTTTTTGAAACTTTGTATTGGGATTGCTATAGTCATTTGGAGTCTGTAGATCAAAGGTCAAGTTTACTACCAGTCGAGGTCGCTACCTGTCAGTGTCACTTCCTGTCAACGTCACTTCCAGTCAGTGTCTCTATCAGTCAAGGTCACTACCAGTATAAGTCTCTATCAGTCAAGGTCACTACCAGTATAAGTCTCTATCAGTCAAGGTCACTACCAGTATAAGTCTCTATCAGTCAAGGTCACTACCAGTATATGTCTCTATCAGTCAAGGTCACTATCAGTATATGTCTCTACCAGTCAAGGTCACTACCAGTATAAGTCTCTACCAGTCAAGGTCACTACCAGTCGATTCTTACAGATGGCGGGAGGTGAACAGTACTGGTTCTATCCAGGAAAAGTGGGTGGTCGGCTTCCTCCATAAAAATATCTACAGTCATATATAACTTCACATGTGTTTAAAATGATGTAAAACACCATACAAACAAACAAACACTCCCAGTCAAGGTCACTATCACTTCCAGTCAGGGTCACTACCAGTCAAGGTCACTTCCACTAAAAGTCACTTCCTGTCAGGGTCACTAACAGTCAACCTCCAGTCAAGATCACTATCAGTCAAGGTCACTATCTGGGACAGTCATCTGAAACATTTTGTTTAAATTTTGAAAATGACTTTGTTAACTGTGTTGATGAGCCATTGGGGTTTTATTTGCCTGCAGTCCATTTTTTCTCTCTCATGCATATGACATGCCGGGCACAAGGGTATAAAGTTACCAAACAGTAATATAACAAATTTAAATGACATGTCAGACACAAGGCTAGAAAATTACCATAAGTCCAAGATACCGATATACCAAAAGAACTGACAAGCCGGGCACCAGGTTAGAAACATTCCACCAGTCCCAGGCAGTAATATAAGTTTATAACAAAAGCAGAAATTTAGACAAATACAAACAATTATGTCAGTTTTCCAGTTTTCCATATCTGTATGTAACATAAGTACGGGGAATGCAAGCATCATGCAATGACTTAAATTGGATAGGATGTTTATCTCCCAATCTTGGGTTTGCATAACAGTCCTGCCTTTTCAAAAGTTGAGATTTGTGTCTCTGTCTGTTGCTGCAACAATGACACATTTGTTGTCTGATGTTTCTATAAGTTAATTTGTGTCTGATTTTTTTGTTGAGAAAAATGAAAGACAGAGGACTGGTGTGTGTGGTTACCGGGTTCAAACCACAACAAACTTCAAAGAGAAATGCAACTGTTCTGCAACAATTCAAGGTAAAGATATCAGTGATCCCAGTAGCTCCATTTTGTTTCTCAAGTTCTGTTCCATGGTTCTTCTCGGTTTTCTCCTTTGAAGTGCCAGATATATTGTGGTCAAAGGTTAGTTATCAGTGACTTTACTTGTGTCTGAGTAAGCATGTAAGCAATATTTGCATATTTTCATGAAACTTCTTAGATTTGTTTCCATTTAGGATGACCTCGGGGTTAGTAACAGTAACCTTTTTTTGAAAAGGTCCATTTCCAACAATGTGTGCTACAATCAGGAGGGGAACTTTTTAGGAGGTGAGGCATGCTTTTGGTAACATCATACACATTGATTCTCAGATTTACCATAAAACACATTTTTTCAGCGTTTTTGACGTTTTAAACACTGGTAGTGAATGGAAAAATTACCATTAAACACTAAAGCGCTTCATGGAATTTGTCATTTTCTGTTGTTTTTTTCGAAATTGGATAACATTTTTTTAAACAGACAGCATGAAGTGAATGTAAATATTCCATGTTGTACTTGTAAAGCCATTTATGCATTAAAGAGTTACAAAGTGGGTTTCAAGATGGAGACAAGTAAAGCAAAGTTGCTGTTCTGTTTTATATGACAGATGGGAGGAATAATCAACAATCAGCAATCCAATATATCCAATATATCCAATCAAAACCAAGCGTTCAAACTAGATCAATGGTTTTATTGACACTGAATGGCAAAGCCTACATCAGGGATCTTGAGACATTAACTTATAAACCCTAGTGCAATAAGAGTTGAGACCCCAGTTACTTGGAATCTTTCTGGTTGTTATTCGAGGTTTAGACGGGCCATTGTCTCAGTGGTTATAATTTACTTTTTTGCACAATCAAAATAACATCTTCTGAAAAATGTTTATCTGGCTTTTTCTGAATTGAATGTTGTTTAACGGCTCATCAACACAGTATAGATTATTTAGAGCCGCCCAGAGAGAGAAGAAGGATACATAGGAATCCGGGAACCTGCCCTACTCTTATTATCAAATAGATTCCTATGGTTCTTTAACGTGCTCGGAGGATAGACCGATACACGGGACCGCCCGGTTTACGTCCGACGGACGAGGCTAAGGTTTCTGAATAGCTCTGAATGTTTGAAGCCAATAAATCAAAAGGGACTTAATGCAGACTATTTGATCTGATGGGAACTTGAGTTGTCTCAAATATTATAAACATGTACAAACATAAGGACATAGCCAGTCTGTTCAAGTACCTGTAAGGCCAAATAAAAAAATACCCGTGTTTCTGGTGACCCGACCGACCCTATTTTTAAGGGCCCTATTTCTAAAAAAAATTATGCAAATTCTTTTTTTTTTTCTTTTTTTTTATTTGTTCTGAACAATGATTTATCACATAGCTGGCATCATGGAAGTGCAACATAACACCAATCTATATTTTCTGTAAGCCACTGGTGGTATATGCAAATTCTTACCAAATTACACAGCAGAAGTGGAAAATATTTAGGTAAGCCATATGATTTGCCTGGAATGTCATATGATACAGATGAACAGAATCTCACAATATCTTGCTAAAAAATAATAATGCAAAAACCCCCCCAAAAAATGCCTACCGACCTCCTACCCTTTTTTTTTTAGAGCATGCTATAGGAAACACCTATTTATTTTTTTGGCCTAACAAATATTTTGACTCCAGAGGTTCAGGTGAACTCAGTCACTGCTCAAGAGCATCTCCCTTAGGAGAAGGGATTCAACCTGGCGGAAGCATTTTATAGCATTCTCAGAATGGCTTTGTTCAGTGAAAACATAAGAAAATATAACATATGGTTCTTATAATAATATTTGGTAAACACGGGGAAATAGTTTGAAAAAATATTTATGTTTCTATTCTGAGGGTATTCAACCCTCCTAACACACACCTGAAAAGTGTCTACCTACCTGACATTACCTGGATAAAATTATACAGAGAGAAACTTGACAAGGAGAAACTTGACAAGATGAAGATTTGAATCCTTGTGTGTTTATATATGTATTACATAGATGGAGAAACTCAGGGGCAGATTCAGATGAGGGGTGCACTAGCCACCCACCTCTACCCCCAAAATTAATCTTGAGAAGTTATGAACATTGTGTGGAAAAGTTGTTTTCCAAAAAAAAAATGTTGCGCACCCGCCCTCTTCGGTCTAAAAAATGCTGCACCCCCACCTCTCAACCAAAACCCTCCTCAAACAACCCCTTATCTCAAATCCTGTATCTGCAACTTAATCTCCAAGATTACCTGTACATATATTTACAGAAAACTGACAACTTCTGATATAATACTTATGCTGTACAAAACTTTCAAACAGTATTACTGTTTATATATACTGAAAGGAAAAAGGAACGCATAATCAAACTAGACGGGTGTTCCGCGGAACACGTGGGTTACCTGTCAGCACTTTGTCTTTTGGAGCAGATAAATGACCTTGACAAACTGGCCTGACTAAGTTTTTGTGAAGAAAAAAAAAAGTATTTAACCCATAATGACTTTCAATGTGACCTTCACCTTTATATTTTAGTATGGTCATGTCGATTTTGTCATGATGAGTATAATATTGAAAGTTTGATGAAGAAATATCAAGAAATGAGAAAGTTGTAGCCAACATTAAGTTTTCGTGATGGACGGACGACAAAGTGATCCCTATGTATCGCATTTTTATATCGAAAAGGTGACACAAAAATTGCCTATATTACAGTATTATATATACCTAATTCCACGTAATATTCCAGATATATCTCAACGTTTTTTGTACAAAAAGGGGCAACAGCTAATTACAGAAAGGACAACTCTGTCTTGTAGAAGACCTTTTAATCAAAGTATACTTTGTTACACGAAATTCATAAATGTTGAAGTTTCACTTGAAAAAGTCAAGCGATTTCAGTATTGTGTTTAATGTTAAGAGATTGATATGTTTAAAGCCTAAGTTTGCTCACATACTTGAGCCAAATGCGCATTCTGTCGATAATGAAACTTTAAAGGGGTAACCATTGGTGTGTTCGGTGCTGTTGAAACCTTTCCGAAAGGACAGGCCTAATGTCGCCCTGTACCATTTGTTTAGCAGTAGCATATTATACATACAAATTGTATGATACAATATATAGCTGAAATACCCATAATGTGTTTTTTTTTCTTTTCAATATATATATATACTCTGTAAAAAAGGTTTTGGACCATGGCAGTGTTCGAACCCGTACAATGATCGCTCAACCATGACATTCGAGCATAACCCTTGATATCTCAGTTGATAATTCACAATAGATCAACAATCAACAATAATTATCGTTAACAATGAAAGTTTGCAAAAAAAAAAAAAATCTTTTTATTGGTTACTCGAATGGCTGTAACTGTTAGTGTTTTTATGGACTTTGCAACATTTTTTACAGACCCTTTGTGTGTTCGCGATCTTTTTTAAAAATCTAATCTTGTTTGGAATTTAATGTTTCTGGTACCAAATTAACCGGGTAGGGTAGACCTTGGTTACTAAAAAAAGATAATTAAATTCTGTCCACAAGTTTTATTTTTATATGGCTTTATATACCCTGGTCCAAAACTTTTTTTTACCGAGTATATATATAATATATACAGAGCAAAATAAATATAGCACAAATGGAGGTTATTTTGAAAGTACGAAATTTGAAATGTTGTGTTAGAGAATAACAACTGTTTGTGAACACATTTCAGCAGTTTTTAAACAATGACAGAATGTGCAAATCTTGTCAATGCCAAACATTAAATTTGTTCAAAGCAGTACATTAGTATAATGAAATAAGTTGTTTTTAATATATGGGAGGTAATTCTGATACTTTGATTAGAAAATAATAAAAAACATTTTTTTCCTTCAAAATCACCCCCTTACTTAATATCTCCAAACAATTATATCAGTGTTCATATGTTTAATCTATGTGCCTAAAAAGTCGTGCTAAACTTTTTTTGTTCAGTATAGAATGAGTAGTTGTTATCATGCGATTAATTAGACTTTCTGTGAGGATAGCAGATGCAAGTAGTTATTGTGAGTTTAAGGAACACATGGAACTCTTGATTTTTTATACGCCCGTAGAGACGTATTATGTTGTGGCGTTGTCCGTCCCAATGTGCATGTACAACTTTCAGCCAGGTTGGTTCATCAATTATGAGGGAAGACATATGTTTTTGTTACAGAAACAACCCCATCTAGATATTAATAATTTTTTGAATAAAACATAATCATATGATTCTTATATATATGTGGCAGAATTGGTAGTTTATGTGAGAAAGTGTCAATTCTTATGCTATTTTTGAGTTTTAGTGGGGAAAAAAATGCAATTTTGAGATCTTGGGGGAACAGTGTATTAGGCCGAAATTGAAGTTTTGGGTGTGCAAATATGCAAAAGAGGTACATTTTAGATAAACTGTCTTCTATAAATGTATCCCAAACATAATAATGTTGAGAAAGATAGAGAGAAATATTGTTAAGCAAAAACTACTCTTTTTTTTTTATGGGAATTTTCTCAGCCAAAGAGGGGAAAAAAATAGTCTGTTTTGCTAGGGGAAGGGGCCGAATAATGGCCCCTGTTGATGAAGGAAAGGTATACTGTACTGGTTCTACCCAGGAACAAGTGGGTGGTCTGCCTCCACCACTAAAAACCGACCATCATAAATTGCCTAAACATTGCTGAAAATTTAAAAAACACCAAACAAACAACTACAGAAAAGTTTAGTCAGAAACATTCATATAAAAAATCACAAATTAGGACTATGGGTTGATATTTGTCACAGTTAAAAATAACGGAGCGCATGAAAGCAAAGATAATAATAGCGAATAAACAGAGTTTAACAGGATTTACTTTCAATTCTGATAAGAATTAATACTGATCCTTGCTATGTTTTTATTACCTTCAACTTTGTTCCTGACAGGTTTAACACCTGGAATTAAAGTTGGATTACCTGATAATCTCTGCCATCACCTGGAGATCACCTGTTGATTAACTGTAGATTACCTCCCATAGGTCACTGAGATACATTAGTACTGTATGCACCGCACCATCTTTTGTCTTGTTTCTAACTGGTATTATGTAAAATGTTTTGGTAAACCTGGATATACACCTGTCGTTTAGCTTTTCCGATGAATAAATGATGACACAACTCTGGTGCACTACTACTTCATATCTGGTGCACCACCAAACAACTCGGGTGCACCACAACACAACTCTGGTGCACTGCAACACAACTGGTGCACTGCAACACAACTATGGTGCACCACAACAAAACTCTGGTGCACCACAACACAACTTGTGTGCACCACCATACAATTCTGGTGCACTACAACACAACTCTGGTGCACCACAACACAACTCTGGTGCACTGTAACACAACTCTGGTGCACTGCAACACAACTCTGATGACACAGTTTTGATGCACTACAACACAACTCTGGTGCACTACAACACAACTCTGGTGTACCAACCAAACAAGTCGGGTTAACCACAACACAACTCTGGTGCACTGCAATGCAACTCTGGTGCACCAGAACACAACTCTGGTGCATTTGCAACATAACTCTGGTGCACTGCAACACAATTCTGATGCAATTCAACACAACTCTGGTGCACTGCAATGCAACTATGGTGCACCACAACATAATTCTGGTGCACCAAACACATTTCTGGTGCACCATCACACAACTTGAGTGCACTACAACACAATTCTGATGCAGTATGACACAACTCGGGTGCACTACAACACAATTCTGGTACACTACAACACAACGTGGGTGCACTACAACACAAATTTGGTGCACAACATAACTTGGGTGCACTACAACACAACTTTGGTGCACAACAACTGGTGCACTGCAACATAACTCTGATGCACTGCAACACAACTCTGGTGCACTGCAACAACTATGGTGCACCACAACACAACTCTAGTGCACCACAACACAACTCTGGTGTACCACCCACCTCACAACTTGGGTGCACTACAACACAACTTTTGTGCACCACAGTGCAACTTGGGTGCACCACAACACAACTTTGGTGCACTACAACACAATTCTGATGCACTACAACACAACTCTGGTGCACTACAACACAACTCTGGTGCACCACCTACCAACTCGGGTGAACCACAACACAACTCCGGTGAACCACAACACAACTCCGGTGCACTGCAACGCAACTCTGGTGCACTGCAACAAAACTCTGGTGCACTGCAACACCACTATGGTGCACCACATCACAACTCTGGTGCACTACAACACACCTCTGGTGCACCACCACACAACTTTGGTGCACTACAACACAACTTGTGGGCATCACAACATAACTTGAGTGCACCACAACACAACTTTGGTGCACTACAACACAATTCTGATGCAACACAACACAACTCTGGAGCACTACAACACAATTCTGGTACACTACAACACAACTTGGGTGCACTACAACACAACTTTAGTGCACAACACAACTTTGGCGCACTACAACACAATGTGGTTGCACCACAACAGAACTATGGTGTACTACAACACAACTTGGGTGCACCACAACACAACTATGATGCACTACAACATAACTTGGGGCACTATAACACAACTTCGGGCACCACAACTCATCCTGGGGCACCACAACACATATATGATGCACTACAACACAACTTGGGTGCACCACAACACAACTTTGGTGCATTACAACACAACTATGGTGCACTACAACACAACTTGGGGCACTAAAACACAACTTGGGGAACCACAACACAACTATGATGCACTAGAACACAACTTGGATGCACCGCAACACAACTATGATGCACTAAAACACAACTATGATGCACTACAACACAACTTGGGTGCACCACAACACAACCTTGGTGCATTACAACACAACTCTGATGCACTACAACACACCTGGTGCACCACAACACAAATCTGGTGCACCACCACACAACTTGGGTGCACTACGTCACACAACGCTGGTACAAACCATACTTATTTGTTTCAGTTACCTGTAGATAGTTAGGTGTGACAGTGAGGGAAAGCATCAGAATATTGTACAATTGAAGTGTTCAGTAAATCAGATATAATCTATTTTTTTGCTCCAAACACCATTGTTTTTGTTTGTATGAAAAGCACAATCTGAGCTTCTAAAACTATGTTTCAGTTTGTCACCAAAATCCATGTTTTTGCAGAAACGAAAAATACGTACATTATAATTTATTTAGATCTAAAACAGCATTTTAATTTAAAAAACAATGCATTTCTGGGTTTTAGCTCTTCTGTCTGAAAGCCAGACCATTTTTTGGGCTGGCTGGTTGTCTGTGGTTGTCGTCCATCTCCAGCACCTACCTTTTGTAATTGGGGGTTGGTGGAGGGGGTGGTCCTGAAGACCAGACAAGCTTATGGTATGTCGTGTTATCCGTTGTCTTCTTCCATGTCCAGTACCTTCCTCTTGTAATTGGGGAAGTTGGGTGGTAGAGAGGGGGCGTCATTTTGTTAAAACATGGAAATATGTGTCAAGATTAAGGGAATAGACAAAACCATCTATGATACTTGGTTATTTCGCAGATGGGCAAAATACATAATGACAACAATTGTTATAAGAGCCATGTTAGCCAGTAGGGCATCCTTGGGTCTCTTGTTTTTATAATGCACACCCGTTCCTGTTCCAAAAAAATGCATGCATTCTGTCGCTTAGGAATTCGTCTGGACTTGTTTACAAAGCTAGGGGTTACCTACCCTGTTAGAGTCATAATTATTTTATAACAGTAATAAACAGTGAATTATAAAATAATAATTAACCCAACATGATTGTGCGCTGACTGTTTTCATGTGGAGATAATCCTGTTTTATGATCAGCCAGCAAGCATGGTAGATAGTTTTCAGAAGTAAAACAAGTTGTTGTAGTCAGTTGCCAAGATTCCGTCACAATAAAAGTCATTTATTATGGGTCATAATTAGCCTTCCTTTGCTCAACAGGTATGTTCCTTGTCATATAGATACTTGATTCTGAAGGAATGGTGTTTAGTCATTGTCTTTGAGATGCTTTTAATGGTCCAAGGTTGAAAGATAGGTCAAAACAGTATGAGATTGGTTGATTGTTTGATTGATTGATTGGTTGGTTGGTTGGTTGGTTGATTGCTTGGTTGATTGATTGATTGAGTGATTGAGTGATTGATTGATTGGTAGTTAGAAAGTTTTAATTTTTGGCATAGAACAAAGACAGGAATTGTCTTTGACATGCTAATGGTTGAAATATAGGACAAAAGCATATGGTTGATAGATTAATAGATTGTTTGAGATTGATAAAAAGCTTTCGATTTTGGCATGTGGCTGAACCTTGTTGCTATGTAAATATGTATTGGCAATAAAACATGTTTAAAGCCCCAAATACTTCTCCCAGGGAGAATATTTGATTTATGTGTTTCTAGAAGGTCGTAGCAGCATGCTGACCTGAATTTACAGGTCAAAGTCTCCTAAAATATGCGATTACATAGCATCACTGTATATACAGATGGATAATTTATACCAGCATAGTATAGATATTAAATGGTATTGAACTGAACAAAATATAATGAAGGAATTGAAAGAAAACGTAATCCAAATAAAAACATATACTATGTATGGTCAACTACGGTTTTTAATATAAAAAAACAACAACACTGAAACTTCATCTTCAGCACAACCCATAAAAAGATACATAGTTTGGATATATTCATCTTATATCGAGGGAAAATCTTGACTTTATTTTACATTTATTTGTTGCATAAACTAGCATCATAGACTTTATGTCAACAACAGAACTTGTGTGAATTTTCAGTAAATTGACTTTGTGAAATTCTGTTTTCAGATTAAAACAACTTAGTAAATTGACTTTGTATTATAAGTTTCTATTTTCAGTTTTCACCCCATGGAATTTTCTTAAATTTTTGTTGCAAATTTCTATTTTCAGTTGACCTTGTGGGACACGGGAGGGATGGAGAGGATGAGTTTCATTGGACAAAGTTATTACCGCGGTGCAAACGCCGCGCTCTTGTGCTACAGTATAAACAATAAGGAAACATTTTCCATCCTGTCTCAGTATATATTAGACATAGTGATGAACGCAGAAGGGGCCAAAATATTTTTATGCGGAAACTTTGCCGATTGCGAGAGCGACGACCGTGTCAATGAAACAGACATTGAAAACTTTACGCGGGAGTGTGGTAATGTGTTATCCGGGTCGTATCAGGTGTCGTGTAAGGACAACGGCGGAGTGAACGAGATGTTTGCCGATATGGCCAGGGTGATGCATCAGGATTCTGTAAAGAAGATGACATTACGGAAGGATATGGTGATACGCCCAGGGGAAACGCCTGAAGAGGAAACATTTCATAAGAAAAAGTGTTGTACGTCATAGCTTCACTAATTTTATCATTGTATATTTTTGGATGCAAATGTTATATTAAACTCAGATATTCCGAAAATCCAAGGCTGGGATTATATCATAGATACGTATATCATTACAGATTTTATACCTTATTACGCGAGATACACACAAATAAATGTTGCTTTATTCCAGTCCCCACCCCCAAGTCGGTGGGGCCTGGGAGGGAGGGACATTTCTTCATAGTAATCATTTTTTAAGATGACTGATATCCTCTCGAAGTTATAATACTGGCACACAAATACATTTTTCCTGAATCCCCTCCTCCACCCTAAGTCAGAGGGTGTGTGTGCGGGTGGGGCTAGGGGTGGCAGTTCTTAATCCTTAGCCAACCATATATATATAATGGACTGTTCTTTCTTTGAATTAAGACCATTCCATTTATGTGACAAAGGGGTGTTTTGGATTACTTGCAGGCTGATCTGGGTTTACAATGGACGCAAAGGCTATTATAGTCGCTTAACGGGTTAAGGGTTAATCATGTTATCAAGATAACCGATATTATCTAGAAGTTATACCAGAATTAATAAATAAACCATCATTTATGGTGAATCATCGTGTATTATGTCATGTTTTTGGAGATCGGTTGTATACAAGAGCCCGAAGGGCGAGTGAAATTATTTTTTTAACAATTAAACGACAAATAGTGATACATAATGCACAATAAATCACCATAAACGATGTTCTTTTTCTATTCAAATACACATAAAATTAGTGCACGACAATGAACCATTCTCACTAAACTAATGGATGTCACGTAAAGTCATAAACCAATAGACGAGCCTTTTCAGGTCACAGCGTTATATATTCCAATATCGCAGATTATTATGAGATAACTCAAACTAGGCCAGTGGTATCGGCATATTAGAATTAGAAGATTTCAAGAGTAACTGGTATTAGTTCATTTTAAAACTTACTAGATTTTTTTTATTCAATATTGTTTAATTTTTATTGAATTTTGATTGTTAATATTTTTTATTAAGATTTTCTAAATTTCAAGATATTAAAAACTTGCGATGTGATTCTGTGTATCTAGTCATAAATGATCATTAATTATTTTCATTTTATTTTATGTTTATAATTTAAGTTATAACTTTAATAATGAGGTTAAATTAAAATATGTTTTTATTATATTATTTTTCTGTTAAGTAGGTATATAAACTCTTATATATCGCACATCTAATGGTAGTGCTTAGTGATGCACTGGTACATTGACCATTTTGCACACTGCACTAGTACATTGACCTTTTTGCACACCACACTTGTGCATTAACCTATTGCACACTGCACTGGTGCACTGACCTTTTACCTACTGTGCAGGTGTATTGACATTTTGCACACTGCACTTGTGCATTGACCTTTGCACACTGCACTGTTGCATTGACCTTTGCACACTGCACTGGTGTATTGACCGTTTTCACACTGCACTGGTACATTGACCTTTTGCACATTGCACTTGTGCATTGACCTTTGCACACCTCAGGTCGGAATCTACAGTTTTCTTTGAAATTCAGACTATTTTCAGACATTTACACTAATTACGTTAAATAACTTGAATTCTATTTTTCAAAACTAACAAACATGCCCTATTCCTGAAAGACCATATAATTTCCTCTCAAAATATAGCAAATACGTGCTAGAAAGCAATAAAGTCAGTTTCTCTGCCTACAAATACAATTAATTTACCCCACCCACTCAGCACTCAAAAAAAGGAAAACATGACATTTATAGACACACTGCAGCATATACCTGTCCCTTATTTGAGATATAACACATCCATAATTGAATGACAAACACTCCAAATTGTCATAAAAATGCTATTTCTACATACCTTATCCAGCTTTTTTTCCGTAATCTTATGTCGAATGGAGAAATGCAGGAAATGATAAAATAAAGCTACCATTTACAACATAGCCACCAGTTACTAGTGTCTGTTTACAGCCTCTATACCGGTCACAGTACAAAAAGTTTATTTACACCAAAATTAAAAACTATTATGTCATACCAAGTCAAAAGCACCACATTTGTGGATTTCTTTTTTATTGTCTAGCCTGTACATGGCTTTTAATCTCTTAGATTTCTGTTTTATAAGAAATTCTCCATGGACATTCATTCGAAACTAAGGAGTCTCCCCTCACTGGTGCATTGACCTTTTGCACATTGCACTTTGCACACTTCACTGGTGCATTGACATTTTGCACACTGCACTGGTACATTGACCTTTACACACTGCACTGGTGCATTGACCTTTGCACACTGCACTGGTGCATCGACCTTTGCACACTGCACTGGTGCATTGACCTTTGCACACTGCACTGGTACATTGACCTTTGCACACTGCACTGGTACATTGACCTCCTTTACACACTGCACTGGTACATTGACCTTTGCACACTGCACTGGTACATTGACCTTTGCACACTGCACTGGTACATTGACCTTTGTACACTGCACTGGTACATTGACCTTTACACACTGCACTGGTACATTGACCTTTACACACTGCACTGGTACATTGACCTTTACACACTGCACTGGTACATTGACCTTTACACACTGGTACATTGACCTTTGCACACTGCACTGGTACATTAACCTTTGCACACTGCACTGGTACATTGCTTTACAGGAATGTTGCTCTTGATGTGTAATTGATCCTAGCAAAATTTCAGATCGGCCAGAAATTCAAGATGGCCGCCACAGCTAAAAATAGATTTTTAAAAAATAAGTTTGTAGCGAATACTTCTTGAAAACTAGAAGTGATATTGATATGGGACTTTTTCTAAAATGATCAGCATGACATGATGTTGATCCTTGTCGAACATTATTTGGATTTGACGTTAAACATGGCTGCCATTGGCCATCTTTGTTTACATAGAGTTATATAGTAAAAACTTGTAGCGACAACTCCTCTGAAACTACTTGACGGATGTTCATGAGTCTTCACAGGAATGTTGCTCTTGATGTCTGGTTGATCCTAGCAAAATTTCAGGCTGGCCGGAAATTCAAAATGGCCACAACGGCTAAAAATAGATTTAAAATAAATAAATTTGTAGCGACTACTTCTTGAAAACTGTAAGTGGTATTGATATGGAACATTTTCTAAAATGATCAGCATGACATGATGTTGATCGTTGTCGAAATTTATTTCGATGCAACTTTAAACATGGCCGCTAGTGGCCATCTTTGTTTACATAGATTTATATAGTAAAAACTTGTAGCGACTACTCCTCTGAAACTACTTGACACATTTTTATGAAACTTCACAGGAATGTTGCTCTTGATGTCTAATTGATCCCAGAATTGTTTTAGGTCGGCCGGAAATTCAAGATGGCCGCCATGGCTAAAAACAGATTTTTAAAAAAAAAGTTTGTAGCGAATACTTCTTGAAAACTGTAAGTGATATTGATATGGGACTTTTTCTGAAATGATCAGCATGACAAGATGTTGATCCTTGTCTAAAATTATTTTGATTCGACATTAAACATGGCTGCCAGTGGCCATCTTTGTTTACCTAGAGTTATATAGTAAAAACTTCAACTTGTAGCGACTACTCCTCTGAAACTACTTGACATTTCTTTATGAAACTTCACAGGAATGCTGATCACCTAGCTATCAAAATCTATCAGTAGAGCTTCAAGGTCATTGACCTCTTGTTCAAATTTAAAATGAAAAAAGCTTTGCGGTAGGACAAATTCCTTATTTGGATTCTTGAAGAAGGTAGTAGTTCAGATTGCAAACAAATGGTTATAGTTCATATTGCACACAAGTGGTAATATCTCATATTGCACACAAGTGGTAATATCTCATAATGCACACAAGTGGTAATATCTAATATTGCACACAAGTGGTAATATCTAATATTGCACACAACTGGTAATATATCATATTGCACACAAGTGGTAATATCTAATATTGCACACAAGTGGTAATATCTCATATTGCACACAAGTGATAATATCTCATATTGCACACAAGTGGTAATATCTAATATTGCACACAAGTGGTAATATCTCATATTGCACACAAGTGGTAATAGTTCATATTGCACACATAAGTGGACATAATTCATGTTTCTGTTATTGGATTTTTATAAATAACAAGTTTATGCAATTTTCTAAAAACAACTACTGTGCCTTATATTTTCAGAATTGTGGGCTTGTAAAGAAGTGAGGAGAAAGCAGAAAATTGGAAAGTGATAGAAAACATGTGGCATTTAAAGATTGATATTATGCAAATCATGCACCATGCTTTATCTTATCCCAACACAGTAATCATTATATAATAATTAGTGCATGAGCTGTCCGTCCGTTCACTAACAAATTCAGGACTATGCTTTTAAATTTTTATTTTTTCAAAGCATGTTCAGCTAGACCTCTTTTGATGTGCAGGCCCGACTATTTCTAGTGGGGTCCGGGCATGCTTCCCCGGAAAAAATTGAAAACGTTGGACGTCTTTGGTACGTTCCGGTGTATATTTAGATATAAATTTAAGCAAAATCACACTTCAGAATTCAACAAATTCATACACTATTATTTCATTGTTATATTTTTCACCATGCATGTGAAAATTATGTGCAGGCCCAGGCCTTTTGGCCTATAGGTAGCTTTGCTACTGATGTTAGATACCAAAACACAGCTCTCTTGTAGATTTCAAATTTAAAAAGTTGAAAATACAATGCATGATTCTGCCTTGACCTACATAATCGTATAAATGCATAGCTATATTAATCATTCTGCTTTAAATATTCCACATGATTTCTTAACTTCCTGCTTTCTCTTATGTTAATGCTTTGTTGTGTTTAAATTAAAGTCTATACCGTGCATATAGATTGTCGAAGATGATCGAATACAAACTACTGACGTCACCATATTGATATGCAGACAGTATGGAAGTACATCATCGGTAAAGTTTTACGTGTCGTCTGGTGAAGACTTACGAGTCGGCTGGTAAAGTTGTGTCGCCTGGTGATCTCTCGCATAATCATAGTTTCATACTATGCATTTTGTAATATTCTGTGACTATATAAAGCTGTTAACCGGGCCCCATATTCTCGAAACATGCTTAGCCAAAATCACACGCTCAAAATTCAAATATTTCTTTTAATTATAACATTGTTCAGCGAGTGTTTTCCATTGCAAAACTTTCAGGACAGCTGTAATATTTGCTTATCTTGATTTGTGTAAAGTTTCCAGTAATTGCATGACCAGTAAGTATGATTTTCAAAATTGTATAACTGAGCTTGAGCTTGAGATTTCGACTCAAAAGTTTCAAGAATATGGGGCCATATCTCCACAAACCCCATCACTTTGCCAACATGTGTTATTCTTTTCATGACTTAACTTAGTTTTATAGAAAACAAAGAGAATGATTTGCTGTTTTTAAGACATATTTGCAATTCCAAAATATGTAAACTTTTAATATGTTTCAGAACAGAATATATGCATTCGTCACTTTTTTGTTACTTGATCTGTGTTTCATATTGTTGAATATATAGTAAATTTGATGTTAAAGAAAAACTCCTTACTGATACTGATTTCAAATGTATGTATATATATATTGCCATGTCTCAAGGAGTAATAGCTTTGTATTACGACCAAATCAGTAGTTCTTATCACTTAAACATGACCAAGATTTAATTAGTCTGCCAATTAATGATTATCCATCAAATAATGTCTTCATTTGATGACAATTGTTATATCACAAAGTGAAGTGGGGGCTACCGGTATATAGGAATCACGTTGTCCAAAACATCCCATAGTCCATTACTTTTTTGTCTTGCTGCATTGCATCCAGTCGCGAACACCTTTTTATTACTTGCATTCCTCAAACATTTTAAAATTTATTGTTCCCAAACTTCATATACACATAACCACTGATAACCTTATGTCCCTCTACGTCACCCATTGTTGCTTGCGTGATTTATTACAGAATTATGGCCCTTCGTTTGACATAGAATTTAGGCGGGGTTATTCATCAACTTCCGACTTCAGTGATAGTCGCCTAAGTTCTTGTTTTCAACTGAGTTGAAATTATCTGGTCGACACAACCGTATCAATACATTATCAGTAAGCAAGGTTTACTCATCACTGGGTGCGTTCAGGATTCTCCCATCGGTTACCGAAAGCACTCTCGGTAACCATCGGTCACCGTCATTAGCCGTTGGTTCGCCGATAGGTTACGTTGGTAACCAGTCTTCCCGTTACACTACACCTGAGGTAGTATATTTGGCCTTGTGGTACCAGATGTTACCATCGATGGCCATTGGTTACCCAAAGTTGACCAACACATGGTTGCCGATGGGAGAACCAACATGGTTGCCGATGGGAGAACCCGGAATTGTAGTTCAAAATTGGAGGCAACTCGGGAAGGTTTATTTATGGCAAAACCTTTTGTGATTAACGTAAGTGGAGGATTTTATAATAGAAACACAACTCTGGATTAGTTTTCAGAAATGTTTCTCAGAGTTGTCTCCCTTACTCAAGAAATGCAAAGGGAGATAATCATGTTTTCATTGGATTTTTAAAGGGACACTCGGCAATTTTGAAATTTTTTATCAAGCATTAAAATTAGCGTCTATACTTATTAATCCAGTATCATTTTCACTTTTCAATTTTCTTTGTTGTCATACCCTAGGTTTTACTATACTATTGGTGCAATAAAATCAACAGTTAGTTATATATATGCAAAAAACAATTTGGTGTATACTTTATAATAATTTAATATTAATGATTGAACAAATGAAAGTTATGTGGAAAAACTTCAAGACAGTGTGTTCTAAAAAATTCAAGGTTACCGTGTGTCCCTTTAAATCCTTTACGTTTCTTATTCAGTACATTGTGCGTTTACTATATTTCTTGTATAACTATTGTTTAAACCATCATGTATTTACTTGGAATGAGAAAATAAAACATTGAGAAGTGGTGTTTGTTGTTTTGTAAGTTTTTAATTTGCAGTAACATTTACTATGACCAATACCCATACGGTTATACAGAGCCAGTATGCAAAGCATGCTTTATTAATATAGGCACAGACCCTATAACAAATAGATAGGAAACTGTGACATGTATCTAAATTTCAGGTGGCACAGTGCGGAAATTTCACAAAATATTGCCAGACTTTAAACAAACATATTGTGAAGTTGCATAAGTTATACGTTTCATTTTTGTCAAAACACAACACAAATTTAAAGTTAGAATTTGAAGGTAAGATTCGCTACAGTTGCTTAATTTTCTAGGGAAAAAACAAAAATGATGATATTTTTAACTTTTATTCTCATTAAAATCAATTTTTGAGAGAAGAAAAGATTAAGGTGCCACATGATATTTTTGTTTCTTCATTGGTTGAGATAGGAAGTTTCCAATCTGTTTGTAATTAGGTCTGTGATACAGGTAAGAAAAGAAAACATTCAGCACAACTTTAAACATGACCATAATTTTCTCTCCAGACAACGACTACTACAGAAGGTCAGTTCCATGAAGCCAGGTACAAACTAAATCTTAGCAAGTTTAGAAATAGATAGCAGAAATAGGTCACCTATTTCTGCTAAGTCTGTGTGGTTTACGAGAAATAATATGACCACTGCCTATCCTGGTAGATGGGTAGATAGTCCCCTAAATTCATATGAATTTTTTATCATCTTGACCCCTGCGTTCTGCGTGGTGGGAGAAAACAATGATTGAGGTTCCAGAATACATGGAGTGTCAGTATCAGAATTTGCAATTCTGCAGGTGAAACAATTCTAGGCCCATTCTGCAATATCTCCTCAAGGACAATAGCTATGGAGGATGGGCTTGGAATGTTCATTCCTGGTGGTGCACAACCTTTTTGTGTTGTGCCTTTTCACTCATTTCAACTCAATTCTACTGACCAATAGCAGACTTACCAAAGATTGCTTTGGACTTGGCTTTATGTGATTAAAGGGACACTGTGCCCTTCTTTAGGTCACACGCATTGATATGTTGAGAAAACAACATATTTATGGTTATAAAGGTATTTCATACACATAATAAAATCTTAGCTTATATCTGAATGCATGGAAACAAATACCAGTTGCAATTGAATTGAATTGGATTTTATAGTCGCACCAACGTCATATGGCGACTTTTCAGCTTCCATAGGTGGAGGAAAACGCCAAGTGCCCCTCCGGGCAGTTTTCATGCACAGACGGGCACCTGGGTAGAACCACCACCATTCCGCAAGCTGTCTCACATAAAGACTCCTAGTCCCATGAGGGATCGAACCCACAGCGGTAATGGGCAAGTGATTTCAAGTCTTAAGACTAACCACTCAAATACCAATTGCAGTCACGAAAACAGGGCATGAACATGTCAGGCTCATCTTCCATGTACATCGAGATAAAATATGGAAAATGGGCCTAGAACCTTCTCATCCTGAACTGCAGAGTTGCTGCAAATTCTATTGTAGAAACTCCATTTACGCTGGAGCCACGTTATTGTTTTTCTGCCACTGCTCTTTTGATGCGAGCGAGATAGCACCTGAAACAATGCAGGGATCATGATGAAAACCTTAAATGAACATGAACAAAAAATGATAAAAAAAGCACATGAATTTGTGGGGATTCTACCCCTCTGCCTACCCCTCCAAAGGGATCTGCAATGGCCCTATTCTTTGCCCCGTGACCAAACCGGGGTGGGGGGGGGGGGGGGGGGTGGGGGGTGGGGGTGGGCCCCGGAAACCACATGGGGCTAAAAGTATGACATTATTCAGTTTGACATTTATAACTATTGATATTGCATTTTTGATCAATTACTTAGTTCGTACGAACAATATCCGGGCCCTTGCAACATTATGTGACCCTTTCACTGACACGAAGGGTTCACATAAAGTTTACTGGAGTCCTGATGTCAACCTAAATTGGATGTTCAGAAAATGAAATTAATTTCTCGTATGTCTATTATTTTCTTATCTCAAACGAATTCTATCCTCATGAATATCTGTATCTCTACAACATAAACGTGATGACGTCATAATGTAACCGACAATGTTGTGCATGGCATTATAGCTCACAATTCAATCAACATTTATCATTTTTGATGGATTCATTAAGACAGTTGCACTACAAGTGTAAATATTAACAAACCAATAATGAAATGCAAAACCTATAAAAACTATAAAAAGTTAACAAAGCGTAATGATTTAAATGCCCATAAATGACCCATGAATTTTCAAGTTCTATATAATACTACACAACAAATGCATGCTGGTTATTCCATTATGTGATTTTTGTATCTAACCAAATTAAAAAAATTCAGCCGATTTCTACATCGAATAATTATGGTTTTCACTTATAAGTAAAAAGCTGGAAAAGCAACACGTCTCTTTTTTTTTTCCTTCGAAAAGGCGAGACAAAAAATGTCATCGAAATGGCAAGAAGCTATGTAATTGAACTTGTTTTTTTCTTGTGTAAAAGTAAGAAATCTTACAGTAATAAATGAATACCAAGTAAAGGGAGTAGTACTAATAGTAATATATGAAGTACAGAACAACTAAAAATCTGTATTCAGTTTCTATCATGAACCGAGGTGAAAATTTAAGCTAACATGTAATCAAAAAAGCATTTCACCAAACTGCATCAAACATAGACGTTATAAAAGCAGTAAATGAAAGAATGATGCTTTACAACCTTATAGGTCACGAGTAACAAATCTGTATATAGCAATGACAATAAAGGCCGTAGTATATGGTGTCAGACGTAATATTTTACTTTTAGTTTCATTACCCACAGAAGTAGTTCAGTCTAAAAACTGTGTTGACATTTCAGGGCTACGTGACTTGTGGAAAAACTTGTCTGAATCTCTATTTACTCTGCTTTTTGATAAATTGTAATGTTTGACACATTTATTAGCACTGGCATCCTTTTTTCGGAACTTTATGTTGACTGTAGCGAGAACTGTATAACGCCACCTGCTGATGTAGTGGATGATGTAAATCTGATGGTGTGTATATGGAAATGGAATTGAATTGAATTGGATTTTATAGTCGCACCAACAGCTAAGGTCATATGGCGACTTTCCAGCTTCTACTGGTGGAGGAAGACCCCAGGTGCCCCTCCGGGCAATTTTCGTGCACGGGCGGGCACCTGGGTAGAACCACAGACGTTCCGCAAGCCAGCTGGATAGCTTCCTCACATAAAGATTCCTAGGTCCCTGAGGGATCGAACCTACAGCGGTGAGGGGCAAGTGATTGCAAGTCAGAGACTGTTACCACTCGGCCACGGACGCCCCATATGGAAGTGGAAGAAACACATCAGGCAGTAAAAGGCAGTTAATCGTGGGATTTTCAAAAGTTCTATGTGGATACATGGAAGAAATTGAAGTTTTATGGCACACCAACACATAAAAGGTTATATGGTGCCTAACAGGAATGAACATGCCAGGCTCATCCTCCATTTACATCAATATGGAAAATGGGGCTAGAACATTCAAACCTGCAGCGTTCGATAAAGCAGAGTTCTGCAAATTTTATAGCAGACAAGACACGCCATTTACGATGGAGCCAGGTTTCCACTATATGAAAGAAAAAATGCCAAATATATGTGGACGTGTATTGTATAATATATGACAAAGTCTAAAAAAAGGAGTATTTCGTTCTATTCTTTAGATGCTGAAATATAACCCGACTGACTCCATATGTTACACATATCTCATTGTTAATTTATCGTCGGACAACATATGCACAATCTGAAAGGAAGTAAGTTTAAAGGGACACACGGCAATGCTAAAATCAATGATTTTCATATTCGGTATATCCGAATTTACATTTCTAAAATTTAGTTGAATTTATGTTGCAAAACATTTTACCGTTCGCTAGAAACTGAATGCACGTCTGGTAAATACATGTTATACATAAGAGTTAAATAACCAGTGTTTTTGAGATTCGGGAAATATCTCCTGAGGTAGAGAAATGGCCACGATATAAGAACGAGTGCGGAGCACGAGATCTTATATTGGGTATAAGAACGAGTGCGGAGAACGAGTTCTTATATTGGGGCCATTTCTCTACCGAGGGAGATATTTTCAGTATCTCAAAAACACTGGTATCTCATAAACACTGGTTATTAAACTCTATATTACATAATTTAAAATGATATTTTATTAATATTTCTAATGATTCACATCTTTTTACATGAGCTTGCACGAGAACACCAAAACAACGTTACGTCATACAACAAAACAACTCTTCGTTAATTTCCGTAATCGGTATTCCCTAGTGGCGTAATCTGACGACGACATCCGTAAAACAATCGGGACGTCGGAACGTCATTTGCCGTTCCCGCCACTGACAGAAAAGGCCGAGCAATGTTCCGTACTGGTAAATATCTCCCACTTTTAATTCCCAGTATTTCCTATACAAATCACAGACAAATATCTAATATAAATGGATAATAGCTCAATTCACAACTACTGGGTGAAAATAATTATGACGGGGCATTTACGGCAAAATACTGTATGTTATAAAATATTGCGATATATTTACAGATGAATATTGCAACTTGTACTTGAGATAGACAGATTAAAATTTAGCACTAGCCTTGCGATATATTGACATGACCATAAACTAACATTTAGTGATGGCCTATTGATATACACATGACCATAGAACAACATGAGCGCTGCACAAACTTCAGCTCAACTTCTGACCTAATAAAAGCTGAACAAGCATTAACTAGTTGAATCAACGCCCATTTTATAAACAACAGAATCTGTTCCCATTTTGTGGGTACATCAGTCTTGAGACACTATAGCAAATTATATTGATCAATATGAAATTTCAACATGAATTAATTTTTTCTAGAAAAAGCCTAAACAATATTTATCTATACATTTTCTAACACAAACTTTTGTTTTTAAAATATGCAATATAGAAGCACAACATTTGTTTTCTTCCAATACAATAATTTCCCACATAATTTCTGGAGTCCACTTTTATATAGTTTATTTCTCACAGTTTTCAAATTTCTCTAATTTAATAAAATTATAACAACAAGAGGTCAATGACCTTGAAGCTCTACTGATTGATTTTGATTTCAGGAAGTAGTCGCTACAGACTTGTTTTTTGAAAATCTATTTTTAACCGTGGCGGCCATCTTATTTCCGGCAGACCTGAAATTTTGCTAGGATCAATTAGACATTTAGAGCAACATTCCTGTGAAGTTTCATGAAAATCCGTCAAGTAGTTTCAGAGGAGTAGTCGCTACAAGTTTTCATTATATAACTATGTAAACAAAGATGCCCGCAGCCATGTTTAACGTCAAATCAAAACGATTTCCGACAAGAACCAACATCATGTCATACTTATTATTTTAGAAAAAGTCCCATATCAATATCTCTTATTGTTTTGAAGAAGTAGTCGCTACAAACTTATTTATTTTAAATCTATTTTTAGCTGTGGCAGCCATCTTGAATTTCCGGCCGACCTGAAATTTTTCTAGGATCAACTAGACATCAAGAGCAACATTCCTGTGAAGTTTCATGAACATCCGTCAAGTAGTTTCAGAGGAGTAGTCGCTACAAGTCTTTACTATATAAATCTATGTAACCAAAGATGGCCACTGGCAGCCATGTTTAACATCGAATCAAAATAATTTTCCACAAGGATCAACATGATGTCATGCTGATCATTTTAGAAAAAGCCCCATATCAATATCACTTATAGTTTTCAAGAAGTAGTTGCTACAAACTTTTTTTTTAAAAATCTATTTTTAGCTGTGACGGCCATCTTGAATTTCCGGCTGACCTGAAATTTTTCTAGGATCAATTAGACATCAAGAGCAACATTCCTGTAAAGTTTCATGACAATCCGCCAAGTAGTTTCAGAGGAGTAGTCGCTACAAGTTTTTACTATATAACTCTATGTAAACAAATATGGCCGCTGGAAGCCATGTTTAACGTTGAATCAAAACGATTTTTGACAAGGATCAACATCATGTCATGCTGATCATTTTAGAAAAAGTCCCATATCAATATCACTTATAGTTTTCAAGAAGTAGTCTCTACAAACTTGTACTTTAAAACTCTATTTTTAGCTTTGGCGGATTTCACATGAATTTTTGCTAGGATCAACTAGACTTTATGGGCAACATTTCTGTAAAGTTTCATGAATATCCATCCAGTAGTTTCAGAGGAGTTGTCGCTACAAATAAAAGTTTACGGACAGACGGACGGACGACAGAAGCCGCACCACGGCATAAGCTCTGCTGATCTCTGATCAGTAGAGCTAAAAACTAAGTTAATGCAGAAAAACTCTAATTAATACTAGTACAAAGATCCCATTGACCAAAACATACACAATATGGCCGACAGAAAAACACTGGTTGATCCGTACATGTTTATCTATCAACAAGTCCTAGTAAAGTGAAATGCTATATTATAAGGCCTCTATTAATCAACGCCACACAGATTGTCTCCCTCTAGGTTTATACAAAAATAGCAGGATTTTGATTTGATTTTTGCAATTCTATTTAATCGCTATATAAAGCCTAGACCTACGTGATTGTAAAAGCAGTGGAATAGAATAAACATGTGATATGCTTAGTGGATTTTCTGGTCTAACCCTTAACCCGCTACATATATATAATGGACTGTTCTTTCTTTGAATTAAGACCGTTCCATTTACGTGACAAAGGGGTATTTTGCTAAAAATGACTGATCAGCAGCTGGACATTGTAAACCCGGAGTTACTCGCAGGCTGATCTGGGTTTACCGTGGAAGCAAAGGTTAATATAGTTGTGCTTAGCAAGTTAATGGTTAACTATACAACTAACAAGACTGTGTAAAGAAACAGAAGACAATGTAACCATGGAAGGTCAACTTTCCTATTGAAAACAAACTTTGCAGAACACTATATTTTTATTGTTCAAGTTGCACGTGCTGAACACTAGCAGTACAAGTTGTTTTACTTTATTTTTTATTTTTCTCTACTCTACTTGTTGTTTGTACCTACATCGTGTAATCGTTAAAACCCACGAGAGGCATAATCCAGAGTATGTCGATTGTTCTATCAAATCAACACGCTTACTGAACAGAACTTAGGAGGCATTGTGGCGATCACGATTCTGATTTTGGTTCCATTTACATAATTATCTGAAGGTTCCCAACAGACTTGTATCTGCTTTACAATAAACAGACGATCTTGCACGAGCGCTTATTATTGATCGTATTAAATGACATGGCAAATATATGATGCTTAGGCTTGTCGAGTATTACATCATTTTTACCGAGTTTAATTCAATAATAAATATACACGAATGTGAGATTCTATTTTATTTATCACAGAACTCCTACGTCACTTAAAGTAAAAAAAAGTGCGTGTTTATATGACAACACTGAGTTATTACACTAGGCCTACTGCATTATGATATACTCAACACAACTTGTAATGCAACACGTCCGTAAATTCGCAGTTTTGTTGACTGATAAAAATTAAGCTGTAAAATATTGTCACAAGCAAGGTTTTACGCAAGCGTAAAATAGCTGCCGAGAGAAAATAGCATTATTTCTGGTCTGGGTAGGAACTGGGAACAAAGTTTAACATAATAACAGACCAAGTCACGGGTGTTAAAATAATATTCAAAAAAGGAGTTGTCACGGAGATGTAAACAGGCCATGACCGTTTTTTTTTACCAGACCCAATTTGTGCCACCAAACATTCTGAATAAAGGTGGGCGAATCCTTGACATGCCTTACAAATTGATTAAATATTCACCTTTGTAGCACGACGTGCTAAAGTACATATCAGCACAGAAATACAATTACATGTATGGGATGCGTTTGCGTTATCGTGCAATACAACACAGATAAACTGTTCATTGCTACCAGATTGCGTTATCAAAGTGAAAAAAATCAAAGAAACTATTCATTACTACCTTACCATGTGCAATTACTAAAACAATATAAGGGTCGCTGCCGTTCCGGCAGTGAATAATTGGGCCATCCTTAAAAATATATTTGTTTGCCGTTTCCCGACCCAGGATTTTATAAATGTGTAGGTAGGTAGGTGACTTTTTTTTTTGCCAAAGACAGTAAAAATCTTAAGAAATGAATGAAAAATATACCGTACTAAAGATAGTAAAACAAAATTATGTTAAAGAATTGCTATAAAAAGTTTTGGGCAGGGCCCTTTTTCGTGGGTAGGTAGGGAAACAACAAACCAACAAAATTGTTTGGCTGGCCTTATGTGATTTTAAGGAAAATGAATTCATCTAACATTGTAAAACGAGAAAAAACATTTCCATTTAGCCAATTTTAGAACCCAGCATTTTAATTTTGATTGAAAAGTCCACAGGTTTTACAGGATTCAATTTGTTCTGATGAGTTTTCTTTAAAAAATAAAGCCCTCAGTACCGTGAATTATGACATGCCAACATCGTTTCATATTTATGCATTACTTGATTAAATGCTTCAAATCAAAATTTGTTCTTCCTTTTTTTGATCAGCCAATAACACTTAATGTTTACACTGAGAATAAAAGGAAAATCTGTTGCATTATCAGTTTTGTCGAGTATATGATTACATGTCCTGGCTTTATTACACTGCCAGAAGTCAATTTCTGTGATAGATATGAATATAGAAATGATTTAACAATGGTACTGGTAAAAAGGGAAATCTAAAACCCCTATATTTGTGATGGCGTAAAACACAACAGGGATAATGAAGCAAAATATACACACATTCACTTTAGGAATGTATTAAAATCATTTTAGAAATTATAATATTGAAACACTGGGAGAGCTGGGAACTATCTTTAAGCTGGATTCAATCTATATATAAAATAGAAATGTGTCCATGGGACATGGATGCCTCCACTGAAAAAATGAGCGGAAAATTTGAAGAAAAAAGGGCTGTAGCTCGATTCTGACGCGGAATCGATATGCACCTCAACATCAAAGGTAAGCATCCTGTATTATGGTAGTTTCCAAACAATCATTGGTAATGCAAGGTTACAAGGGCTATTTTGATGCCAAATCGATATGCACATCGTGACATCATAGATAAGCATCCTGTCAAGTTTTGAAACAATCGGTTGAAAACCGTGGGAGGAGATAGACATGCAAGATATTTTAACATAAAATACGAAGAAAAAAAACGGCCATAATTCGGTAATGCCAGATCGATTTTAACGCCGAATCGATAAGCTCATCTTGAAATCATAGGTAAGCACCCAGTAGTGTCGAAACAATCCGTTGAACAGTGTGGGCGGAGATAGACACACAAGCTTTTTGAGATGGGACGGACATGGCTAACACTATATGGCCCATCACCTTTCGGTGGTGGGGGCATAAAATGTACTATAAGCTGGTAATTTCCAGAACTTGAGTGTTTATGCAGTGAGTAATGAACCATGAATAGATTTCATACAAGCTTTTAGTAACTCAACATGAAGGATCTCTGAAAAGTTCTCAAGTGAGAAAAAAAGTTTTGTACGTTCCCATCAATACGACTCGTATTGCAAAAGAAGAATATGGCGGTAAGAGTATATCTGGTGATTAGCCTACATGCAGACGGGGTGTTAATACCAGGGACTACCCGATGTCCTAAGCTTGCCAAGTGATGTTCCGATTTTACATGAAATGATGGCCGTGTATTCTTGTGCTTAGCATAGAGATTTTGTCTTCGAAAGTGAGCCACCATAATGCAGATATATCAAGGATATTTCGCCCTAGCGCATATATATCAAGGATATTCCACCCTAGTGCAGATATGTCAAGGATATTACACCTTAGTGCAGATATATCAAGGATATTCCACCTTAGTGCAGAAATATCAAGGATATTACACCTTAGTGCAGATATATCAAGGATATTCCACCCTAGTGCAGATATATCAAGGATATTCCACCCTAGTGAAGATATATCAAGGATATTCAACCCTAGTGCAGATGTAACAAGGATATTCCACCCTAGTGCAGATTCATCAAGGATATTCAACCCTAGTACAGATATATCAAGGATATTCAACCCTAGTGCAGATGTATCAAGGATATTCAACCCTAGTGCAGATATATCAAGGATATTCAACCCTAGTGCAGATATATCAAGGATATTCCACCCTAGACTAGTGCGTATATATCAAGGATATTGGCCATATGTTACCAAACATTGGAACCATCACATAAAAGTATGCTACAGTTAAGAACAAATTTTGTTAGATTTAAAAGCGAAAAACATAATTAAATTGAATTGAATTGAATTGGGGTTTTACGGCTCACCAACACAAGAAAAATAAATAAAAAAATATTACTAGTATTAAAGGACATGATTATGTAACAGATTCATTATCTGTTCGCTTAATGGATAAATACTATTAAAATATTACCGAAATACAGTAATCCAATATTCAATATATTTAATCATAAATACAACACCACCTCCTAATGCACAAGTGGAGAGAAGTCCATTTATGTACAAAATATTCTGACTTCCATTTTCACTTACATTTTACTCTTGACAATAATTTATAGGATTTTTTTTACAAACTTCCAATTTTTATATACTACTGTGTTTTTTAATTCAGTTACACATGTTTGCACGCGTACACAACACACATATCACAGCATCCACATGTACAACATCAATATTTGGCATGTTGCTGGGTCGAACATTCATTTCTGCTTCATACGATAAAATCGTGGCCATTAGGAATTCAAAATATAACCTCTAAGAAAAGCAGCTTTTGTATGTAGGAGTTGTTTATTTGATATTGCACATTACAATTGTACTTAGCCAAAACCAAGGTACAGCACTTACATTATAGCAACTTATTTACTCCCATTATCATGGAAACAACTAGTTTTCAAAGAGTTCTATTAATTATGGTTAACTTTTTCTTTCGATTAATTTTAAATACTACAATGTATATATGGTGAAAAGATTAGCAGATCAAAAAAACAAACATAAACATTAATTTCATTAAATATTTTCTTATATATGCAGTGTAACTTATAGTCACTTTCATTTAAGACTTCCTTATACCACAAGTTTTGTAATGCCTGGTCACTTTCAATTAAAGTAGCTATTCCGCCAACAACAGCAAAATTTTACAACAGATGTACATCATTTCCAAACCTACTGAAGACGAGCATTATATATAACATCTTTTGAGAATCCAAACTCTATAGACTCCATCTAAACGGCTTTATCATGCAGATGTGCACTTTTCTGGCTAATAAAAGGGTGACCTATTAATTTTTGCTTTAATTAGGCACTGGCCAATAAAGCAAATCAATGCGGAATCCCTCGGCGTTTATTGTAGGTAACGTTATCTGACGTCATGCACGTAACTTTGCCTGACGTCATAAAACAAACAAAAAACAACAACATGGCGACGTCCTCGATAAGCGTACCATTCTGAGAAATAGGTGATAATAGTAATTCATACAGAAAATATGGATAATCTACATGATAAATAGAATATTATGTCAGTGCCTTTTACTATCAAGTTTATTAGGCTCGGCACGAAAACGAAGAATGGCTCGGCAGAGCCTCGCCATTCTTCGTTTTCTAAGCCTCGCCTAATAAACTTGATAGTAAAAGGCACTGACATAATATTCTCTATTTAACCAGCCCGGCCAAACCCCAAAAATGGTATGTCGAATTAAGAGGTACCAACTCATAATTCATTTTACTCATATTCGATCACGAGTATTTTAAGACCCTGTTAATAAACCTATACTTTTAATCAGAATATATACATTATTATATGACCTGAACACCAGGATAGAGTTTTGATAAGCGGTTATGTAGTGTAATTTTGACGTTATTTGGCAGGTTAGTTTCCTTAAATATTTCCTTATACATCTATTGTAACTTAGTTACTTCCATTTAAGATTTCCTTATTTCTGTATTGTACCCTCCGACTGATGCATAAACTTAATTTGGAATTTCTTACATAACATTTCATAAACATTTCATAAACACACAGCACATGTCATTCAAAGCCATAATGCTCGATACAAACATTTCACACACTTTTTTGTATAATTCTTATTTACATTATAATATATAATAGCATTGTCACAAACTCTTGCACAAATCTCTTACCGTATCTCGTTACAAACAAGTGAATTACACTCTTGTGCTGAAACACATACACAGTTCTGTACTATTGTTCGGGGCGCCTGTTTCAACCAAAGTTTAATAGTACCTAAATGTATACAAAAGTACCTTACTTTTCAAAAATGATTGTCAAATAAAAATGTCATCTGTGAAAGTTGTTTTGGATAGGTATTTATAACAAAATATTCAGGCTAACTGAAGTTATTTGAGGTTTTCTTTTCTAATTCTTTTTACATGGAAAAAGCATTTTGGCAGTAAAACATTTATTTCTCAACCAATTTTCAAAACTACGGTATTTTAGTTAACCACTAAAAATTTCAGTTCTAATGATAATTATATAGTTCAGGTACCTACTGATAAAACTGCTCATGTTAATGCTGAAAAACCTTTGGCTGAAACAAGCGTCCCGAACAATAATTCATTCCTTGTCACAAACACATTTCTGAACTAATTCATTCAGAAAAAATCACCCAATGTCAACGCAATTTTTTCTTCATGCGAAGAATTTGTTAAAAATTAATGCTACAGCATAGTTTATATTTAAGTAGAAACAATAAATTATAAAACATAGAAAAGTACAATGACGAAGTGGGCAGTACTTTCTTCAACAAAGTCTGTATGAAAGACACAAAAACAAAGCACTAACATGGGGGAATAACTTAAATAACTGATAGGGTCTGCGGTCATAACAAATGTTGTCTGAAACAAAACATGCCCCGGCCAAGTAGGCTGATGCTTCGCATTATTTTTAAAAATGAGACATTAACAACTACAAAGGTACAGTATAGAAGTTTAGTATTAACCCAACTTTTTCAACCAATCAGTTGCCTTAGATTTTCAAATACTTGCACCAATTATTCATGAAGATTTTACTACCAGCGCTCTTCATAATTAAGAGCATGACCTATATAGAGACTAATGAAAAAAACTGACTGTGGTAAACACTAAGTCGGATAGAGGCAAAGAAAAGAAATCTTCACCATTAAGAAACGGCGATCAGTCGCTACGTTTCCACCGTTTCAGTTTTTTTATCTTCATAGCCTCTATCCTATACGAAGAATAAATCAACTGACTTTATACCATGAACAAAATGGTATCAGTTCATCAGTTCCACTTTCTGCTTGACTGATTCTATCAGAGACAATAGATTTTGTTGAGTTTGATAACCCTTCAATTACAAAGATGTAATAACTGAAATGTAGAATCTTGTCTCCGGTTAAATTTGTATTATGTGGCTCACATGTTACAACTTTTCATATGGAGATTATTTTTGAACTGAATTGAATTGGGTTTTACAACGCACCAACACATGAAAGGTTACATGGCGCCTAACAGGAATGAACATACCAGGTTCATCCTCCATTTAAATCAAGATAAAATATGGAGACTTGGCCTTAAACCGTCTAACCTGCCGAGTTGCTAGAAGCTCTGTAATAGACACTCCATTTATGATGGAGCCACAATGAGTATTGAAAAGTTCATGTTTAGTTTAAACTTATTTATTTTACATCGAATGTAACGAAAGCTCTATGAACTTATTTGAATCACTCTCGATGTCTTCCTGGGTAGAACCAGCACTAAGCAATGCAGATAAAGTGTCTTGCTCAGGGACACAACGCATATGGCAATGGCAGGAATCGAACCCACGACTTTTGGATCATGGGTCGAACGCTCTACCACTAGACCACAGCGCTCCACATGTTTTTTTCAATTCAAATCTCTATTTTCAATGTAGACAATCCAACATGCATTCAGGAAACTACGGCAACAAATTGTCAACAGATTAATCTTCTTACGATAAAAAAAATAAATAAAAAAATAAAAAAGTACCGTAAATCTACCCTACCCCAAATAATGCCAAACATCATCCGAATGGCATCATCAGCGACATGCAATGTCGTAACAAAACAAAAATAAACCTCCTACAGTATACATGGCAATAAATAAATATGACAGAACGCAAGCCGTGCCAGCAGAAAATATGCCTTCATTCTCACTGCAGCCCAACTATTACTAGCTTTGTTTGAATGGTGTTTTACATCATTTTAAGCACATGTTAGGCCATATATGATGGTCTATTTTTAGTGGTGCAGGCATACGACTCGTTTTTTTGGGGGTGTAGAAAAAGTACTGTATACTTCCTGCCATCCATAAGAATCGACACTAATATGGCTGCAAAGGGACCGAAGCAAATCTTCTCTCGGCACAGTTCATCCATAAGCATCCATTACATTACTTTTACGCGACTAATGTATTTATTGACGAGACTTTCAACAGTTAATTTGTGTTTTTATCCCAACTGTTATAGTATGTAATAAATTTGAAATACACACTTTGGTTCACATATATAACATGTGTTCGTAAACATTTTAAGTTTTTACTTTTTTCCTCCCATAAACATATTTTACCTATATTTTTGAAATACTAAAGCGATACTTGGAACATAGCACAACAAAAAACAGGCCATAAACAAATGAACCGACTTCAAATACCTGTATATGAATCACTACAGTCTTAATGCAAATGTTGGTTCTGAGTTACATCAGATTTTATTAAGCCAAATATTTAAAAAAAATTATACAGTTCTCTGTAATGAATTAATAAAACATTTAATAAAACATTTTGTGTATTGATAAATTAGATTTTTCCAGTTTTTCTTAAAGAAGATTAATTTTGTCAGTTTCAACTTTTAAAGTGACTTTTTGGCAATCATGATGTCTTTAAAACTCATGACATCCCTTTACTTTTTCTACATAACGGACATTTTTTCAATCAATTATATTAATTATAACAATAGTTCAAAGCAAATTGTTTTTACATATTATTAAATTGAACCAATAATATATTTAAACGTTCGGCAGAATAACGACGAAAAAATTTAATTTAATTATATGCAAACAGGTTTACCATGAAAATGCTACTGGATTACTAAGTCATCTCTGTAATGCTCGATACAAACTTCAAGATTGTAATGCTCGATACAAACTTCAAGATTGCCATGTGTCCCTTTAATACCAAAAAATCTGCCTGTACGAAAGCAATTTAGCGAACAAATGAGCTGTTTTAATCTTTTCCCATTTTGTTAAAAAACATAACATGGATCCTCAAAGAAAATGCAACCTACAACCACATGAATTGGCTGAGCATTTTTTCAGAAATGCAGTGCATCTGAGAGACTGGATACAAGCAATGTGCCATGTACTAAAATGGAAAAAATCTGCAACTCGGACATTTGCACAAAATTTGCTGAGGCTATTTTTTTTTTAATGTTTAACAAACATTTAAAAAATATTCGAAACAAGGTTTAATAATCACTTTTGAACATTTTCATGCATTCTTTATATTTTTACCATTGCTGTGTAGTTATGGTAAATTTTGACTGATCAAAGTCACACAGGTGTTTTTGTTTTGATCAGTGTCTTGGAGGTGTAGTGATCTGTATAGCTACAGATGGTTTGCTTTGACCCAGAAGATATGAACACATTTTCTGACCGTCTGTCAGTCTTTTTCTCCCTATTCCATACAGGAGAGCACTGTCATATGATTACTGATTGAACCAATCAGATTCCAAATAGCATGTCACATGATTGCTGACTGGACCAATCAGGATAGATTTATTTATAATTCAAAAAATAAAATGATCACAGGATTGACCAATCAGGAAGCTATATTATAGTCATATAATTCTAAAAAATCAAGATTCTGAACTTGGTCCATTTGGATTGACATCAGACTGCGCTCTTTTTGTCTGTTTCGTGCCTTTAGTCATCTTTTCTAACTCAGCATGGACTCCGGCTGTGTCTAAAAACAGATTCATTTATTGTCAGAAACAGTTCATGTTACATATATAATTCAATGAAACTAGAGCAAGATCAATTTGATAAAAATTAAAATTAAAGGCTTAATTATTTGCAAGTATTGCAACATAAACAAGAAGACGTTAATTAAAAATACGGATCCTCACACGCTTGAGCTATGTTCAAAACATGGTCACTACTGCTGCAGTACCAAAGTAGGTCAAGAAATATCACGGGTGACACACAATTGGTTTAAACCAGTAATGCTTTTCAATAACGTACATTTTAAAATGAGTTAACACTCTGTCTAGATACAAGAAACTCTTTGAACAGAGTTTAAAGGGACTGAATGTGATTACAACTGCCTGATTTTATTGATCAGTAATTTGCAATTTTAAAATACCATGGAAACCCAGTACTGTTCCCAGGTTACTGCTTTGTAATTGGAGTATTTTTCATCAATGCAATGAGGAATTATCTGCCTCTCTAAGGCTATCCTTAAAAAATTGTTGGTTTGCAGTGCTCCGACCCAGAATTTTTGAGGTGGGTAGGTAGGTAGGTGATTTTTTTTGTTGTTGTTTTTTTGTTGCTTTATTGTTTATCACCATTTTTATGTTAAAAAAACATAAAACAGTTTAAATCCTCACCCTCCAAGGCACTAAAACTAGGTTCACTATACACAAGGCAACATTAAACAACACCATGAAAATGTTTCTATATTTAAAGTCAACTAATGACTTCCTTAAACATTTTTAATATTATCAGAATACTAATTTCATAATTATATTCTCTTAAAGTGCCTTCCAAAAAGACTGGGTGTTACTTAAAGCTGATATCCCGCCAACAACAGGGAAATTGTACAGAAAATATGTACACCGTTTCTAAGCCTAGTACTTATATTGCGAATCTGAACTCTGTTACTACAATATCAACACCAACTGGCCAGGAAAAACATCAACCTACATGTATTGTGTGTCAAATTATGACCATATAGGCCGTGGTACCACACTGAAGGTTCCATGATTACCATCTTGGGATGGCTGAAAGTTTCGTACTATTGGCATTTTAAATATTGAGATCTGCTCAACCCGGGGCTTTAGAGCGTGTATGGTAGCTAGCATTTTCACTACCTCACTTGTCTCAATCAAACCGAGACTGCAATTTTTTTTTTATTTATTGTGTTTGGCGATTTCCAAATTTCTCCTTTTATACTCTTTTTATACTAAGTAGAAAGTCCCTAAACATATATAGAAAAACAGAATGTATGTAAAACATAAACCAGGCAAAATACTAAGGCGTATTTGACATAATTTTACACATCACTATGTATTTAACAGACGCGTGTGTATTATGTAATAAACACTACATACATGGGTTAAATCAGGGATAACAACTTGATCCTGAGATTGACAATGTTTTTAACTTAAGGAGGCGTTTGAGAAGAGAATTCAAGCGGACGTTTTGCAGCCATTTTGACAAGTGGCAAATTTACAGTTTCATCTTTTGTTATTATACTGCTCCCTCGATAATCCTGTTGTTTACCAAATTATCTATGACTATAAAGTTCCTTACCAATTAAATACATCCACATCTAAAAATAATTTCATAATTACTTTCCAATCTTTAATCAACACTCGCCGAAATTGTTTTTATATTGATAAAATCGCCGCTATATACTGTTTTATGCGGTCAGTTATTCAATCAATCAATTACCTAATCAGTCAGCTGTTATATAGTTAATCTACTTTTACGATCAATCAAAAGAGTAATTACTGCCAGTCATCCTAAAACTGAAATCTGACTACTTTGTTTATCCAATTATGCCGTGTAGGACGCGTGTGTAATTACCTTGACAGACTGGATATCGGTTTTCCCACTTCGACTGGCGCATTATGCAACATCGAGGGGGAACCAGTATCGTTTATATGAACCGCAAAGAAAAAATCTACCGGAAAAGATCGAGAAAAAATAAATCAGCGCGATGAAACACCAAAAAAAAAGTTTGAGTCACGGCCATTTGTATGAGTCGGTCGCGCACTGCAACTCAACATTTTTTTACGGATGGCCTAAATAATGAAGATATCACTTAAAAACAGGTTATTCATTTTTCCGCTTTGCTTTTGCCATGACATGATAATTTACATCGCAGCATCTCACCTGGTCTTTGGGGTCCCGCGGCTCCCGTCTTTTTGTTCAGTAAACTGTTGAAGAAATTGGCCAGCATTCCTTCACTGGTATTGGCCCCACCAGGTCCTGCTTTACTGTCCATCTGCAGGGTACATGGAAGAAGTCATACAGAGATGGTGACAAAGAAAAGGAGGATCAGAAGATGGTAAAAGTGAGCAAATTTTATTTAGTAACCAACGAAGAGGGTGTAAACATACATGTATTACATTACAAGCATTCTCGTCAATTCTTACAGATAGGAGGTATTTAGTACTGATTCTACCCAGGTGGTGTCGGAAATCGACCGTCATACATAGCCTAAAGTATGCTGGAAAATGACGTTACAGTTGCTATCCCCACACCAACAGGCAAATTTTACCACAGGTGTACACCGTGTCTGAACCCTACTGACGACGAGGGATCTATATAACTTACATATTTTGAGAATCCAAACTCTATAAATGCAGTATAAAAGGCTTTAAACAGCCAGTCCAAACTCCAGAACTGGAGCTTGAATAAAAAGTTGAAACTCATTTTACACATATTCAATCACGGCTATTTTAAGAACCGGCCAGGGCAGGAAAAATCCACTCGTCCGCTCGTCATGACGAGTGACACCTCGTGCAGGAGTAAGTTTTCCTGTCTGGTCGTCCTGTCGGACAAGTGAAAAAATTGATGAGCTAATTATTTTTTTCTACCTTAAATCGCGTGTCTAGCTAGAAATACGATATTTGCGCTGTTAAAATCAAAACCGGATGTTTACTTGTTGGTAAGCAAGCAGACTTGCTTCTAAAAATAGAATGAATTCAAGAACGACAACTCCTACGAAATTTCGTTCTTCGTCCACAATTAGATTCGTACTACTGTACATCGTACTCAGTTTGTTTCATACTATCGGTTATTTTTCAGAGGGGAAGTTATTATCCAGCCATCCGTGCAGCCGACGTTGCACGGCCGTTTTTGAAAAATCGCGCCCAATATTTGGCGGAGTGGGTGGGGTAATTTTTTATTTTTTTTTTATTTTTTTTTTAAACTTACTTTCTCAATATTGTTATGTTTTTTAAAGTACGAAAATATAACAACAAACTTTAAAGTGACACTGTCTGTAAGTATTAAAGCAGATTATTGAGCATAACCAAATAACAGAGAAATGAACAGTGAAAACATGAGGATAGACCCAAATAATTCTGACATTTATGACCAGCTGTTTGTGGCAAGCACAAAGTGTTTGAAAAAATAAACAAATAGTGAATTTGACTATTTATTTAGAAGTTTTGTTGTGAATCAGTAAATACTAACCACATTAAAATACAGTGTTGGTTTTAGTTAATAAACACATCATGATATAACTTGTTTTTTGTAGGACGAGTAGATTTTTTGAAGGACGAGTAGGCTATTAATTTTTTTTCCTGCCCTGGGTTGAACCCATGAATAATTCTATAATTTTAATTGGCACATATACATTATTACATGACCTGAGCACTTGGACAGAGTTTTGATAAACGGTGTTGTAGTGTAAATTTGACATTATTTGTGGAGTTAGTTTCTTTAAACGTTGTATTGTCATACCAGTGAGCACATATTTATGAACATCCTGGACACTGTTTTAATTAGCGCTTAGTGTGCCTCACCCTACTCCACCCCCACATAGCTGTAGTAACTCTATGTTACATTCATCAGTCCACTTTTATATAATAAAAAAAAATTCAATACTTTACAAAATGACTTGTATTGCCGAACCTGAATTACACTGGCAAATGCCAGGAAGATAAAAATAAGAGAATAGTTAGAGAATAGTTAGGGGACAAATAATAAAGACATAGTCATACAACAATATAGGAAGCGTAACTGAATATAACAAAGCATAATACAAAGTAACAAGATAGAAAAAGAGATTTCCAGTTCCAGTTTAGATACAATTATCGATTAAGTGGATTTTTTTTTTATATAGAACTTGATTACTATATTGCACATGCAATGACAATGATCCCAACCCATTTTAACATCTGCTCCATACTCTTGTCCAGAGTACAGACACTCATGATTGATATATACTGAAAGGCAACTCGGGAATTTCCGCTGCATATGTACAATATGCTGCTGTTAATCGAATGGTACATGGCTACGTAAGACCTTTCCTTTCGGAAAAATAAGACTAAAACAACACATTATACAGCAAATAGTATTCCTGCAAAGTTTCATTATTGACAGAGTACGCGTTTGGCTCAAGCATGTGAGCAAACTTAGGAAGCAAAATTTTGCAAACTCTTTACGTTAAATACAGTACTGAACTGGCTCAGTTTTTCAAAGAGGAACTTCAACATTTATGAATTGCTTGTTATAAGGTATAGTGTGATTGAACGTCTACAACATCACAGTTGTGTTCTTTCTCTAATTAACTGCAACTTCTTTTTTGCAAAACATCTTGGGATTTCTTTGGAATATTATGTGGAATTAAGTGTGCAATATATACAATATATAGCGGAAATTCCCGAGTTGCGTTTCTTTTGCGTTTCAGTGTATAATCTGTAGCCATGTTGGAATATATTAAGTTTACTGGCTGGTCGCATTAGTTGTTTACCACTACGTGTACCAGATTAGTAGTCAATCTAAATATATATAGCAACACTAATGCTGATGACTGATGATTGATGACTGATGACTGATGACTGATGATTGATGACTGATGATGATATCCTACGAATTCATGATTTGACTTTTATGATATATTTTTTATGAGTTCATGATATCACTTATAATATTCTGATCACTTTTATGATTCCATGATATCACTGTTACTATTTTATGATATCACTGTTACTATTTTATGATATCACTGTCACTATTTTATGATATCACTGTTACTATTTTATGATATCACTGTCACTATTTTATGATATCACTGTTACTATTTTATGATATCACTGTCACTATTTTATGATATCACTGTTACTATTTTATGATATCACTGTCACTATTTTATGATATAACTGTTACTATTTTATGACATCACTGTTATGATTTAATGATATCAATGTTACGATGTTCATGATATCACTTTTATGACTTCATGATATCATTGTTATGTCTTCATGATATCATTGTTATGTCTTCATGATATCATTGTTATATCTTCATCATATCATTGTTATGTCTTCATGATATCATTGTTATGTCTTCATGATATCATTGTTATGTCTTCATGATATCATTTTTATGTCTTCATCATATCATTGTTATGTCTTCATGATATCATTTTTATGTCTTCATCATATCATTGTTATGTCTTCATCATATCATTGTTATGTCTTCATGACATCATTGTTATGTCTTCATGATATCATTGTTATGTCTTCATGATATCATTGTTATGTCTTCATCATATCATTGTTATGTCTTCATCATATCATTGTTATGTCTTCATGATATCATTGTTATGTCTTCATGATATCATTGTTATGTCTTCATCACATCATTGTTATGTCTTCATGATATCATTGTTATGTCTTCATGATATCATTGTTATGTCTTCATGACATCATTGTTATGTCTTCATGACATCATTGTTATGTCTTCATGATATCATTGTTATGTCTTCATGCTATCATTGTTATGTCTTCATCATATCATTGTTATGTCTTCATCATATCATTGTTATGTCTTCATCATATCATTGTTACTATTTATGATACTTTTTTGATTTCATGATATCATTTTCATGATTTCGTGATATCACGTCTGCGATTTTATGATATCACCATTAGAATTGTTAGCTGAAGTAGAGTTTACAATACATATTCTCTAAATAAACTAGCACACTGGCAGAATTAAAGAGCCAAGAACTAGCCAACTCTGTGTTAAGGAGCTATCGAAAGGAAAACAGAAATAATGGCATTTTAAAACAGCTGACTTTAGTGATTTCTTTTTTTTCCTCACATTAGAATTTCACAAATTGTGGCTTCTGTCAATACAGGGGACTTCACAATCACACAGAATCAGTGTTGAATATTTAAGACAGAAGACAAAAATCAGCATTAAAACAGAAATAATGTTAATCCAATTCAGACATCTTTTATAATCCTGAATAATTCTAAGTGCTGATATTTACTTCTTTTTTTACATTCCTTTATTGCAGTGAGTATCAGCTGTAATCAACAGCTAGCTGCCAGTCACGATTAAAGGAAAGGAACTACCGTATTTTACCTTGTATAGTACGCAGTTTTTTGACCACTTTTACGGTTTCCGAAAGTTGGGTGCGTACAATATAAGGAAACAATAAAAAGAACTTTTTTTTTTCTTGCAGAAAATCGATATCGGGGAAGAAAAACCTTGACGACGAACAGACATCGAGACAGAAAATTGTGAATACCGATAATACACAATTTTTTCGTAATTTACTCGCTTCATATAAGTAATATATTGACTTAATTCGAATTATAAATGAATAAAGTGTATTATGATGCTTGTTTTTGTATAAATGTTTGCATGTTTGTTGGAAAACTTCAATAAATTGTGTGAAAAATCATCCCTCGATTTTGTTGTTTATATCGCGTGACATAATATCACGTGACTTCCAGCTGTTGTTTAGACTGGTACATGTAGTATTGTTACAGTTCTATTCTATTCTAATATTTATAGGATTTTATTTAATATTTTATAAAAAATTAATGAAGTTTTTGCTTTATTTTGAAAGACATATATTTTAGACGGCGTAGAAAGGCAGAATCACCCTACTTTGAATTGAATTGAATGTTGTTTAACGTCTCATCAACACAGTATAGGTTATTTAGAGCCGCCCCAGAGAGAGGGGAAGGATACATAGGAATCCGGGAACCCGCCCTACTCTTATTATCGAATCGATTCCTATGGTTCTTTAACGTGCTCGGAGGATAGACCGATACACGGGACCGCCCGGTTTACGTCCCCATCCGACGGACGAGGCTAAGGGAAAGTGTCTTGCCCAAGAACACACCGACGGAACTCAGTGGCACCACGGAGGATTGAACCCGGGGCCTCCGGTCACAAATCCTCCGCGCTACCGACTGCGCCACGCCAGCCCTCACACCCTACTTTGAAATGGCAATTATTCAATAATGCTTGTGAAAACATGCTTACCGGTACACATTTGATGATTGATAATTGGGCCAAACAAGATCGCACCTCGGCTGCAGTATAGACGGGTAGAGTGGGTTATTCTATTTCTATAATCCTTTGAAGTTGCCGCAAGTAGCAACAATTTCTGAGGATGCACTTTGACACGCCGTGTGACCTTTACCAGATTTAGCTACGGGGTACAGGTAACTGATCACGCGTTACACTTATGATAAGCACTGGTTCCCGTGAATACATAATGTCAGTATAATCAAGGGCCTTCCCCAGGATTTTTTTATGGGATAGTGGCATTTAACGCGCGAGGGTGTGGGGTGGGTGCGTGAGGGGGTCCCCTCCTGCATGTAGATTTTTTTTCATGTTTTGAAGTAAAATACGGGTTTTGGCATACACCTGACACATTTAAAACATGTTTTAAATATATCTACCAGTCTGCCATAGATAGTACATGAAGATTTTTTTACCGTTTTTTTGTTGTTGTTTTTTTGGAAAAAGATAACACTCAACTTTATAAATTTATACATCGTTTCCTTTGCTGTTCTAGATTTTTTTTTATCTTGTAAACACTTCATTATAGATGTGGTGAAGTTAAGCAGGAGTAATTATATTATTTTTAAGTGAATAACATTTAAAAAATACACACTTGAAAACGCAGTGTCGTGTGTTTTTTAAGCATCCGAAATAAGGACTATCCAGATTTACATCAACTATTTACGCTGGCATTGTCTTACAATAACTTAACGTCTAAGTCATCAAGCCATTAGCGTTTTCGAAAAAAAAAGAGGTAGGAAATGGTTATAACGGTTATAAGTTTATTTAAAAGTTATAAAATTGCTGTCTTTATTCATAATTAATCATAATTAATCGTTTTAGTTGAAACACGGAAGCAAATTCAAAACCGGAAGTAACCTAAATTTATAATCTGCAACCCCGAGATTCTTATAATTTTATGTGATTATCGAATAATTTGCGTTAGTGAGATTATTTTCTCATCATTATCTATTTAAAACGCGATAAAATAGATGGAGGCACGTTAATTCAACGCTACAATAAAATATAAGTAAATTGTTTTCACATTTGATGACGTAATACGTTTACAGGTCATGTACGCATGGTTGAATTCTTGCATTAGACCCTTATCACGGAGGTAATTAACACCTCTGCCTCTCTAATCCTTATGAAAACACTCCAATCAGGAGCTAAGGACGTATGCTTGTCAGGAGTTTATGCCTCAGATATGTCATTAATTAACACTGGGAAATTAATGTTTTGACCCACTTTTAAGGGATCGCGGCATGGTTTTAAAGGGTCGCGGTCAGATTAAGGATCGCGGCATGTCTGTTTCAAAAGTCAAGGGATCGCGGCGCCGCTACGCCATAAATGGCTGGGGAAGGCCCTGATAATCGGCGTAATGGATTACGGTAACCAACGACTTTGTTTATTTGTTTTAGTAGATGTAATTATCGGATTACGGACAATTATCTGCGGCATTATAATCGGCTCTTTGATGAGATGATACAAGATAGGTACTCCCCTGAAGATTGGCAATTAATGATTGAAGTAATTTTATTGTTCCAGTGTTGTTGTTTTTTGTACGCTAATTTTCTCCATCGTAATTTTTTTTTTTTTTTTTTCAAACCTTTTTTTTTTGTTGAATGGTTCATCTAGGAAAACAAATATTTTGATGCGTATTATACACGGAAACAACTTTTTTACCCCAGTTTTGACCTCTGAGAAGGGGGTGCGTACTATACACGGGTGCGTACTATACAAGGTAAAATACGGTAATAGTCTTATCATTTTTTAATGTTCAGTCACTGCCATAGAAATACACAATTTCAGTATAACAATTCAAATCCTATCAAAACTCAAAATTTTGTAAATTATTAAAACAATGTAAACAAGAGTGCCGCCTAACGAGGCATTATACTCTCAATATGACCTTCATATATATATCTAGTGACCTTGAAAGCAACCTTGTCGTAAAGCTTTATAATCCAAGGTTAAATGTACTAGTTACAGCTAGGAAACTGTTTTTCTATTTCGGGTCACCATGACCTCAACTTTGACTTATTGACCTCAAAACAACAGAGATCATCCTTGTCCCATGGGCAGTTTATCAATGAAGTTTCTGAAGGATACATGAGTTATAGTTTGGAAGCCATTTTTCTATGTTGGGTCATCACGGCCTTGACCTTTTACCAAGTGACCTCAAAAACAATACCGTATTTGTCGGCGTATAGCGCGCACTTTTTTACCCCAGATTCTGTGGCTGAAGTTGGGGTGCGCGGTTTAAGCAACAAGTAATGATTTACTTTTTTTTTTTCAACCAAGACGAGAAGTTTTGTGGTTTTCAAAAAGTCGCAAGACCGGCCGTTTACTACAGAGATTGAATCGGAACAAAAGTTGGCTTGTTTCTATTGTTTCAATAAAATGCGTTGTATGCTATATGCTTATTATCAATAAAAATAATAAAATCAAACTTTACCATGTTTTATGTTGATTATTGTTGAGAAAATACCATTGAAATGTTGAAAAATACAATTGTTTACATCTATCGGCATTTTGAAATGAAAACGAGGCTGGGATTTTCCGAACCCGCAGACTGGGTTAGTGCATATTTTATTAATAGAATACAATAGAATTGTATGTATAATAATTATTTCTAATAAACAACGACCCCCTTACTTATTTGTTAAAGTTGATTTCTGAATTTCGACAACGTAGAATCATGATTATTCCTAAATGGGTTCAATGGTTCATTTGATTGGGAAAACGTGTTAAGTGTGAAGTGTTTGGTTTATGTTAACTGACCGCAAACAATGATAACTAATTATTAAACAAACATGTGACACTCGACTGGGATCGACTGGGATAGACGTCTTTTGTCTACTGAGTACCGGTCTACTGGTGTGAATTTAATTTTTACTTCTATTTTTAACTAGGGAACTTTAAATATCTACGAGTAGGGTTTAGTGTTTGGGGTTTAGGTTTACAGCAGTCTTATACTCTATACGTTTGCTCTCTGATTATTATCAGGGTGCAACAGCTTAGACTGCGTGAAGTTGTTTTTTTGTCCAAATCACAAGTCTATTTTTAGAATCTATTTTTATCCAGAGGCGAGTGTACAGTTTCGGGAATATCCCTACTACACAATTATTTTCGTTTTTGATAAGATTTGTCTAATAAAAGACTCTTACATCTTATAAAAGAAAAGTTACGCATTAGTTTAGTTATCTAATGCACATATAAAACTCTGAGAGCAACATTTACATTGAAACTTCTTGAATTTTTACTTAGAACATTGTTAGTGATAGAGGATTTTTTCGAAATTATTCACTGAGTTTATATAGAAACGTACGACATACGTTTCATTTCGTTTCCGGTTTAGGCTTTATGTTTCATGCTACAAATTTAGATACATAGTATTACTATAGTTAGTTACTTCTGTTTGTAGTGTTGATGATTTCGAGACTGAACCTCGCTTCGAATTTGTTTTATAAGCAAACATATATAAAATTTTAAGGGTTAGCAGAACAAAACGGTCCTTTTCAGGACTAGCACATATTTATTCGAAAGAATAATCTGTTTTAATTGTCAATCCAAAATATTAAATATAATATGATCGTAATAAAAGTTGAACACGGGCGTGGGTTTTTTATTTTATTGAAACTTGAGTAAACAACAAAAGTACACTCAACAGTACAAGTTTATTTACACTTGAGTAAACAAACACAGTCTAACATGCAGCTTGTTTAAGCCAATCAAAATTTGTTTTACATGTCCTCTTTGGTCAATGCTTCAAAATGGCGCTCTGCTGTCCTGAAATTGAAAACACATGTTTTTAATGCGCGGTTTACGCTACAATACATAAAAAAAAGTTTTTTTCCAAGGATTTCAGGCCCAAAGTCGGGGTGCGCGTTATATGCGCATGCGCGCTATACGCCGACAAATACGGTAGTGATCATCCTTTTCTCCGACTCATGGGAAGTCTATGTATGAAGTTTTATGATCCTGTGTGTAATACTTCATTGTCATGTGGAATTCAAACTGTTAATGGACGGATGCCATACCATAATACCTACATTTTTGAAATGGGTGTATAAACCGTAATAAGTCCTGCTTTTTAAACAGGCAAAAAAGATGTAAGTACAATATAAAAAGATGAAAAGATTAACGTGAACAAATGGAAGTTAAACATGAAGAGATGAAAGTTTAACATGAAAGTTAAACGTTAAACATGAAAAGATGAAAGTTAAACATGAAAAGATGAAAGTTAAACATGAATGTTAAACATGAAAAGAAAGATATGATTCTCCTTATAACAAGGAATGGAAAATTGTACTTTCATTTGAGCTGCTGAATTTGATTACTTCTGATTGGCAGTAGAAACCGTGTAAGTTGTTATTTACCCTTTTCACATATCAAAACACCAAATAAACAAAAAAAAATCTGTTTTTATAATGTGTAGAATTGGTGGTAAAACTAGGAGCGTTGAGGGAACATGAACAATGTTCAAGGACTTTGATTTTTTAATAATGACAACTTGTGTACAATTTGAAGATTTTGACACAGTAAAGTTTCATTTTCCTGAGAAGGATGTAAGAATGCATGCTGGGAGATTGGAGGATAATGTGCTTTTAATAGTGTTGAGAATCGGACTTGAAAAAAATGAATCGATTAATCGGTCTTCTTAGCCGATCAATTACCGATTTTAATCACGATTATTTTTATAATAGCTGATGTCTAATAACCTAAATAACTATTTTTAGATTGAAGACATTAGGCAAAAAGGGGTGGAGGACGTTTCCTACCCTGAATGTTTCCATGAAATGGATACAGGTGTTACTCATTTTCAGCTTCCGGCATTTTGGTAACGTTGTCTATTTTATATTGTTAAACGTCATTTGATTGGCTGGCAGACTTAATTCATCCAATCAACGTTCATTTTAAGTTAAACGGTTCAAATAAAGAACGTCGACTCTTAAGCAACGATAACACTGGAACGGTATCTTTGTCGACGATCACGTCAGAGGCATTTACTGACAATTTCATGATTAATCGATTAATCGGAACAACACAAGCTTTTAAGTAAGATTTTCCATTCCTAATTTATATAATAGATACAGATATATACATATATATACTGAGAACTGTAATATGTAAACACACAACTACGTAAGTCAGCCATATATAGTGCACTTACCAACTTCTACAAAGACAAAACAAACAATACATGAATAAACAGTGGTTAATTCTGAAAAATCAAATAAGTTAGGTAAAAATATAAGCATGCATCAATTTTGACAACAGTTCATCTAATATACCTAAAAAGGTGTTCCACGGAACACTTGGGTCTTCTGCAATGTGCTTGTTTTAAGTTATGGCCAGTTATGACTTTGGTAAGGTCGCAGGTTAAAAGTTATATGAAAAGGGGCATAACTCTGCCAAAACGAGTCAGAGTTTTGGCATATGTACTAACATTCCTTGTGGTAAGATGAAGGTGTGTGAAGTTTTATGATCATAGCAAGGGTGTAGCACATATATGTGAGTATACTTTTTCGCCAGTCATAAAAAGAAATTGCGGATAAAAGACGGAAAAGATTGTTCTAAAAAGCATCAAATTGCACCATTAAACCATTGGCATAATTTTCTGTGGGGTGGGAGGCATGCCCCTAGACCCCCTAGATCGATTCACGCCTTAGGCAGTCAATTATTACTTTTGTGCGCATAATTTATAAAAGATGCTAACGGCCTTTCATAACTCAAATACTTCTCCAGTTATGGTCATGGTTAGGTTTCAGGTTAAAGTGTGAAGGATGACAATGGACTGAAGACAGACACCGGACAAAGTGATCCCTAAGTGTCTGTCATGCTATGCAGGCGACAAAAAAACAAATGCAATGAAACACTACTCTATCAGCCAGTTAATGGTCTCTCAAAAGAACAGACTGAAAACATTATTTCTTCATTTTTGTTCATATACAACTCTGTGTACACAATTATTGTAAGGATCTTCCCATATATAAGAACCCCTGGTAAGGGCTATTCCATTAAAACATATCCGGGACCAAAGGACGGCAATTTAATAAATGCCTATGGGTGACCCCTATTTCCATATTTTTTGATTTTTTTTATATATTCTTTTTTTTACTACGGATGGGTGTTTGATTTCAACATGCCTTCCTGGGGTCCCTTGTATGTTTTAATGGAATAGCCCCAAAATGCCAGAAATATAATACAATACATGCAAAAAGAAAACTAAGATTTTGCATTTCAAGTTTCACTGCCTATATAGATTTGCTTGTAATTTTCATAATTGTATAATAAATATTTCTAAAAGCAGCCAGTCAAGTCCCTTTTCAATAAAGCCAGTAAAATCCCTCTTCAGTATAGCATTAAAGGGTGTACAAAGGGTGGTAACTACGAAATGATGAATTGCGTGCACAAAGAAAATAATCACCTTTTTCGCTGGCGAGACTGTAGTTGGAGTTGGTGATGACCCGGCCCTCTGTAATGGCGTAGACGTGGCAGGTTTTGCAGTAGTTCCTGACTGTCTTACCGGAGAATCCTGCATGTAAATATTAATTAAAAGGACTTTACATCATGTTAAATACATGCCATTGTTAGGTTATATTGGGAAATTGGGTTCGGAAGAAAAATAATGGAATGTTACTTTCGATGTTGCCAGCACAAACTGCTAACACGTTGGTGGCCAGTAGACATAAATTTCTGGCAAAACGTACAATTTGTTAGTCATTTTCATGGATTCATGAATGATTAAGATTTTATTTTTTAATAGCATTTGACCAAAGTTGCCAGTGATTTTTTTCACAACTTTGGGAATGGTACTGGTACCGGATGAATTGGGAAAAAGTACGCCATTTTCACCAAAATTGGGAATTTTCATACGTTATATGATATTATACAGGGCACACATTTTGCTGTTTTGGGAGCAATACTGAGGCCCCCAAAATTGAGCACTGGTTTCCCTCTCCAAAAAGTGTCGCATTTTTCCTTATTTTTATTTAAAATTCACCTCTAAAATATGTAAAAAAAGAAAATAATTTTAGATTGGGAATTTTAACACTCCAATTGGGAAAAAACATACTTTTGCAATGGGGAACGGTACCTTTTATGGGTCCCGCTTATATAAGGAAACAAGAAATGTCACTGTAAGTGACAAATGCCCCCGAAGTGACCTTTGACCTCTAAGTGTGCCCTTGAGGCCAAGGACCTGGATTTTGTGCGCGACAAGTTGTCTGGTTGTGGTGAGCACTTGTGCCAAGTTATTTGAAAATCCGTCCAGGAATGCAAAAGTTATTGACCTGACACGGTTTGAACTTTGACCTCTAAGTGTGACCTTCACTTTGGAGCCACAGACCTGAATTTTGTGCATTATATGTCATCTTGTTGTGGTGAGCACTTGTGCCAAGTTATTTCAAAATCCGTCCAGGAATGCCATTGTCATTGACCGGACACGATTTGACCTTTGACCTCTAAGTGTGACCTTGACCTTAGAACCACTGACCTGGATTGTGTGCGCGACACGTCGTCTTGTTGTGTTGAGCACTTATGCCAAGTTATTTGAAAATCTGTTCATGAATGTCTGAGTTATTAACCGGACACAAAAGCACTTCGTTTTGACCTTCGACCTCCAAGTGTGTCCTTGGAGCCACGGACCTGGATTTTGTGCGCCTGGACGTCGTCTTGTTGTGGTGAGCAATTGTGCCAAGTTATTTGAAAATTCATCCATTACTGTTAAGAGATATTAACTGGACACGATTGTACGGACGAACGAATGAACGAATGAACGAACAAATGAAGGGACTGACGGACGGACAGTGTGACTAATATATGCCACTCTTTGGGGGCATAAAAAAACATTGGTTACCAAATATAATTTCACTTGGAAATACCAACTTACAAGAATAACAAATTGATTTTTCCAATTCTGAGTTTATATTACCTCAAAATTATGAAAAGCGGTTCGTTATTTTTGACACTCCTGTAGCTCCCGGTGCTTTACACAGGTGAGACTGTACTTGCCCCTGTAGCTCCTGGTGATGGTGCTTTACTCAGGTGAGACTGTACTTACCCCTGTAGCTCCTGGTGATGGTGCTTTACTCAGGTGAGACTGTACTTACCCCTGTAGCTCCTGGTGATGGTGCTTTACTCAGGTGAGACTGTACTTGCCCCTGTAGCTCCTGGTGATGGTGCTTTACTCAGGTGAGACTGTACTTGCCCCTGTAGCTCCTGGTGATGGTGCTTTACTCAGGTGAGACTGTACTTGCCCCTGTAGCTCCTGGTGATGGTGCTTTACTCAGGTGAGACTGTACTTGCCCCTGTAGCTCCTGGTGACTGTGCTTTACTCAGTTGAGACTACTTAGGTCAGAAAAAAACCTGTGTTTCTGGTTACCCGACCGTCCCTATTTTTTGGCGCCGACCCTACAGCTTTTTTTATCGTAAAAAAAAAAAAGAAAAAAAAAAAAGGACGAAAAAGCTGGGTACAAAAGGGTAATGTACGAAAATATTGAGTATGAAACATGCGCTAAAACATGGCCGCCTCCATTGTGCACTGTGCGTCCATTTTGGCTATTAGAATTGAAAATGCAGCCATGGGACAGAGCAGAAGTTTATGAAAAACATTAATCATGACATGCTGACAGCAGATTTGTTTTTCCAATACCACCCAGCCTCAGGAAATGATAAAATTCAATCTTTCACAGCCACATGTAAGATGGAACTCTCAGGGTTGGAGCTATTGTGATCACTTTTTGCCTGTCACTCCATCTGCCGTCCGTCAACAAATAAACTCATAATGGCAGAAAATGTGTTTTCAATTTATTTTATTCAAAACAAACAAGTTAGATATCATGAGGTTATTTTCCTTTTCTCCTAGCAAAATCACTACTTGACAAAGTTAAAGATATCTTTTACATCGTCCAAACCACGTGGGCAAAAAAAAGAAATGAAAAAAAATATCTACCTACAATGTACCTACCCTAATTTTTTCAGCCGAGTAACCAGAAACACAGATGTTTTTTTTCTGGCCTTACCCCTGTAGCTCCTGGTGACGGTGCTTTACTCAGGTGAGACTGTACTTACCCCTGTAGCTCCCGGTGATGGTGCTTTACTCAGGTGAAATTGTACTTACCCCTGTAGCTCCCGGTGACGGTGCTTTACTCAGGTGAGATTGTTGCTTCATTAAGAACACCTGTACATCCTCCACAGTCAGTTCTGCATCTCTCTGTATTGGCTGGAATGTAAGACAGAGAAAATAGTCAAGCCAGGAAAGACTTTAAGTGAAATTGGATTAAAGGGACACTTAACAAATATTATTAAAGAGACACTTCAAATTAAAGGTACACTTGCTAATATTATTTGGACTTTCTTCGTATATCGGAGGGCTGGCGTGGCACAGTCGGTAGCATGGCAGATTTGTAACCGAAGACCGCGGGTTCTATCCTCCGTGGTGCCACCGAGTTTCGTCGGTGGGCAATACACTTTCCCTTAGCCTCGTCCGTCGGATGGGGACGCAAACCGAGCGGTCCCGTGTATCGGTCTATCCTCCGAGCACGTTATTAAAGAACCATAGGAATCTAGTCGAAAATAAGAGTAGGGCATGGTTCCCAGATTCCTATGTATCCTTCCCCGCTCTCTGGGGCAGCTCTAAATAACCTATACTGTGTTGATGAGCCATTAAACAATATTCAATTCAATTCCTATATCGGATTTTAAAGAAATACTGGATCCATTTTATGTATTTTCTGTAAGTGAATATTTTTCTTTGACAAGTCAAACTTATCTCAGCTTTATTGATATTTACCTAGGAACAAGTTTGGTAAAGATCGGAAGAAACTTAAAGGAGCTAGATTGCATTGACTGGATGATTTAATTTTACTCAGAAACCTTTACTAACTTTATCCTGTGTTCATAAGCTGAAATCACCCTATTTAGTCATAATCAAGGACACCTCTGTAATGAATTCATAAATTTTGCTCAACCTCGTTTGAGATCTTGAAACGGTCAAATAAAATTTAGCAAAAAAATTCGACTTATCATGTTCACAAGATGAAATTATGCTATTTGTCAAGAATCAAGGGCAACAAATCTGGGACACACGCATCAATTTTGCTCTGCAATCTCACTGAAACAAACCATTTCGAACTGGTCATAATATCAGTCCATTTACTAGTGATTGCCTTCACAAGCTGAAATTTGCCTATTTTTTTCAATATTCAAGAGCAACAACTCTGCAATGCATGCGTCACTATTGCTCATTGTCAACTATAAATGACATGTTCACAAGAATTACCTACTGGACAACAGACAATGCGCCATCCCATAAGCTAGCCAGTAGTGCTAACAATAGCATCGCCTAGCTGGGCATATTCGCCCATTGTTTCATTGTTGTACACCTTGTACTCTGAAAGTTATGGGCAAGGTTAAGTTCCAGGTTAAACCTTTTACAAAGGGAAATAATTAAAAACTAGAAGGGTGTTCCACAGAATACTTGTGTCGCCTGCCATCTAACTATCAAGTTTGAAGACAGGGGATGCAATTCTTCAAGAATTATGCTGATCTTCTTTTTAATTGTTAAAGCTTATGAAAAGGAGCACAGCTCTGCACTGGACAATTGATCAGGAGGAACTGTATAAAGTTTAACGACCATATGTCAATATTTTGCCAAGTTATGAGCTAGGTTAGGTTGCAGGTTAAAGTTTTAAGAAAAAGGCCATCACTCTGCTGGAATGAAAGTCACAGTTACTGGACATGTGTAATGACATGCCTTGCGATAAGATGAAGATGAGTGTGATGTTATATGAACATAGGTTAAATCCTTTTCAAGTTATGGTTAAGGTTTCAGGTCTCACACTTCTATTATCTCCCCTGAAAGCTCACGGACCTAGAGACAAAAGGAAAACAGAAAATAATTCTATTTTTTTCTCAATTTTAGGCAATTTTTAATTTGAAAATAGGTTTTCTTTGCTTTAGCATACATCTGCAGTGTGAAAGACAGATGATACAGAAAATCACATGTTGATATGAGGTTTCATTCAAATTTCAGAAGTGTTTGACCTAATCACCACATATCCAGCTGGCTAGTGTATGAATTGTGTATTTTCCATAAGGATCACATTAACATGAGCGAGAAAAAAACCCAACCTGGCAAACTTATGTATTTTATTGTTTTAAATTACTGTTCTTGTCTATACTGACGATATTAAAATAACAACAATGTCTGCTGGCCTGCTTTGAAGCTCAGATAATGGAAAAGGCTGTACAGTAACCCTAAGGGAAATTAATTGAGATGTGAGACCTGAATTTAGGTTCAAGTATGACGGACGACAGACAAAGTGATCCCTAAGTGTCTGCAATGTTTCGCAGGCGGCACAAGAACTCAAGTCTATGTAATTTGCTTGAATTTAGTTTTGATACCTACCACATAAATAGGATTAATTCCTAGATGTCTGCCCGGTAATACTGATGACTCCATTGAATTGAATTTGGTTTTAAGGCGCACCAATACATGAAAGGTTATATGGCACCTAACAGGAATGAACATGCCAGGCTCATCGTCCATTTACAACATATGGAGAATGGGACTAGAACCTTCTCACCTGCAGAACTGAAGAGTTGCTGCAAATTCTATTTGCTGCAATCAACAAGCAATAATATGAAATTACAATTAACACGTCTTAAGCTTTATACATTTCAAATACACAGGAGGTAATAACAGTGAGTGCATGTACCTTTCTAATGACTGGTTTGACTATAACGTCATCAAAAGCATCTTCTGGTTTCATACTCTGTAAGTTCTCGTGTAAAATGGCCACCTTTTTATCGTTATCCCATCCTGTGGGTCTGAAACAATTCAACAGAGAATATTTAGAGCACTTAACTATGAATCCAACTGTAAAACTGTTAAATAGCAATCAATTAAACAGCAAACATTTAACTAGCAATCAAACCAACAGAGAACATTTAAATAACAATCAATTCAACAGAGAACATTTAACTTGCAATCAATTCAACAGTAAACATTTAACAAGCAATAAATTCAACAGAGAACATTTAACTTGCAATCAATTCAAAAGAGAACTTTAACTAACAATCAATGCATAAGTAAACATTTAACAAGCAATAAATTAAACAGAATATTTAACTAGCAATCAATTCAAAAGAGAACATTTAACTAGCAATCAATTCGACGGTAAACATTTAACAAGCAATAAATTAAACAGAGAACATTTAACTAGCAATCAATTCAAAAGAGAATATTTTACTAGCAATCAATTAAACAGTAAGCATTTAACAAGCAATAAATTCAACAGAGAACAAAATCATTCAACAGAGAACATCTGACTAGCAATCAATTCAACAGAGAACATTTAACTAACAATAAATTCAACAGGACATTTAACTAGCAATCAATTCTACAGACATTTAACTAGCAATAAATCCAGCAGAGAACATTTAACAATAAATTCAACAGAGAACATTTAACTAGCAAGCAATCAAGCAGAGAATATTTAACTATAACATTTAACTATCAATGTATTCAACAGAGAACATTTAACTAGCAATCAATTCTACAGAGACATTTAACTAGCAATAAATTCAACAGAGAACATTTAACTAGCAAACAATTCAACAGTAAAGATTAACTAGCAATCACTTCAACAGAGAACATTTAACTAACAATCAATTCAACAGTAAACATTTAACAAGCAATAAATTCAACAGAGAACATTTAACTAGCAAACAATTCAACAGTGAACAGAGAAAGTTTAACTAGAAATAAATGCAACAAAGAACATTTAACTAGCATCCAATTCAACAGTAAACATTTACCTAGAAATAAATTCAACAGAACATTTAACTAGCAATCAATTCAACAGCAAACATTTAACTAGCAATAAATTCAACAGAAAACATTTAACTGGAAATACATTAAACAGCGAATACATAACTAACAAACAATTCAACAGTGAACATTTAACTAGCAATAAATTCAACAGAGAACATTTAACTAGCAATAAATTCAACAGTAAACATTTAACTAGCAAACAATTCAACAGTAAACAATTAACTAGCACTAAATTCAACAGTAAGTATTTAACTAACAAACAATTCAACGGTAAACATTTAACAAGCAATAAATTAACAGAGAACATTTAACTAACAATAAATTCAACAGAGAACATAACTAGCAATCAATTCAACATTTAACTAGCAATCAATTCAACATTTAACTAGCAATCAATTCAACATTGAACCAGCAATCAATTTAACAATGAATATTTAGAATATTTATTAACACTCTTTTTCACAATGAACATTTAAAATAAAGCAATTTAACACTGAACATTTGCAACAAATACCAATTCAATAGTGAATAAGACAGAAGTGGCAGTGAATGTATCTTCGACACCACCATATTTGGAGGTCAAAACTGATATCTTACTACTGATAAATAAGTTCCTTTATAAATACAACATTTCAAAGAAGCTGGATGTCCTCTGCTATTTTTAAAGAAAATCTTTGCTACTGAAGGCTTTGCAGTCATATAGGGGTGAAAAATGTTGTGGCTTAAAAGCCTATAAATACCTCATACCATCTATCTATCAATGCAAGTATTCAATTTATAATTCTATTTTCATGCTCGTACAAAAACAATACTTACATGAATACACAATCTTTTTCTACAACATATGCGGGAGTGTTGAAAGGAAACCCATATATCCGATGTAATAAATAGTTATGTAATAAATCACAATTTTTATCTTCTTTAACTGAAGTATAAGCTAGAGCAGCACCATCTGAAAGCAAATGTTAAGGAAATAAAAATTTGTCACGATGGACAGAAGAAGAAAGATCACTCAGATATTTATAGTTTGAACGGTGATTTCCTTTTCATATTCTTATTTTTCGATGAATTGCTGTATAATTTTTTTCTATTTTATAATACAAAACGCTTAACGATGAACGCTTTTTCACAAATGCAAGCTGCTAAATAACACCGGGAACGCGCACCTGTTTTGCATGGTTTAATTTGCGGGACTCAGTACTGTTTTCGACGTGATTTGCGGCGCGATCATGAAACTGTATAAGAAAATATTGTTTTTGTTATAGGATGCAATGGATAAATAAAAGGAAAATAAAGGAAAATCGAACCTTATCAGCGTTTTTTAACCTATTGAAGTGGGGCCAAAATTCAGCCTCTTCCCAATTGAAAAAAAAACTCCTTATTTTCCCAATCCTGGGTAAAAACATTCCCAATGTAAAACATATTTTTATTTTTAGAAAGTTACTTTCCACTGTTTGTTTGTATGTTGTATGTTAAAATCACTGCTAAATTCAATACCTGATTGATATTATACCTAAAGCATACATTTTAATAAACGTTTCTCTTTAAAAACATTCCCTTAAATCATGCTCTTTTTCCACCAATTTTGACAATCTCATACTTCTTTTTCCCAAAATCAGCCGGCCTAGGACTTTTCCCAATTTGCTGACTAGGTCGAGAACCACTTACGTTCTTCAAGCAGTTGTCATGTTTGTATGTAGTTCATATGTAAATATATATGTAGTTCAATATAAATAAATAAAATCTATGGGTGGGTGTATTTTAGCCAACTTAAATTCTATAGGTAGGTCTTGCAAACTCAATTTTACATCTATAGGTGGGTGGTCAATTTCAGAAGTTCCTTCCTGGGGTCCCATGTATGTTTTAATGGAATAGCCCTTTTCATTTTTATTTGTTTATTTTTTTTTAAAGTTTTTTTTTGGAACTTAAAACATAAATATTTCAAAAGGATACAATGCAAACAAAAAGTTCTTATATGGTGTTGAATGAAATCCAGGTGTTCTTCTTTAAAGTCGTGTTCTTTTTCCAACGTTGAGATTGCATCTGCCTGAAAACAAGAAAATGTGTTACAGTCAATATGAAACATGAGGCTGTACGATATGAAACACAAGCTGTATGTTGAACTGCTGGTATACCTGAGGCAAGTATCAGCCAGACACACCATATGTTGCCAATGGCGATTGCAAATGTGTTGTCTTTATGATTTATTTAATGGAAACAGTTGGTGTTTTATTAAACAAGTGTTACATAAAATTATGTTCACGCAGTCTTTAGGTGATGTACACTGTATATGGTATGGGCTGTTTGTAACAGCTTTAGAAACAGTCTGAGCTGCTAAAAGTTCATATATAGGTGCATGGAATGAATAAATGAATTGAATTGTGTTGGTGCTTGTGAGATGCTAAAAGTTCATATAAAGGCCTGGAATGAATTGAATGAATTGAATATGAGAGACAATGAATCAATGCAAATGATGAATGATTAAATGAATGAATGAATGAGCAATTAAAAGTGAATGAATTATTTAATAAGTCAATGAATGAATGTGAATGAATGAATGTGAACGAATGAATGCAAATGAATGAAAGTGAATAAATGAATGAATGACATAAGCACCTGAAATTCTTGGTTTTAAACCTTTCATCAAATAAATACCATCAATAGGACTAGGGTTATCAACAGAAATGATTTATGTATGCTCGCTTCTTAAAGGGACGCATGGCAATCTTGAAGTATATACATTTCAGTTAACACCTAACTTATTGATGCTGTTTTACATATAATTTTTTACTTTGTTCGCATGTAATTAAGTAAGAGATAACAGTTTAAATTTTCGATTTTTACCTAGTCATTCTACCTTGAGTTTAATCAACAATCAGAAATAGTTCATTCAAAAACAATTTGGTTTGAAGTTTTACAAATATATGCAATTATGAAGATGAACTAACAGGATGCAGGAGTTTAAAAACAATCAAGATGGAAGTGTGTCCCTTTTAAATAAGTATCGCTAAGCGAGACGATAATAGTCTTTATTGCACCTCGCACAAAATCCTAGGTATTTCATTGGATTAGAGCGGTCACATGGACCCTCTATTATTCTATAGTGGGTCAGTAGGTTTTATTGAGGGTCACTAAAACAATATGGACTACAATTCCGAATCAAAGTTTAAATCATTTGCAAATAGTTCTTTAAGGCGTAGTAACAAACCTAACAAGTAATTTTAATAATGTTTTTAAACTGTACCGGTCGTGACGTCAACGTCATGACGTCAAATTGCGCGAACGTCTCTTCGACGTTGACGCTCCAAATGGGTTAAATATCGGCATTTGCATTAAAAAAGATGCTCGATGCAATAAATCAGTTATTGGGTTTGTTACTGACCCCCTACAGAAATATGTGGGGTCAGTCGGATGTATAGGGTCGCCTCGTCCCCTATAAATCTTACTGACCCCACATATTTCTGTAGGGGGTCAGTAACAAACCCAATAACTAATACTGTGTCCATTGTAAACACAGATCAGCCTGCGAGGGGGTTATAAACTATCTGTTTCTGTTTTAAAGACGAAGAACAATATATTAAATTGGCTGTAAATCTCTGATCAGTATCAAGCATTCATTTAAGATGTGCCAAACTCCTTTTCTTAAGTTACGCCATCTAGGCTGTTCCAGAATTGTATTAACCCATAACCCGCAAAGCACGACCATAAATAGCCTTTGCGTCCATTGTAAACTCAGATCAGCCTGCAGATCAGAGTTTACAATGTCTGGCTGCTGATCAGTCATTTCCCCCAAAACACCCCTTTGTCACATAAATGGAATGGTCTTAATTCAGAGAAAGAACAGTCCGTTATAGTATACATGTATGTAGCGAGTTAAGGATTAAACAAGATCCTTTTCAAGCTAAATACCTCAAGTTGTATATTTCATGAAACAATTCCAATTCAAGCACAGAAGCATAAGGACTAACAAATAAAATAGTTGCATTTTCATAAACTTATTTTTGTAGTTGCACTCGCTCGGGACTTAATTTTTTATGACACCCACATACCCAATCTCAATTCGGAGTAGTCCCGGGGATCAGTTATCCTATTTGTACAGCCATGTACAGGTATACATTGTTTGTCACCCATAAACATTTTCTATTTGTAACTTTCTTTGAAGTGTTCAAGATGCTTTGGTTGTAGTGGTAGAAAGCTTTTTTCGCACATTATGAGAATCAGATATTTAATTTCTGAACGGGACTACACACTTCAAGTTCAAAGGGACAATGTCCATAACTTTTAGCCTATAAAACACAAAATACTTACGTTGACAAACATAAAACACCAAAATTGCACAAAAACACAAACATTACCTTTGTTAAAACAACTACTATTGGTATTCCTAGATTCTGTGCGAGAATATTTTCTCCGAGAGGTAACAAGACTTTATCTTCCTCGCCCGTTGCTGGAGCCTGTGGGTGGAGAGGGTTTACCTCTCGTCTTGACGATGATTGACTGGGAGTGCTATTCTCGTCTGGCTCCAAATATTCTTGATAAAATCTGATTACTGGTGGAGAAATAGCAAACATGGGTTATTCTTACAACTTCAAAATGTGTGCATGGGACAGGTATATCTGGCATTTTGGATAGTTAGATACATGTAGCCGCATTATTGAAGAAGGTGCTTTTTTTTTTTTTTTAAATCTTAGCAACAGTAAGCATAATGTAATTGTACAATACTTTGAGTGGAGGAATATTAGTGACTAAGAAACGGAGCTTATGAACTAGAGGGGTGTTCCTCAGAACATTAGTATCGTCCGACTTCGTCTGCCTTGTGCCTTTGACCTACTTACCCCAAAATCAATGAAAGTTGTCCTTTCCCCATGGACAATCAAGTTTTAAAGTATGAAAACAGTGGGTGCAAAGTTACTGAGTGGAAGCCATTTTGCATAATCGTTCAGTGACCTTGACCTTTGATCTACAGACTCCAAAATCAATCCAAAATCAATAGGGGTCATCCTTTCACCGACGTTCTGCAAGCCAGCTGGATAGCTTCCTCAAATAAAGATTCGTAGGCCCACGAGGGCTCGAACTCACAGTGATTTCAAGTCAGGGAATCTTAACCACTTGGCCACGGACACCCCAAGATCAGTAGTATACGGAAGAACGAATAATCCATACTTACAGCTTTGTTCATAATCCCGCCTGTCCTCTGGTGCTATCTTTAATCTGTCTATATGATGCCGCAGTACTGAGACCCATTTCTCCAGCGAGTCTAAAATGGACCACGGTTGGGCCATGGAGGCCACTAATATGACTAGAGTATGTTCGAAGTTTTCCTCCGTGAGGGCGAATTTTAACAACCCCGTGTGGTTTGGGTCCCCGTCTAGGGCCCATACACTTAATCTCCCTTGATCTGTGGAAATGAAAATGGAATTATTTTTAATCACATTTCTATGACTGAATAATGACATCCAAGGGAATGTTTTAATATGGGTTTAATGTATACCTACGCAACTAAATAGCTTTAACATGCACGCATTAATGGAAGTAATGATTTTTTAATTATGACGCAAGGCATCCACTTCCTCGCTACGTATAAACCACCTCATGAATTGCTTGACCTCAGGTAAATTTATTACCAAATCATTGATTAAAACATCCAATTCGAAAAAATTTCATAAATTATAACAACGTTAAAGTAGCTATCCCGCCAACAACAAACAAATTTTACATCATATGGACACCATACTGAGGATGAGGTACTTATATATATATTACTTAAATATTTTGAGAATCCAAACTCTGTAGACACAATATAACCAGCCAGACCAAACTCCGAAACTGGAGCGTCCAATTAAGAGTTACGAACTCATAATTCATTTTACGCATATTCAATTGTGGGTATTTTTAGAATCCATGAAAAAGACTTTACTTTTAATCGACACCTATATTATTATATGACCTGAACACCTGGATAGGGTTTTGATACACAGTTTTGTAGCGTACTTTGTCCGTTATTTGGCTAGTTAACGTCTGAATTGTTTACCATAACTACCTAATGAAGTGAAGACACCATTCTGTTCAGTAGAAATGCCCTTGGCCTCGATAAAAACATGTTGGAAAAAAATGTCACTCTATCGCAAATTTCTATCTGACGATATTCACAAAATATTTATTATCATTTGACAGAACTCCTTGTTGACATTAACAAAACACCCAGCATCCGTCTCCTACTAACAAATATTCATTTAAGATCTCTTACCATCTCTATATTCGTCTTTCACATTTAGATAGTAATATTCCAGACCTATGGCCTTCTTTGGTTCTTCCACACCCTGTAGTTTGGCTATCAGTGTGGTCTTGCCACTCTCATTGTCACCTGTAATATCATCAACCAGTTACAATTAAAGGGAATGTAGCGCCACAGTCAAACAAGCTCTATTATTGAAAGTTCTGAAAAACTGGTAAAAAAGTGAAAGAATTATCAAAAGCGGATGATAAACAAAAAGATATGACAGACCATTTGAAGGTTGTTCTAAAACGGATATGGGAGATGCCATTTTGAGAACTATGATGTCATAGTTCCAAACTCCAATATATACGGAATATTTATAAATATCATTTAAAACAAAGAAAATCACTGCAAATGAATGTAAAATACTTTACTATAAATCATATATAAAGCATTACTGGCATCATGTGATGGAAGACTGGTTACTTTATTATAGAAACTGGACATTCTGTACGAAGACTGGTTACTTTATTATGGAGATAGAATTATGGCTGGGTATCGCCAACAACTGTGTATCATGATACTATCGCGATAGTAAGCCATCTATCATAATAGTATCACGAATGTACAGCCAAATTAGGTTCATGTGAAAATACTGAAGATAAATTGAGAGTTGTTTCAACTCCTTCATGGGCAAGACACTTTCCCTTAGCCTCGTTCGTCAGATGTGGACGTAAACCTGGCGGTCCCGTGTATCGGTCTATCCTCCGAGCACGTTAAAGAACCATAGGAATCTATTCGATAATAAGAGTAGGGCAGGTTCCCGGATTCCTATGTATCCTTCTCCTCTCTCTGGGGCGGCACTAAATAACCTATACTGTGTTGATGAGCCGTTAAACAACATTTAATTCAATTAAACGCCTTCATTGGTCGAATAAGTTTTTTTCTGGTTAAAATGAAATTCATTACAGAATAAATTCTTTTTATTCTGTATTAAACTTAACTAAGCTTAATATGTCAATTATTTAGGGATATGTTTCTTCAGAAAAATAATGACTTTAAGGAACGGTATACCTAGGTTCAGCAGCGTTCATCAAATTTCTTAACACTTCACTATTTACAACAGAAAATGGGACCATACTGCTGATAATAAAGGAACTCATTACGTGGTCCGAGTAACTTTCATACCCCATTTAACCCCTTCTCCAAGAAGCAAAAACAGGGTTGCCTGGGGTATGAAATAAAACCTTAATATCGGCTTAACAAGTTTGAATGTTGTAAATGATTAAAAGGTTATCGAAGTTTGTCAGTAAAAAATATTTGTTAAGGTTATTTTATTGTCGAAATGTCCGTTATAAAATCCTGCTAATATAAAAATGAGATAATGGGTCCTATAGAAACCACAGTGTCCAAAGGCAATGCCATTGAGGTCCGCACTGTACTACAAACAAGGAGCAACATTTAATAATTATACAATGAAAAATAAAACAAAATACAACAGATAGGGTGGTGAAGACATGGTTACCGACTTGGAACGAGCAGTAGGCAATAAGACCTACAGGTTAGCTTGAATCGATTTTATGTGTACACAATCCTTGCTAGTATCCTGTTTTTAAGCATTCCAATCGCTAAATGGAATTAAGGCGGGACCACGTAATGTATACTGCGTTAGTATAAATTGCCATCACTTTATGTGATGCCCTGATAAAGTGATGCCCTATGAAGTCTTTGATTAAATGCAGCAAAAATGGTCAGTTAAGATGATACTGACGCTTTAGACTTCTCATTGTTCACTAATGAAGGCGAAGAAACCGAAGACGTTGTTGCCTGGGCTACTGGCTGTATGTGGTCGTGGTGCCTTTTTATGTGAAAGCCATATTTGTTGTGTTACCACTGTATTTCGAAACTGATTTACACAACAGACAAATCACCTTTTCCTTATCATTCTTGAGGAAGCCAAATTGATCAGCGTCCATGTTTATTATGACGACAAAGTGAAAGTATGGTCGCTTATGTCAAATACAATATAATTAGAAAGAAGATTCCTACTGAAGTAAAACAATATGTATCATGTTTAAGGCCTCTTTTTTTTAATAACTTGGTTTGCGGATTTTTTCTGGAAAAATTACATCAGGAGGTCGAAATAAAAATAAAAATACTCTGGGGAAATTGAGAGGAAAAATTACAAGCAAAATGTTGACATTTTAAGTCAAAAAGGGGGAGAGAATCAAAAATCGAACATCACTTTTCGTAGATCCCAATCGAAATCCATGTTTAATAGCATACTTTAGATAACCGAGCATGTCTAACTTGAATTAATGACAACAAATGCAGAATACAACAAACGAATATAGCGGGAAAAACTTGCATGGAATTCTAGTCCTTGACACGAGTGGGAAAAAAAAGAACAAAAAAAAGTGAAAAGTACAATTATTTTTTTTCCAAAACGGGAAAATTAGACTCGGCGGATCCGTAAACCAAGTTATTAAAAAAAAATAGGCCTAAACTGTTAATTTACCAAACAATCAACTTTATATGAATTAAATCAACAAATGTGTATTAGTGAAAATAAGGGTTGCTTAATAAACAAGGAAACACAATTTTTCTGTTTCTATGTTTATTCTTTCAGTTACATGTACATGAAGTTTAGCAAATTGAACAAAAGTATAAGCAATTCGTACCATTTTACCACTTTGTTTTAATTTTTTATAGCATCATTGCCATCATTATGGACATACAAAGACGTTGATCTCGCAAAATATTAAAATCAGAAATGAAAGTAATTGTATATGATATAAGCGGCCATATATCTAAACAAGCATGGCTCCAAATTGGCACATTTTAGAATATTTCATTTATTCTCAAAGATCTGTCCATTATTGTCAAGTATCGATTCAAGGTCTCACTATCGCTATACACTATCGTCAAGAAAATATCACGATGCACCAAGAATATCGCCACACCACTAGATCATAGAATGACATTTAATATTTGACTGGTTACACTACTTTAGAATGGATATTCTGAAATACATTGTTTTTTATAAAGGTAGGGAAATTCGGATGGTTCCTTCCGCAAGTAGAGCAAAAAATTGCCAAAGAACTCACCTAGTACTAAAACTGACTTGGTTGTGGGAAGTTTTGAAGCAGAGCTAGACTGGACCTCGCTAAGAATTTGTGACCTGAAATTAAAAATGTAATTATATTGCAATGTGAAACACTTAGTAGACTAGTCTTGTTGTGTAGATAGTACTAAGAACCAAGTACTTAGAACCATTCTAAGTTGATTTAAATGCAATCCGCCAAATATCTGCATAATCCATTATCATATCCATAGAGACTTTGGAATAAGACATGACAGCATAATTGCCAAACATCCAGAGGGAGGCAGGACAGTCCGGATGTTTTTTGGAAAACTGTGTGTGTGTGGGTGGTTGGGAGGGGATTCTGAAAAGTTGGCAAGTAATATATATGCACTGAGAATCAAACAAAAAAACTCTACGCTAAGAGATGAATTTCTACCACCACATCTCCTCATTAAACACAGCTGCCTGATGTCATATCATTTAACATCAATCTTTATACAACTTGAATGTACAGTGGCAGTTAACCAACATATTTATGCTCTTTCTTACTAAAAGGAGATCTACAGTGTATGTGCTCTACTGTACTCAGGACTGATGCAATATGGATATATCTGGGCAGCTCAATGACGTCACATACTGTGTAAAGCTCTCAATACGATGTCCGACATAATAAACCTATACTTAAAAATGTATACATGTATATACCGTGTAAGTAATGAACTGTTTGTTCGAAATCTTCGACCGTTTCAGTTTATTTTTTTAGATACATACTATATCAGGGTCTTCCACAGGCCATTTAAAGAGGCACTACCTATATCTACGCGATTTTTAATGTAAAATATTAAATACTCAATATTACTGCATTTATATGTATACAAAGCTATTTTATGAGTATTCTAAGGAGAAACATGGTTCGTATTCCAGTTCTGTAAATTATTAATTATGATCAAAACAATATCTTGAATAAAATGCTGCCCAGCCGTTTATTCCTGCCGGAGAACTACGAGTTTTTACGATTTTCTCGGACATGCGCAATACGATTACAAACTATTCGGCGCAGTTCCGATAGCAAACGAATCGAACGGAACTCTTCGCTAATCAGACGAGGTAGTTCCGCTTGTAAACGAATAAAATCGAAAAATCTCCGCAATCGGCTTGTCTAAAACAATTACGAATACAATTTCAAAAATCCGATCTTTTCAATCCTGTTTTCCCCCAGCAAAACGCATATTACATTGGGTGAAATTATTGCCATTTACCTTTTTCATAGTCCTCTTTATAATTAAGCAAAGTTTATATCAAGTGGTGGACAAAAAGATATAGGTAGAGGCTCTTTAAGAGCATATTCCCCCTATCCCTTAATTCTAAATCTAATTTCCCCCTACTCCTTAATTAACCCCCTATCCTTTGATCTCTTTGCCCTATCCCTTAAAAACACCACTAAATCTCAAAAATGCATTATACCTGTCTATAAATAGCTCCTTGAAGGCTATACTTCTTAAAAATCATTTCATTTACAGTCGAAACATACCTCAAATTGCATCTAAACAAATCATAATCCGTAAACATATTGGACACCTGAAGGGTACCTCCCTCACACAGCCACCCCAAGACCAAGACATTCAATTTAATTTCCCCAATCCCTTAAATAATTTCTGTGGAAGACCCTGTATATAAATCGAGCCCTATTATGTCCCATCAATGTATGGTCACTTCCCCCCCCCCCCCCCCCCCCCCACCCCCACCCCCCCCCCCCCAACACCATACGCTGAAGTCAAAAGCAATACCAGAGCAATTATGAAGCAGTACCAGATCAATCATGAAGCATTACCAGATTAATCATGAAGCATTACCAGATTAATCATGAAGCAGCACCAGATCAATCATGAAGCAGTATCAGATCAATCATGAAGCAGTTCCAGACCAATCATGAAGCAGTACCAGACCAATCATGAAGCATTACCAGACCAATCATGAAGCACTACCAGATTAATCATGAAGCAGTACCAGATTAATCATGAAGCAGTACCAGATCAATCATGAAGCAGTACCAGATCAATCATGAAGCATTACCACAGCAATCATGAAGCAGTACCAGATCAATCATGAAACATTACCAGAGCAATCATGAAGCAGTACCGGATCAATCATGAAGCATTACCGGAGCAATCATGAAGCAGTACCGGATCAATGAAGAAGCAGTTCCAGAGCAATCATGAAGCAGTACCAGAACAATCATGAAGCAGTACCGGAACAATCATGAAGCAGTACCAGATCAATCATGAACCAGTTCCAGAGCAATCATGAAGCAGTACCAGATCAATCATGAAGCAGTACCAGAGCAATCAGGAAGCAGTACCAGATCAATCATGAAGTAGTTTCAGAGCAATCATGAAGCATTACCAGAGTAATCATGAAGCAGTACCAGATTAATCATGAAGCAGTACCAGAGCAACCATGAAGCAGTACCAGAGCAATCAAGAAGCATTACCAGATCAACCATGAAGCAGTACCAGATCAATCATGAAGCATTACCAGAGCAATCATGAAGCAGTACCAGAGCAATCATGAAGCAGTACCAGAGCAATCATGAAGCAGTACCAGAGCAATCATGAAGCATTACCAGAGCAATTATGAAGCAGTACCAGAGCAATCATGAAGCATTACCAGACCAATCATGAAGCAGTACCAGAGCAATCATGAAGCATTACCAGAGCAATCATGAAGCAGTACCAGACCAATCATGAAGCATTACCAGAGCAATCATGAAGCAGTACCAGAGCAATCATGAAGCAGTACCTGATCAATCATGAAACAGTACCAGAACAATCATGAAGCATTACTTGAGCAATCATGAAGCATAACCAGAGCAATCATGAAGCAGTACCAGACCAATCATGAAGCAGTATCACATCTTTCATAAAGTCGTACCACACCATTCATAAACAGTACCAGACCAATCATGAAGCAGTATCACATCTTTCATGAAGTCGTACCACACCATTCATAAACAGTACCAGACCAATCATGAAGCAGTATCACATCTTTCATGAAGTCGTACCACACCATTCATAAACAGTACCAGACCATGAATGAAGCAGTATCAAAGCAAGAAAGAAGCAGTACCAGAGCAATCATGAAACAGTACCAGAGCTGGTTTACATAACACATCTGTTGTTTATTCCTACAGACGATAACCGATTTCTAAACAGAAATGACCATTATGCATTTTGTTCTGTTGACCTTTGAACTTGTGAGCGGTAATATTTTGTTTTGTTTCTCACAAAAAACCTTCTATGCCAAGTGAATCAATATGTTAGCTCCGCCTCTTATTATCGAATTGTAAATGGTAAATGGACGGGGAAGTATTAGTACTCTCAGCAGGCCTCTCGTAACGGGTTGGGTTTTAACATGGGAATTCTCGCATGTAAGGTGGGCGCTCTACTGATGTCGACATAAAAACTAGCTCCGTGGCAAGACAGTAGTAATGCGCTTATCAATCTATTCGATTTTCTGAGTGAATACCCCCAACTGAGTGAACTACTCTACTACAACCAGCATCAACTGGCCAATCTTGATTCTCCTCCAGTAATCCTAAGTGAGAAAGTGTTGATTTTAACAAGTGGCGGGAGGTATACAGTACTGGCTCTTCCCAGAAAAAAGTGGGTGGTTTGCTAGATTTATTATGCAACATTATAATCTCATTCTATTTTATCCTAGTCTAAAGAATATATCTTTTTCCAGCTTATAAAAATGTCATAATGCTACCACATATTGTAATTATAAAGCTATATCAATTAAATCCCTTACAATATCAACCTTAGTATATTTAGTATATTTGCTGCTCAACAGTAATTTTTTCAAATCACCCTTTTTTAACATAAATGGAATGATCCGTATTCATAAATATAGCAGGTGTGTGAGCAGGCACAGGTCATGTTATGGAATTTCTCCTGAAAATTAGGTTACTATCTCACCAGTACAAGTAGATTTGCTCTTGTCTCAGTGGTTATATTTGGAAATCAGAATCAAAATAAAATCTTTAAATCCTACAAGTTGTTTTTAGTCTTTTTCTGAGAGCCAAAAATACAAAGGAGACTTAATCCTAACCCCTATGTGAATGTATAATGGAATGTCCTTTCTTTGAATTTGGACCAGTCCATTTATATAGTACAAAGGTGTGTTTCGGTCAAATGACTGATAAGCACCCAGACAGTGTAAACCCTGATCAGCCTGCAAGATGTCATGCCAGTTTTTGATAAAGATTCCAATTCAATATCACTTACAGTTTTTGAGAAGAAGTCGCCACAAAGTCGCATTTTTTAAATCTATTTTAGGCCAGCATGAATTTCCTACTGACCTGCATTTTTGCTACGGTCAACTGGACATCAAGAGCAACATTCCTGTCAAGTTTCATGAAATTCCATCAAGTAGTCTCAGAGGAGTAGTCCACACATTTTTTCTATACTCTATGTAAATAAAGATGGCCGCTGGTCCATGTTTGACATCGAATCAAAACGAATCTTGGTTAAGACCAAGTACATGTTGCACCAGTCATTTTCGTAAAAGGTTCCAATTCAATATCACTTACCGTTTTTGAGAACTAGTCACCACAGTCACATTTTTAAAATCTATTTTTAGCAGTGGTGGCCATCTTGAATTTCCTACTGACCTGAATATTTGCTAGGATCAACTAGACATAAAGAGCAACATTCCTGTCAAGTTTCATCAAATTCCATCATGTAGTTTCAGAGGAGTAGTCGCCACAAAAAAAGTTTACAGATGGAGGGACGGACGACGCACCATGGCATAAGCTCTGCAGATCTTTGATCAGTCGAGCTAAAAAACTGACCATCATCACAGACCTAATAATATCTGCTGAAAATGACGTAAAACATCATTCAACCAACCAACCTCCAATAATCATTATTGCAAGAAAGGGAGGCAGTAGTGCAAAATTTAATGATTCTCTGTAACCATGGAAATCGACAAATTTCAATCTGTAGTTGGAGCATTTCACGATTCATAGATATCTGACAGGTAGATTGAAGTTGCATTGTCCAGCTGGTTAGCTCAGTCGGTAGAGCATCGGAACGGCAGTCTGAAAGTCTCGGGTTCGAACTGCACATCATTAGCAGTCACATGTTATGAAAAACGTAACTGTTTAAGGTTAGAGCTTTGACTGAAGAAAATCCGTGTATTTTTGGTTCATCGTTTTGCTACCTGGGAAAAAGCCTCTAGGTACACGCCCGATTTTTCTATCCCTGCGACATTTGCCGATCCCCGCAGGACCATGACATATCACAGCATCAGCTAGCTCCATGGCACGAAAAAGGTTACGCTCTTATAAGCCTATCTATTTACACACCAACATTGATTTCTGCTATCTACAGGTGGGTGGGGTAATAGTGATGCTTGCAACTGTTTACACTATCCAGTTAGACGACAGTGAAAAAACTATTGAATCATTTTAATCTTTACATGGAATATTAACAATACGTGTAAATTGTATTGTCTACCAAAATATATATGTTTCGTGATAATATTCTGGGTTTTGATGCAGTTCGAACACGAACAAAATGTTGAGGATTCTGCATGAAAATCATTCTTAATTTTAGTGCAAATAAACAAGCAATTTTAGTATAACTAGTTAAATGAATTGTTAATCAGAGGAAAACAATTAATACCATAAATTTTGAGACTCCGGGTCTTCATCTTCACCGACAGAACCCATTCTGTCGTTTCTTTCGCCGATAGGAGCCATATTATCGAAAGCTCCGGATAAATGTCATGCGCGCATGCGCAAAATAATAAATGTCGGTCGTGGCAGGTGAATCATCCACAAATGATGTCATTAAGAAAGATGTCAATATACACGCTTTTGAGCTCATTTATACAATCATGAACATGCATAAGTATGTTTTTCAATAAATGTGCACAAACAGGTATCAGAAAAAGCCGTATTTAATGTATAATATCTGTTTATTCCTAACATGCTTTGTTATTGTTTTACCGGAAGTTTACTTTTGACAGTTCTGTTTAGGGGCCATCTCAACATTATTTTTCAGTGTTGAACAGAAAATCACTAACAGTAAGTTGTAGTGTTCGTGAATTGTTTATTGATTTTATGCCAAAAGTTGATGAATATTGTTCAAATAGGGCCAGTAGTACGTGTGCATATTAGATAGAGGCTTCAGACACGGGACGGTAAATATGCTTTATTTGAAACCATCTTGCCTCTCACCGCTACAGGTTCAAATCCCACTTGGAGCTCTACTTGCCCGCCAAGAATCACTTACAGATGGCGGGAGGTATACAATAGTCACTTCAAAAGCTCCTTAGATGTCGTATAGTTCTAACATATACATTGTATATGCTTAATTGCTATTGTGTAGCCGTTTTGAGTGTGTGAGTGAGTGCGTGATTAGACGACAAGCGAATTAGCATTACCAGTCTAAGACAAGTTATGCTCAACATAAACAGGGCCTTGTCTGGTCACTTACGGGCAACCGTGCAAAGCGATGTTATTGTGTGTATTTGTATGTATGTGTATGTCTGTGCGACGAACAATCTGACATTACCGGTCTGTGACTAGTTATGTCAGGCATAAACAGCGCCACGCCAGGTCACTGAGAGGTAACCGGACACGGTGATGCTATATCCCACGAGAGAGGCTACTTCTCCCCAGATTCGTACACGGGGTGTGGATTGTTTTGGCGGTCAGGAATAAACAAAATCGCAGATGTGTTCAACATACTTTTTATTATCAAAGTTGATCTCAAAATCTACTCTATAAAGATATTAATATTTATTTAATTATAAGTCATTTTAAACACCTTAACAGGAACATCTAACGATGTTATCTCCTGTATCTAATTAGGACGTTTTCCCAGGAACATCTAACGATGTTATCTCCTGCTAAATTGAATTCAAGTAAGACAAGTCTAACCTTATATGACACCTAACGGCGTCCCGAGGGCACTTACTTATCAGTAATCCTTGCCAATCATGAATAGGAAAATTAAAGTATATACAGCTGGTACTAATATAAAGCAAACGGCACTAAGTATTATACTTCAAACAAATATCATGGCAAGTAAATCAGTAAATGATGTATAACCTTTAAATAAAGACAGAAACAATGCATGAAATCATCAATGATAACCTGCAGCATGTCAAAGGCAAGTGAAATAATGTTAGATATTACCTCCCTTTATGGTAAGCTTAATTATAGTGTAACTGACCTAGGCCAAATCTGCTACAATTGTATAAAATACATGTCTACGACCGGCAAGATGATTTTTGATATGCGTAGTCCTCCGACGTGCAAACGCGGTTCACTTTTTTATGTGTGGACTTTGCGCAGAGATTCTCCACACTTATAAATACCAAAAACAGTAACTTGATACACTGAATTTTATAAATGTACAACTTTAATACCTCAAATCACAGACCTTAGATAACAAATAGATTGGATACTGCAAAACTTATCTAAATTTCACGTGGCACAGTGTGAGCATATCACAAATTATTTCACAACTTTAAACACACATATATCATGAAGAGTTTTATAGATACAAGTTTCATTTATGCAAAATCCCATCACAAATTTTCCTTTCTTTTCAATGGTAGTATTTTTCTTTCTCTTACATTTAGAGCAAAAAAAGGAGTTTGACGGAAACTATGTCAAAACCTTGATTTTTAAGAGAACAGCGAAAAATGATAACATTTTTAACTTTAAACATCGTTTTATACAATTTATTATTTTCAAAATTATTATAATCCCATTTTGCTCTTTTGAATGTATTTCCTCCGCATCAAAAGGCAATTTGGTTCTTTCAGTATTTTCTGAGATTAGGCCTCCAAAAATGTATTTATGATCATATCTTTTCTTTTAATTCCGAGACTGGGAGGGCTAATCTTATAAAGTACTAGATAAATCAAATTACCTTTTGTGGTGGAGGAAAGAGCTGACTTTGGAGGGGTATGTGCACTTTAGTTGAATAAACTTCGATCAATATTAAAAAATTATGAAGCGAACAACTACCTGAAATGAGCAGTGTGTTTGCAGTTTTTTGCCGTGAATCCCGTCAAAAAGTCACGTGGTTTCGCCACCCAGGTACTTGAGTAAGGTCATTCATTATTGACCTTAGCGGGCTACATTTTTTAAAATACTGGTTATTTTTTTCTGCTTAGTTTTAGAAATAGAACATTTTGAAAAACAACTTAAACGCAATGTTAATTTATGTTTAAGATTTTTCTTATCATTATAAGAATTAAAATCATCTGCCTGTGATTAACTGAAGTGTACCTTAAAATGCCAACCTCCACCCCAACTTTTACAAAGTCCTTAATGGAGTTAGCTTTATAATAATTATATACATGTACTTGAATTGACTTATTTCAGTATTCCTGGGTATGATGTGTGATGGGGCCACATTTTGAGTTTTTTAAGGATTGTGTCCCCTTTTGTGTAATCCAGTTGAGATTGCATTTGAAAAAGATAAAAATTAGAACTCAAATAATCTTGAATATATTTACAAGAAACTTTCAGTTTAATATGTTTACACATTTATCTAGACAGTGCTACCCTTGAACTATAAATGCATACTTGGTAAATATGTGAATTAGTAAATACATACTATTACATGACTTTGAGCGAAGTATGGATCAATACACACTTTTATCAAGTTTGTATTTATTATTTAAGCATAGCATTGCCTAGATAAAAGTGTAAACATATTAGACTGGAAGTTATGTGCAAAAATATTCAGGATTATTAGAGTTCTATTTTTTTTCTTTTGTTAATTCATAATTTTGCATTGCAGAGATGTTGAGATTTTGTTTTATTTTCAGTAGGTGATAAAATTTGCATTACTCGGTTTTTATCATTAGGTTCTATAGTAAAATAAAAATCTTTGGCAGAGTAAAAAGACGATAATTTTCAAGATTTTGATTTTAAAAGATACATATATTGAATAAATGTGCATGAATGTGCATGAAATCTGCAGGGTTTTAAAAGAATCACACTGTAGATACCTTAATTTTAACAGTAAACTTGGTTGAACATCAAGGATAAAGACCGAGTTTATCGCCTATCAGAATGTATTAGTATGTCTTATTTCTGGTCACTGATTGGTCAGTTTATTTTGATGATGCTCTATCAAAATTATGAATACACTTTCAATGGTATTACAAAAAAGGGGACATAACTCTTAAACACACTCCTCAGTACCTTATTCTGGCAAAGTACTGAGCGAGAACATATGCAGGACAGGAAAATTAGTTTCTGAGTTACTTGTTCTACCTAATATTTGAATGGTCAAATTGATAAATTGTTAAAGAATTTTCTGAATTTCTACTCGTCCTGCATCAATGAGTTCTCGTCATGGTTAGCGGACGAGTGGAATTTTCATGTCCTTAGTATGTCATTCGTGGGGTGGGGTGTGTAAAGCTGTTAGCCCCTTGTTCAGGGTGAGCCATACATACCCTGTTCTCATTAAAGATGAACTTCTGTGCTAATCTGTGATTCATGCCAGTAAACTTTTATCAGAAATGGGCAACCACAATGATCTGATTTGATCGATACACACACAAGAGATGGGCCTAAGAAGCTTATAAGCTTACATTCGGTCTGGGACAAGTGGGTGGTCTGCCTCCAGCACAAAAAAATCGACCGTCATATATAACCTTGCCCGTCTTGAAAATGACGTAAAACACCATACAAACAAACAACACACATTTGGTCTGGACTATAAAAATAAAACATAATTAATTGTATGAAAATGTAACAAATAATTTCTTAAATAGAGAATGTTTAAACAGAAAATTTGTTTGTGTTATATTTCAATGCTCCAAACACACCTCAGGCTCTCTGAAAATAGTTTTGTTATTAAATTAGTTTTGTTATTAGTTATTTATTGCAAAACTAAGAGTTGCAGTTTCAAGGTTGTGAGTATATAATAAATAGAATATTTATAGTGAATATAGGAATTTTTTTCATCTCGAAGTGAGGAAACTGGCATATTTTCACTCTTGCTAAAGCACTCATGAAAATATAAGTTTTCTCACTTCTCGATGAAAATAAATCCTATATTCACTCCAAACAAATAAATATCCTCTAGTATATCTTCACTGGTTTCTGCAGTGGGTATTGGGTTGAAAGCATATTGATATAAAGTGTACTGATGATATACCTTCAAAACCCCTGCATGGATTTTGATTAACTTGGCACAAGTGATCACCATAACAAGACGATGTGTCGCGCGCAAAACCCAGGTCCGTACCTCAAAGGTCAAGGTCACAGTTGAAGTTCATAGGTCAAAAACAGGTACGCAATTTCGTGTCCAGACCGTAACGTCACAACCCCTGCAGGGATTTTTAAATAACTTGGCACAAGTGATCACCATAACAAGACAATGTGTCGCGTGCAAAACCCAGGTCCGTACCTCAAAGGTAAAGGTCACGCTTGAAGTTCATATGTCAAAAACAGGTACGCAATTTCGTGTCCAGACCGTAACGTCACATCCCCTGCAGGGATTTTTGATTAACTTGGCACAAGTGATCACCATAACAAGACAATGTGTCGCGCGTAAAACGCAGGTCCGTACCTCAAAGGTCAAGGTCACACTTGCAGTTCAGAGGTCAAAAACAGGTACGCAATTTCGTGTCCGGACCGTAACGTCACAACCCCTACAGGGATTTTTAAATAACTTGGCACAAGTGATCAACATAACAAGACGATGTATCTGGCGCAAAACCCAGGTCTTCAAGTTCAAGGTCACACTTGGAGGTCAAAAGTCAAATTGTGTCCGGTCAATAACTCTCGCATTCATGGACAGACTTTTAAATAAATTGGCACGAGTGCTTACCACAACAAGACGATGTGTCGCACACAAAATCCAGGTCCGTGGCCCCAAGGTCAAGGTCACACTTAGAGGTCAAAGGTCAAATTGTGTCAGGTCAATAACTTTTGCATGCCTGGATGGATTTTCAAATAACTTGGCACAAGTCCTCACCACAACCAAATGACGTGACGTGCACAAAATCCAGGTCCATGACTCCAAGGTCAAGGTCATAGTTAGAGGTCAAAGGACACTTCGGGGGCATTTATCACTTACAGTGATATTTCTTGTTTCTTCTAAATTCTACCATAGGTTTATTAATTTATTATTGGTACAATATAATCAACAGTTAGTAATATGCAAAAACAATCTGCATTATAAATACAATTTGTATAATTAATATTAATATAGAATAATGCAAATTATGTTTAAAAAAAAATAACGGGACACCGTGAGTTTAAAAAACACCAAGATTGCCGTATGTCCCTTTAAAGAATAATCTGTGTTCCATTCTATTCTTGATTAATATCATGTTTTATTAGGTTCTAGGTCCATTCTGCATACTTTTATCTAGCTGTACATGTAAATGGAGAGTTGGCCTGGAATGTTCACTCCTGTTGGCGCCATATAACCTTTTTGTGTTGGTGCATGGTAAAACCCAATTCAACTCAAATGTTTTTATTTTTGTACACTATAATAAAAGAGTATATAAACATGTTAAATATGACATAAAATGTGATATAGTCTGTTTTTAATGCTTTCTGCTAACTAATATTGTTGAAATAGAATTGGTTTGAAATACCTCGCATACCATCTCAACTCATGGCAGATTGTTCCTAGTAAGTTTTTTCTGTTGGATTGCAGGCATCATCATGAAAGTCATTAAATATTTGTATATATTGTCTGAGTTATTTTGGTATTGTTTGTTGGGAATCCCCAAACTCTGGGTCTGTATTTGTGATGGATATTGTAATTAAGCAGTATATTAACCCTTACGCTGCCAAATTTCAAATATAGTCTGCTAAAATTAAATTTTGGAAAACATTCTTACTGAGTGGCAAACATTTTAGGCTATGTATGATGGTCGATTTTTGGTGGTGTAGGCAGACCACCCACTTATTCCTGGTTAGAACCAGTACTGTATACCTCCTGCCATCCATAAGGATCGATACTTTTTTACTTAAAAGCTGATCTCCCAGTGGCATTCGAACCAGTAGCGGTGAGAGGCAAGAAGGCAACATCGTTAACCCGCAATGTCTTAATTATGCCATATTTTATTTAACTCAGAAATTACAAAGGTACTTATTTCTCCACATTTGTGTATATTTCAGTGTAGCTAGATAAAAGGACACCCCCTGTTGCTGTCAGACCAAACAGTTATGTTAATGGTTGAGTGAAAACATATATGTAACATGTTTCATTTATACTGGCCAGGTATGTATGAACTCTTTACCATTGCAGATATTAAATTACTAATAAAAAAACATCTTTAATTTTCCCTGTAATATATTTGTTTAACACTAACAAAAAACAAGTTTTCATTTATCTTGAATTGTGGAATTTAGTAGGTGTTTACATTCGATTACCATCAGATTAGACAAAGTAGAAGCACATACAAGTTTGATAACAGTCTCAGAATTTCTCTTTCAAAATTTTAAGTTCTATGCAGGATCCAGACTGCATAATATCTAAAAATGTTGTGATAGCATGGCAAGTTCACTCGCAATCTTATATCTATAAAGCTTAGATTTGAGATCTTCTATGGACTTTGTTTACCTGGACAGTTATCTTCCACCAAGGGTTTGTGATATTTGAGGATAATATTATTGTGTAATAAAAAGGACATTGGCATCTGATCTGCTACAGACTTCGTTTTAATAGCAGCTATCATCTGGCTATCGGTAAAAATACATTTGTTTACTGTTTCCTGACCCAAGATTTTATAAGTGGGTATTACAGGCACATTGTAGGTGATTTTTTTTTTGCCAAAGACAGTAAAAACCTTAATAAATGAAAGGAAAGAAAATACAAGTATACCAAAGATAGTAAGAATGTGTTAAATAATTGCTATAAAAATGCAAGCAAACGTGGGTAAGTAGGGAAACAGCAAACCAACAATTTTTTATGGTCGGCTTCAGAAAAGGATTCTGTGATAATATGAAATAAGGGTCTGCTTTTCTTTACAGATTAAGTTTTGTGTGGAAAAAAAGAAAGAAGTTAGCATCAAATATGGACTTTGTTTTAGTTGACAATTACCGACCGGGTAAGACTGTCTACGAGAACTTCGAAGATTCTTTATTCTCGTGCTTGAAATTGCACGGGGATATTGCTTTGAAAAGGATTAAAGAGGAGCTTTGTAAAGGCTTTGATCTGGAGACGTGTTACTGCGGAGTTACCTTTCTTGGAGCAGCTTGTTGGCTCGGCAGATACGACGTTGTCAATCTGGTTACCAACTTTATTCAAGAGGTAGATACATTTTTATTTTGTAAATAATTGACTTTTGCAGATGTTCATCTATATTTATAACCCTGCAAACGAAGTTTGAGGAGTTATATGCCACTTGATGAATTAATATATAACCCCATGATGACCCCATGATGAATTTTCGCCAAACTTTGTGAGAAGCTTCAGTATGAAGTGGAGAGGTGCATATCATCTCGTTCCAGTTTGATGAAAGAAAATTCATATTTTTGTATTTTCAATATGTACTGTAAGCAGGCGCGTAGCTGGGCTTACGCACCTACGCACGTGCGTACAATTATTTGTCAATGTCCGAAAAAATAAACGGGTTAAAAAAACAGCCAGTTTCGGACCAGTAACACCGGAGTTATGGCCCTTGATTTAGTTAAAATTGCTATATTTAACCTCGTTAACAGATGGAGCCTTCTTTATTCATCCAATCTTTACCAGACTCTACCAGATTGTTAATATCAATCCGCTAGATTGGACCATTTACACTGGAGTTGCTGCCCTTAATTTTCTGAAATATGCTATAATGTGGCCTCGTTACATGATAGGGCCTTCATTTTTCATCCAATCTTTTTCAAACTCTACCAGATTGTTGATATCAATGAAAGCTCAGTCTATTTCCAAAACCAGCCAGTTCGGACCAGCAACACCGGATGGCCCTTTATTTAGTTAAAATTGCTATATTTTGCCTCAACGCCATGGGGCCTTCATTTTTTATCCAATATTTTTCAAACTTTTCACGATTGTTTATTTAAATGAAAGCCCTGACAAGTTCGAAAACCAGCCAGATCGGACCCTTAAGTTATTTCCCTTGAATTAGTTAAAAATGCTATATTTTGCCTCATTAAGATGATAGAGCCTTCATTTTTCTTCCGATCTTTACCAGACTTTACCAGATTGTAACCATCAATGAAATCTTCGACAAGCAGCAAAACCAACCAAATTGGATTAGTAAATCAAAGAGTTATGGCCCTTGAATTAGTTCAAAGATGCTGTATTTTGCCCCGTGAAGACTAGGAGTAGGACCTTCATTTGGCTTGATTTCAGCAAAACTTTGCAGACATTATCAGTACCAAGCCTAGTTATACATATCGTCACTGTGTTCCGGTTGAATGATTTAGCGAAGTCAGGCCCTTTCAGTGTCTTAGGCAGAAATTCAAGAACTGGGTGTGCAAATATGCAAACAGGGTGTGCAAAATAATTTTAAATATAAAGGTGAAAAAAAACAACATTTTAGATCATATTTCTTCTATAAATGTATACAAAACATAACAATATTGAGAAAGTAAGAGTTTGGAAGTGTTACTGAGCACCCACTCCCCTAAATATTGGCCGCGATTTTTCAAAAAACGACCGTGCAAAAGACGGCTGCACGGTTGGCTGACTAATACACTGGGCCCTTTAAAGGTTTTAATACACAAACTTTGTCTGGACTAGTTCTCGTGAACCCCTGGCCGAATTTCAACAAATTTTGAGGGATGATTAGTACCAGGTCTAGTTGTGCATATCTTTGCCGTGTTCCGGTTGAATGTCTTTTGGCGGAGTTATGGCCCTTTAAAGGTTTTAATACACAATCTTTGTCCGGACTAGTTCTCCTGAACCCCTGGCTGGATTTCAATGAAACCAATGGTCGAAATTAGTACTAGCCCAAAGGTGAAAAACTAGTAATTATTAATTCGGGATAGAAAAAATCAAGAAAATTATATAGTCGGGCTTATGAAAATTATAATAGTCCAAATGATTATTTAATAATTCGGGCTAGTGAACAAAAATCCTAATTTCTTTGACTGTGCAACTTGGCAAGGAAGATCAGTATAAAGCGTAGATGTGCATGTCATTGCCTTGTTCCCGTCAAATGATCCCTTTAAAGGGTTTAAACACAAACTTTGTCCCGACTAGTTTTCCTGATCCCCTGGCCGGATTTAAACGAATCTTGGCGGGAATGATGAGTACCAAGCCTAGTTGCGCATATCATCGCCGTGTTCCAGGTGAATAAATTTTGGCGAGTTATGACCCTTTAAATTTTTGTACACTATTGACTAACTTTGCATAGAGTAGTCCTGAACCTCTGACCAGATTTCAGCGTGGTAGTGATGATCTGTACCAAGCCTTGTTGCGAATGTCATCGCCTTTTTTCCGGTTGAATGATTTTTGACAGAGTTATGGCCCCTTGTACACAAACTTTAGCTTTAGCCAGTAGAGCGTCCACAGGCCCTCTTGTTTGTGTCTGGTACCATTGCACATTACTAACAATAAAGTTACTTGTGAATTATATACACATTTGCAGGGGTAAATATCACCTTCAGCAGTGATTAGGATAGCCACTAAGCTATATGTGTCAATGGCCCCATAGGCTAGAGTTTCAAAGGCCCCATATGCTAGAGTTTCAATGGCCCTATCTGCTAGAGTTTCAATAGGCCATTTGCAGTTCTAATGGTCCATGTTCAAATGTGTCATTCAGGCATCCGTAAAATCAATTAGGTACTTAAATGTCAACACTAGTCAGCATTCAAGCCTGGATTTTACGGAGAAATGACCTCTCTCCAAAGAAAATAGAGAGAGGTGACAGATAATAGGGAGAAGTGAGGGAGACACAATATTTTAAGCACAGTCGTTTCTTGTTAATTATTAATTCATATATACATTGGTTATAACCTTTTGATTATTTAAGTCATAGCTAAATGCGCTTGAAGTATGCTGTTTCACAGTAAAGGTGTTTTATTAGTTTTATTCAAAGGGACTGTTTACACACATATACTGTAACTATAGAAGAAAGAAGGATTGATAGAATAATTAATACAAATATACTGCATGAATCTTTATTCATTCATCCTTCTATCAATTTGTATGGAGATCTATGGAGGGTGTGAATAGGATTCTCAAACTTACACATCTTCCGAAGATGCTTATTCCCATATGGCCTATATAAACAAATGTGTTTTGTTTCCCCATTTGTAATAGCTGAACACAAGTGGCACAGTTCTGCTGATGTTAAACCGATTCAATTGTATCTTATAAAAAAAAATTCTCCATCTGAAATTATGTACCTATCCAAACTACTATGACACCACACATTTCCGGACAGAAAACATCGCCGACAATTTAGAAGAAATATTGTCAATTACTAACTTTTTTCATTCATTAATTTGTTTTGATTTCCAAAAGTCAAAGAATTAAAGGGAATGTAGCGACACAGCCAAACCATCTTTATTACCGTATTTACCGGCGTAAATCGCGCATGCGCAGAAACTGCGCACCCCGACTTTGGACCCAAAATCCTTGAAAAAATCATTTCACTTTGCCTATTGATGTAAACAATGATATTTTTCAACATTTCAGTGGTATTTTATCAACATTATTCAATAAACACACAATAAAGCTTTATTTTATTATTTTTATTGATACTAAGCATATAACATAAAACACATGTTATTGAACGATTCAATCTCTCTAGTAAAAGGCCGGTCTTGCGACTTTTTGAAACCCACAAAACTGCTTGACTTGGCTGGAAAAAAAAGAGAGTAAAACATTACTTGTTGCCTAAACCGCGCATCCCTTTTACAACCACAGAATCTTGGGTAAAAAAGTGTGCGGTTTACGACGGTAAATGCGGTATTGGGAGTTCTGAAATACTTGAATAAGGGTGAAAGAATTATCAAAATCGGATGATAAACAAAGAAGATATGATCATTTGAAGTTTCTTTTGAAGCGGATATGGAAGCGGCCATTTTGAGAGCTATGACATCACGGTTCTAAATGACCATACTGTATTCCTCGGCCTATAGCGCATACTTTCTTACCCCAGATTCTGTGGCTGAAGTTGGGGTCCGCGGTTTAAGCAACAAGTATCTGTTTTACTCTTTTTTTTCCAGCCAAGACGAGAAGTTTTGTGGGTTTCAAAAAGTCGCAAGACCGGCTGTTTACTAGAGAGATTGAATCGAACAAAATTTGGCTTGTTTCTATTGTTTCAATAAAATGCGTTGTATGTATAAGTAACAGTATATGCTTATTATCAATAAAAATAATAAAATCGAACTTTACCATGTTTTATGTTGATTATTGTTGAGAAAATACCATTGAAATGTTGAAAAATAACATTGTTTACATCAATCGGCAATGTGAAATGATAACGAGGCTGTGGTTTCCGTGTGTGTGTGTGTATTTCTAAGGATTATAGTCCCTCCACCTACGACAGGCGTCCTACCTGACGATTATAGGCACAATGTCTGGACTTTTATCTGTGTGTTGTTGTGTGATGTGATGATATGTCTACTTGAAGCAGCGAACTCAATGGTTTCTTTATAGTGCTGCCACACTGGAATACCACGCCGTAGTAGACATGATACCCCCACCCACTGTGGTTTCCGTTTTACGTAGACGGGTTTATAAACCCGTGAATAGAATAGAATAGAATATTATGTTTTCTTCCTAACGACGACAACCGGATAACTGCGGTATTGATTTACCGCACATATTTATTTGTTAAAAGTCGATTCTGAATTTTGACAACGTAGAATCTTGATTATTCATAAAGGGTTTAATTGACTGGGAAAAAGTGTGAAGTGTTTGGTTCTTGCTAATCTGACCGCAAACAACGATGACTATGGTGATTATTAAACAACCATGTAACAATACATGTACGCAGAAAAATGTCAATTCCTTAATTGTCTTTGATTATTTCAGAAGTTTGAGTAGGTGCTGACACGATGTGTTAGGAAAATGCATTTAATAGGTGATGCCACAAGACAATGCATCTCATTTCGAGAAACCTCTCAAACTGTCAACACCTTCAAATTGTCAACACCTTCAAATTGACAAGCAAGAGTAAATAACCTGCAAACAACACCAGTCTTGTATGTACAAGGCCAGATTAATAAATTTGATATGATCGTAATAAAAGTTTAACACGGGCGTGGGGATTTTTATTTTATTGAAACTTGAGTAAACAACAAAAGTACACTCAACAGTACAAGTTTATTTACACTTGAGTAAAAAAACTCAGTCTAACATGCAGCTTGTTTTAGCCAATCAAAATTCGTTATACATTTCCTCTTTGGTCAATGATTCAAAATGGCGCTCTGCTGTCCTGAAATTGAAAACACATGTTTTTTATGTGAGGTTTACGCTACAATACATAACAAAAAGTTTTTTTCCAAGGATTTCAGACCCAAAGTCGGGGTGCGCGTTATATGCGCATGCGCGCTATACGCCGACAAATACGGTATATGGAATATTTATAAATATGAAGATTTACTGATTTATAGGGAAAAAATGACAGCAACTGTATGAAAAATATGTAATACTTAATGGCAATAATGCTGTATAACCAGTAAAAAAATCATTCATTTGCAGTGATTTTCTTCGTTTTAAATGGTATTTATCAATATTCCATATAAAATTATGGAACTATGACGTCATAGTTCTAAAAATGGCGGCTCCCATATTCGTTTTAGACCCACCTTTAAATGGTCGTATCTTTTTTGTTTATCATCCGATTTTGATAATTCTTTCACCTTTTTCCAAGTTTTTCAGAACTCTCAATAACAGAGCTTGTTTGGCTGTGTCGCTACATCCCCTTTAAGAAACGCAACTCTAATTATTATTCGTTGGTATCATTTATAATCACCTCGGGTCAATTATCTTCAACTTGTAGCTTCGGTCACATTTTCGATCGAGTGTCAACCATGTTGTTAACACGCATTTAGTCTGACTGTAACGAAAGCTATGATTGGTCAGTTGTTTAGCTATACGCAGTCTCATTGGATAAAGCGTGTGTATTCCCAGTACAGTCTAATTTATAAACAAGAATGGTGAGGTGCAACTTTCCCTCGAGGGGATATCATAACAGTAGGCAAGAGTGCTCCCCGTGGGGTTTCCTCTGGGATGAATCAAAACATTCATATAATCCCTTCCCAGCGATGGCGGATGATTGATTAACAGATTATATTGATGCGTCGTATGGCGCACAATAGATCATGTCAATGGGCTATTTGTAATTTTATGCGACTATGGCGCAAGGCGCGTGCTTATCCCTATCACTGCCTTCAGTGATAGTTTACGTCTATCTATTAAACAATCTCATTAAAATCAAATCCTAATTACGCTTTGATACTCTCCGCTATAGGACCTGACAACACTGCCTTGGAGGTCACGTCAGATCGACCTTTCATCTTATCGATATTTATATTCATGAGAAGATCAGCTAAATTCAACCAATGAAATCGTGCATTTCATATGTACTTCAGACGATGTTCGAGTGAACTAAACAAACGAAAATCCACATAAAACACATATCAAAAAAAAAAAAAAAAAAGCCGTATGTTAATGCTGTGGTTTGCATGATAAATTCAAAGAAATACACTAAATGGCATGTTTTACAGCAAGAATACAAAGAAACTCATGGGCGCGGGGGCCCTTACTGAGATTAATGCAACATTAGGTTTTCTATATAGTACGCATTAATACATCTGGCCCGCTTAGCGCAGTTGATAGCGATGTTTGGTATTATTACCCACGTGTTTAATTTTAGTGTGGGTTACGAGCTAAACCCTTCGTTATTGAATTCCGTCAAGCAATCTTGGTTTTATTCAGCAAATATTCAATAATGATTGATGTGTTATTTTGATCAACTCAACTTTTTTGTGTTTTATAAGCTAAAAGCTACGGACATTGTCTCTTTCAATACTGAGCATAGAGCCTATACCGAGCGATTTTGTACATGTAGGTTGAAATCTGATTGGCTAATCTTAAGGTCAGTCTGACGTGACCTCCAATGCAGTGTCGTCAGATCCTTAGTAGCATAGAGTATCGTAGCGTGATAAAGGGTCTGATTTAATAATTTTTAATGAGATAATTGCAAGTTAATACATGTACATATACTAGCTAATATGATGAATTTCCCCACCATTCTGTTATATAAGAGATTGGGATTAGTCCGAGTTAAGTTAACCATGACTGATTTAGTATTTAACTTCATTAACTAGCAGTCGGTAGCATGGTGGATTTGTAACCGGAGGCCCCGGGTTCAATCCTCCTTGGTGCCACTGAGTTTCGTCGGTGTAATCTTGGGCAAGACTTTCGTCTATCGGATGGGGACGTAAACCGGGCAGTCCCGTGTATCGGTCTATCCTCCGAGCACGTTAAAGAACCATAGGAATCTATTCAATAATAAAAGTAGGGCACGGTTCCCGGATTCCTATGTATCCTTCCCCTCTCTCTGGGGTGGCTCTAAATAACCTATACTGTGTTGATGAGCCGTTAAATAACATTCAATTCAATTCATGTTTTAGACATAATGGGAATAACTAAGTTTGATTTTTAGAAGAATCAACATTTTACAAGTTTTTGTCATACATATATGACATATTTAGGAGTTAGAACACTTACGTGTAATGTGTAAAGTTTACACAACCAAGAGGTTGCAGGTTCATATCACTAGCTAGCTTATATATGAACTAGAGCAAGTTACATTATATAACCTTTGTGAAAATTGCCCTATATAACCTCATATGTTATTATGTAAATGAGCTGTACAACTTTTAATTCCATTCCATTCAATAATATGCAATGGCTCAAGGGAGCTAATTTACATGTACTATCCATAATCTTTTATGCATTGCAGACGAAAATTAGTGATATTTCAAGATGCCAGCTATCTTCCAGCCCATCACACAGTGTAAAGAGAAAATCACTCTTGGATACTTATGATAACAATGGTTACACCCCTTTGATACTGGCCATCAATGGGGGCCATCTTGAAATATGTTGTCTGCTTGTAGAATCCGGAGCAGACGTCAATCTTCACCATCAAACATCAAAGCAGACGCCTCTAATCATTGCCATTGAGCAGTCGCGGGATGATATAGTGACATATCTCCTGGAAAGTGGAGCAGACGTTTATATCATGGATAATGTGGGCATTACCCCGCTTTATGTGGCAATCAAATCAAAAAAAGAAAGCATTGTCAAGCAGCTGATTGATGCAGATTGTGATGTAGATATCGGCAGCCAGGACCATGCACCAATCTTCTTGGCAACAAGGTTGGGTGAGCTGAATATTGTCAAGGTAAGTGGGAACGGTTTTCTTCGTGATTAATTTATGTGCGCAACATTTTCACCATGATCAACAAAATCTTTGATGATGGTTTTGTCAGTCTGCTGTTTTATCATTGAAACTGATAAATAGCAAAGGAGAATGTGTATCCTTAAAACAGTGTGAGGGGTGAACATGAACAATTATTAACTGTATAATTAAGAACAAGATGCAGCAGTATGCTTTGAGCTCAGATTTATGGGTAAACTTGATATACAAATCCTCTGGTATGTAAAGACGGAAGATAATATCTTATATTCTTACATATATATTTAATGTAGAAAATTGCTAAATGTTTAATTTTTTCTTGTAGATGCTTTGCCAAGCTGGCTGTTATAAAGATATATCCAATAAATACGGTGTTGCACCTGTGTATGAGGCAGCTATGAAAGGTTGGTTGGCATATTATAGACAATTATAGGCAATTATGTCTCCACTTTGTGGAGGGGAGACATATTGTTTTTGTGCTGTCTGTCTGTTGTCAGTATGTCACAAACTTTGTCCGAACTAGTTCTCTTGAATCCCTGGCCGGATTTCAACGAAAATTTGCAGGGATGATCAGGGTGGGGGGACATCTGTTTTTACTAAAATCAACCTTTAATTTATTAGCTTGACGGATCAAAGATCAGCAGAGCTTATGCCCGTCGTCCGTCTGTAAACTTTGTTTTTGTGACGACTACTCCTCTGAATCTACTTGATGGATTTTCATGAAACTTCACAGGAAAGTTGCTCTTGATGTCTAGTTGATCCTAGCAAAAATTCAGGTTGGCCGGAAATTCAAGATGGCCACCACGGCTAAAAATAGATTTTAAAAATGCGATTTGATGGCAACTACTTCTCAAAAAAAATAAGTGATATTGATCTGGAACCTTTTCTTGTTGGTCCTAACCAAAGTTCATTTTGATTGGATGTCAAATGTGGCCACCAGTGGCCAACTTTGTTTACATAGAGTTATACAGGAAAAACTTGTGACGACTACTTCTCTGAAACTATCAGATGGAGTTCCATGGAACTTGACAGGAATGTTGCTCTTGATGTCTAGTTGATCCTAGCAAAAATTCAGGTTGGTAGGAATTTCAAGATGGCCGATTGCCGCCACTGCTAAAAATAGTTAAAAATGTGACTTTGTGGCGACTACTTCTCAATAACCGTAAGTGATATTGATCTGGAACCTTTACCAAAATGACTGGCACGACATGTAGTTGATCCTAACCAAGGTCCATTTTGATTGGATAACAAAAATGGTGGCCATCTTTGTTTACATAGAGTTATATAGGGAAAATTTGTGGCGACTACTCCTCTGAAACTCCTCTGGAATTTCATGAAACTTAACAGAACTGTTGCTCTTGATGTCTAGTTGATCCTAGCAAAATTTCAGGTCGGACGCAAATTCAAGATGGTTGCCATGGCTAAAAATAGATTTTTAAAAAACAAATTTGAAGCAACTACTTCTTCAAAACTGTAAGTGATATGGATATGGGACTTTTTTCTAAAATGATTAGCATGACATGATGTTGGTCCTTGTTGAAAATCTTTTTGTTTCGACATTAAACATGGCTGCCAGTGACCATCTTTGTTTACATAGAGTTATATAGTAAAAACATGTAGTGACTACTCCTCTGAAACTACTGGGGCGTCCGTGGCCGAGTGGTTAACGTCTCTGACTTGAAATCACTTGTCCCTCACCGCTGTAGGTTCGATCCCTCAGGGGCATAGGAATCTTTATGTGAGGAAGCTATCAAGCTGGCTTGCGGAACGTCGGTGGTTCTACCCAGGAGCCCGCCCATGCACGAAAATTGCCCGGAGGGGCACCTGGGGTCTTCCTCCACCAATGGAAGCTGGAAAGTCGCCATATGACCTTAGCTGTTGGTGCGACTATAAAATCCAATTCAGTCAATCAATCTGAAACTACTAGACAGATTTTCATGAAACTTCCCAATAATGCTGATCTAGCTATCAAAACCTATCAGTAGAGCTTCAAGGTCATTGACCTCTTATTTTATATTTGTCTTTGATATCAAGATTTTGTACAAACTATTGCATTGCATTCAAAACTTCAGTTTTATCCTTTTATTTCATGTCATTTGTCCGTTTAAATGTAATAACTATAAAGCAAACGTGCATTTATGGTGTTGAAATACAGTGGATCTATATTATGTTGACTATATTGTTTTACCTTTATTAATCAAGCAGAAAGAATATTCCTTTTAAATGAGAATTTTTTTAAAAAAAAATCCCTAGCAAAACGTTTGTAATCTATTATATTTTATAGATGCCAAACAGCAAATTCACATTTTATTTTGCGCACTTATGTTGACATTATGTTGTTCAATATTGCATTATCAGTAAATAGTTAGGAACCTGTCGTGTGATTGTATATTTATATTAATATAATTTACACAACTTGCTTTTCAAATTATCAGCCTAAGAAGGCCTCTATCAAGACTAGCGTAACACTGTGTCTACATTATCAGCCTTTTGTGAACGTAACGTTTTAACAGAATTTTAAAATTGTACCGGTTTTGACGTCAACGTCATGACGTCGCATTGTGACAAACGACGTGTCAGCATCTCACAGTTGACAATGTAAGCACATAGTGTTATGCGAGTCATGATAAAGGCCTCTTTAGGCTGAAAATTTGAAAGAGCAAGTTGTGTAAATTGTATAGAATGAACTGTTCCCTTTGGAATAAGTAATACCGGTAGAAAGAGTCTAGTCTCAGCGAGTTGGCTTATTTACACCGAGATAGGCATAGCCCATCGAGGTGTTTAAATAACCAACGAGCTGAGACAGACTCTTTCATTTTTGTAGCATGGTGTACTTAGTAACACTGTGATGTCAGAGTGACCGTACTCTAAATTCATCTATCTGGTAGTTGTAGTACGGTATAGCCACGCCCCTTTAGTTGCCCTAAATTAAACGATTTAATGCTATGCATTAATCAAAGGAAATATCACTGACCAAGCTACAAATTAGAAATATATGTATAGTACTAGTTAACAATATTAATAAGTCAGTAATTTTGATTTACTGCTCAGTCCATCAGATGTTCGTTTACATGTTTATCAGTGTTAAAAGAATCCACATTGAGAGAAGGGTAATTATTGATTCCTTTATAAACTCTCTCAGAGAGCAGCTCTAAATAACTTCATACATGTCGAGGGGACGTAAAAACACAATTCAGTTTTTACATCTCGTTAACGCATCATATTAGGTTATATTGGGACAGCAACACTGGCAGAGGTCTGAAGCTGTAAATTCCAAGACCTTATCCACTGAAGTACCGAGGCCGTTTAATAAATATGTATAACAGTTTGTGTCATTGAAATGTGATATACATGTAACCACTGTTCATTTCAGGTCACGAGGAGGTGTTGCGCTATCTACTGGACAATGAGTGTAGTCCAAACAGAGTGGACATGTACGGCCAATCTCCACTACATGTGGCCGTCATGTCTAACCAGCTACGATGTGCTCGAATGCTCATTGAAGGTAACAAACATGCATTTAATAAATTTGTTTGTTTAAATGGTGTTTTACGTCTATATAAACCGTAATAGTCAATAGAAAATGTTGGGACATTAGAAATGAGTTGGTAACAATGTAACTGTCATGCCTAGTTTCAACACTACTTGTCAATCTACTGACATACATGGTTGCATTGTAAATCAGTTGGTACCAAAACTATCAGAGAACTTCAGACTCATTCTTGTTAGATTATTCGATCATTTGATGTTTGGCTCAGAAAGGGAAGCTAAATGAATCATTACATTAAACATTATTTTGTTTGCAATGTAGATCTCAGCAATATCTTCCTTTATGACATTAGTGTTGGTGGTGTTGATCTCAGCAATGTCTTCCTTTGTGAGATCAGGTGTTTGTGGTGTAGATCTCAGCAATGCCTTCCTTTGTGAGATCAGATGTTGGTGGTGTAGATCTCAGCAAAACGCGTCTGCGTGGCCGAATGGTTAACAACGTTCCGTTGTAACTTGTAAGTGAGAAAGTGTCGATTCTTACGGATGGCGGTATGTGTACAGTACTGGTTTTACTCAGGAAAAGTGGGTGGTCTGCCTCCACTACAAAAAATCGACCGTCATATATAACCTTACATGTCAAATGACGTAAAAAACCATACAAACAAACAAAGATCTCAGGAAAGTCTTCCTTTGTGAGATCAGGTGTTGGTGGTGTAGATCTCAGCAATGTCTTCCTTTATGACATTAGTGTTGGTGGTGTTGATCTCAGCAATGTCTTCCTTTGTGAGATCAGGTGTTGGTGGTGTAGATCTCAGCAATGTCTTCCTTTGTGAGATCAGGTGTTGGTGGTGTAGATCTCAACAATGTCTTCCTTTGTGAGATCAGGTGTTGGTGGTGTAGATCTCAGCAATGTCTTCCTTTGTGAGATCAGGTGTTGGTGGTGTAGATCTCAACAATGTCTTCCTTTGTGAGATAAGGTGTTGTTGGTTTAGATCTCAACGATATTTTCCTTTGTGAGAGTGGCCAACTGACCCAAATGACTTGAAATCACTTGCCCGTCACTACTATGGGTTGGATCCCTCATGGGCCTAGGAATCTGTATGTGCGGAAGCTATCCAGCTCAGTTCAGTTCATTTTCCTTGTGAGATCAATGTTGGTGAAAATCTCAGCAATGTCTTCCTTTGTGATATCAGTTTGGTGTAGATCTCTGCAATTTCTTTGAACTACAAATCCATTTTAATTCAATTCCTTTATGAGATCAGTGTTGATGTAGATCTCAGCAATGTCTTCCTTTGTGATATTAGTTATGTATAGATCTCGACAATGTCTTCCTTTGTGTGATCAGTGTTGGCATAGATATCGACAATGTCTTTCTTTGTGAGATCAGTGTTGTCATAGATCTCGACAATGTCTTCCTTTGTGAGATCCCAACAATGTCTTCATTTGTGAGATTTGTGTTGTTGGAGATATCAGCAATGTCTTCCTTTGTGATATTAGTGTATGTGTAGATCTCAGCAATATCTTCCTTTGTTAGATTAATGTTGGTATAGATCTCAATAATGTCTTCCTTTGTGAGATTAGTGTTGTTGTAGATCTCAGCAAATGTCTTCCTTTGTGAGATCAGTTTTGGTGTAAATCTCAGCAGTGTCTTCCTTTGTGAGATTAGTGTTGGTGTATAAAATCTCAGCAGTGTCTTCCTTTGTGAGAGGGGCTGGCGTGGCGCAGTAGGTAGCGCAGCGGATTTGTAACCGGAGGCCCCGGGTTCAATCCTCCGTGGTGCCACTGAGTTCCGTCGGGCAAGACACTTTACCTTAGCCTTGTCCGTCGGATGGGGACGTAAACCGGGGGGTCCCGTGTATCCGTCTATCCTCTGAGCACGTTAAAGAACCATAGGAATCTATTCGATAATAAGAGTAGGGCAGGTTCCCGGATTCCTATGTATCCTTCCCCTCTCTCTGGGGCGGCTCTAGATAACCTATACTGTGTTGATGAGCCGTTAAACCACATTCAGTTCAATTCCTTTGTGAGATTAGTGTTGGTGTATATCTCAGCAATGTCTTCCTTTGTGAGATCAGTTTTGGTGTAAATCCCAGCAATGTATTCCTTTGTGAGATTAGTGTCGGTGGAGATCTCAGCAATGTTTTCCTTTATGAGATTCGTGTTCGTGGAGATCTCAGCAATGTCTTCCTTTGTAAGATTAGTATTGGTTTAGATGTTAGCAATGTCTTCCTTTGTGAGATCAGTTTTGGTGTAAATCTCAGCACTGTCTTCCTTTGTGAGATTAGTGTTGGTGTATATCTCAGCAATGTCTTCCTTTTTGAGATCAGTTTTGGTGTACATCTCAACAGTGTATTCCTTTGTGAGATTAGTGTTGGTGTATATCTCAGCAATGTCTTCCTTTGTGAGATTAGTGTTGGTGGAGATCTCAGCAATGTTTTCCTTCGTGAGATTTGTGTTGGTGGAGATCTCAGCAATGTCTTCTTTTGTGAGATTAGTATTAGCTTAGAGCTCAGCAATGTCTTCCTTTGTGATATTAGTGTTGGCATAAATCTCGGCAATGTCTTTCTTTGTGAGATTCTCCAGTGTTGGTGTATATCTCAGCAATGTCTCTCTTTGTGAGATCAGTTTTTGGTGTAAATCTCAGCAGTGTCTTCCTTTGTGAAATTAGTGTTGGTGTAGATCGCAGCAATGTCTTCCTTTGTGAGATTAGTGTTGGTGGAGATCTCAGCAAAGTTTTCCTTTGTGAGATTAGTGTTGGTTGATATCTCAGTAATGTCTTCCTTTGTGATAATCCCCGTGTGGTTGCCGCTAGAGGCAGAGGAGTAGGATCCCCTTAATGTTCATTTTGTCATTTTTTATCATGCTCATTCAATGTCTTTATCCTGACACCGCATATGCAAATGTGGAAACTTGGCTCCATCGTAAATGGAGTGTCTACAACAGAATTTGCAACAACTCTGCAGTTCTGCAGGTTAGAAGGTTCTAGGCCCATTCTCCATACTTTATCTAGATGTAAATGAAGAATGAGCCTGGCATGTTGATCCCTGTTTGGTGCCATATAACCTTTCATGTGTTGGTGCGCCGTAAAACCCCAATTCAATTCAATTCCTTTGAGATATTAGTGTTGGTGTAGATCTCAGCAATGTCTTCCTTTGTGAGATCAAAGTTGGTGGAGATCTCAGCGGTGTCTTCCTTTGTGATATTAATGTTGGTGGAGATCTCAGCAGGGTCTTCCTTTGTGAGATCAATGTTGGTGGAGATCTCAGCAGTGTCTTCCTTTGTGATATTAGTGTTGGTGGAGATCTCAGCAGTGTTTTCCTTTGTGATATTAGTGTTGGTGGAGATCTCAGCAGTGTCTTCCTTTGTGATATTAATGTTGGTGGAGATCTCAGCAGGGTCTTCCTTTGTGAGATCAATGTTGGTGGAGATCTCAGCAGTGTCTTCCTTTGTGATATTAGTGTTGGTGGAGATCTCAGCAGTGTTTTCCTTTGTGATATTAGTATTGGTGGAGATCTCAGCGGTGTCTTCCTTTGTGATATTAATGTTGGTGGAGATCTCAGCAGGGTCTTCCTTTGTGAGATCAATGTTGGTGGAGATCTCAGCAGTGTCTTCCTTTGTGATATTAGTGTTGGTGGAGATCTCAGCAGTGTCTTCCTTTGTAAGATTGGTGTTGGTGGAGATCTCAGCAGTGTCTTCCTTTGTAAGATTGGTGTTGGTGGAGATCTCAGCAGTGTCTTCCTTTGTAAGATTGGTGTTGGTGGAGATCTCAGCAGTGTCTTCCTTTGTAAGATTGGTGTTGGTGGAGATCTCAGCAGTGTCTTCCTTTGTGATATTAGTGTTGGTGGAGATCTCAACAGTGTCTTCCTTTGTGAGATCAATGTTGGTGGAGATTTCAGCAGTGTCTTCCTTTGTAAGATTGGTGTTGGTTTATATCAGATTGAATCTGTGTTACCTGAACAAAAAGATGTAAAACATGTTTGTGTGTTATGGGAATCTGTTCCTTTCCAACATTTAATAACACATTTGACTAAAATAATCTCGCAGTTGGTTTGAATAAATTTAATACCATATTATTAACTTTGAATTCTTAATATGAAGTATTGTCTTTGAAAGCTGGTGCCAATTGGAAGCTGAGGAACCATAATGGGGAGTCAGCTGTGGATTTTGCCTTGGCAAACGGCAAGGCAGACTTCTTGGAATATTTTATGGAAGAAGGTGTAGATGTTCTACCCAAGATGTCCAACCCAAAATGGTAAGATTTTTGTTAATTTGGGAAAAATGAACAGCTTGTGATTGCATAAAGAATGTCAAAACTGTTTCCATTTAATATTAAATGTTTGAAATACATTCTGCATGTGTTATTAAATGTGACTTTCCTAGCAAGATTTGCATTAAATTTATTCATCATGTTTTACTGGCCCTCGTTCATTCTTGAACACAAAACCTGCCTGCTAAACAGTGGTTAAATATTTTTTCTCACTCAATAATATACACTTTTTTAGGAAATGGAATGGGGTTGCCATTAAATCATCTTGTTAGGTTATGTTGGGACAGCAAATGGATCAGAGGTTGAAAAATCTAGGTATGCTTTCACTCAATCACTCAAAGTAATATATTGAACAACCACTGGAATCCATTGAAATTGTCTTTAGTTTATCCCTTGTTGCTAAAACATATAACCATTAAAAAAACTAGTTGTAGGTAAAATTTAGTTGTAGCTAAAGCTTGGTGGCAGTTAAAGCTTAATTTTCAAATCTTGGTCTAGCTAAACTTGATGAAGTTAAAACTTGGTGTTGTTAAAGCTTTGTGGTAACTAAATCTTGGTGAAGTTAAACGTCGGTGGCAGTTAAAACTTGAAGGTCAAACCTTGGGAATAGTTTAATCTTGGTGGTAGCTAAAACTTGGTGAAGTTAAAACTCGGTGAAGTTGAAACATGAAGGTAACTAATGCTGGGTGTGGTTAAAACTTGGTGATAGTTTAAACTTGGTGGTAGAACAACTCCATACGCGACTACCAACTAATACTGTAGATAACCTGAATAGTTGTAGGTTGAGTTCGGTATTTATGAGGTAGGACTGGAATAGTTTTGTTTTCTTTAATATGTAAATGTTTTTCGTTGTTTTTATTCAGTTTAAAGAACATAGTGTCTGTGTTTGAGAATGGCCATGTGTCGACATTACAGCTGCTGATCAGAGGTTGTGCCAAACTCCCCATACTGCACTGTATTGGCGTTATACCAGTTTTCAGGTTAGTGACCTCTAAACTCCTACTTTGAATTTCACTATATTGGCATTAATTGTGGGAAATTGTACAACTGGAAAACCATGACAGTATATTCAATTTCAGTGCAGATGACTATTTACTTTATATATACTGGTTGTGTACCAGTTATCGTCATTCACCAGATTTCGTCATTATCAATAAAACGCTTGATGTTGTGATTATTTTTTGACTCCACTTTACAAATCACTACACACTATCATCAGACGAATGGAGAGGAAAAAAAGTTTGGAAATGTTATCATACACTCTCAAACCAACCCGTTTACCTATATAAATACCATTATAAACAAAACACAATCGGGGAATCACGCGCTAATGCGCATGCGCAGGAAAATTTCCTTTTAAAATAGCTGACCTTGAACGTGGAACCATTGAGTCAAAACTAAAAGCATGTGCTAAACAGTTTCAGCCAAGGGAGACAACTAGTTCACGCCAATCAATTTAAATTTTCGGACAGTTATTTCCCTTTAAATTATGAATTGAATTGAATTGGATTTTATAGTCGCACCAACAGCTAAGGTCATATGGCGACTTTCCAGCTTCCACTGGTGGAGGAAGACCCCAGGTGCCCCTCCGGGCAATTTTCGTGCACGGGCGGGCACCTTGGTAGAACCACCGACGTTCCGCAAGCCAGCTGGATAGCTTCCTCACATAAAGATTCCTAGGCCCCTGATGGATCGAACCTACAGCGGTGAGGGGCAAGTGATTGCAAGTCAGAGACTCTAACCACTTGGCCACGGACGCCCCCTTTAAATTATGAACGTCGAAGCGAAGTAAATTACATTCGATACCTACAGTTGAAAAAACATTTTAAATTGTAGATATAATTCTTTTCTAGATAATTTTTTTGTGTATTCATATGCAATGGTATATTTATGTTTCAATTAATAACTACACACGTTTTCATCATCTCAAACATGGATTATTCGGTATTAAACTGAACATGACGATAACTACTACATTCAGCTCAAACGACCGGCCGAATTCAGTCTATATTTAGTAACGGTCACGTGACACTTGTTACTGAGAATAGGAACAATGTAAACAGAGAATATTTACGGCAAAGGGGTAAGCTTCTTTATCGGCAAAAATGTTTATGAGATGACTAGTTTTGATTTAGATATATTAAAGAACCAACATAAAAATGACGATATCTGGTATACAGCCAGTATATACATATATTTATTTTATTTATCTCGTCATAGCTAAGCGCCCTGCCGTAGTTCGTCCGTAGGTTGTCTGTCCTTGGTAGTTCACAAATATTTCTCCCTATATATAATTCTGCTTTGTGAACATGAATCTCGTACGAGATCCCAATTTCGAAAGTTGCCGTAGTGAGTTCAAATTATCTCCCTTTGTATATATATGTATATATATCTTTCAGAAACAATGGCCATCTTCTTAAGATTCTACTGCTCTCAGGTAATCAGACAGTTCCTAGTGCCTTATTAACTGCTGATACACACCCATGTAAGGAGATTTCTGATTGGCTCAACGACTTTCACCGCAATCCCAGGAGCCTGAAGGACATGTGTAGAATCAGGGTGAGGCGGACACTTGGGAATAAGGTGCTTTATAGAACCAAACTTCTTCCATTGCCAACAGAGCTGAAGCATTTCATCACTATGAAGCAAGATCTCATCAAGTTGTAACACTCTGATTACAGAAGTGATTGATTACGGAAGTGTTTGATTACAGAAGTGATTGATTACGGAAATGTTTGATTACAGAAGTGATTGATTATGGAAGTGTTTGATTACAGAATTGATTGATTAATTACAGAAGTGATTGATTACGGAAATGTTTGATTACAGAAGTGATTGATTACGGAAGTGTTTGATTACAGAATTGATTGATTACATAAGTGATTGATTACATAAATGATTCATAACAAGTGATTGATAACAGAAGTGATTGATTACAGAAGTGATTGATTCGTGTTTGATTATGGAAATGATTGATTGCAGAAGTGATTGATAACAGAAGTGATTGGTTACAGAAGTGATCGATTACACAGAAGTGATTGATTTTGGAAGTGATTGATTACAGAGGTGATTGATAACAGAAGTGATTGATTACAGAAGTGATCGATTACACAGAAGTGATTGATTATGGAAGTGGTAGATTATGGGAATGATCGATTATGGAAGTGTTTGATTATGGAAGTGTTTGATTGCGGAAGTGTTTGGAAGTGATTGATTACAGAATTGTTCAATTACACAAGTTATAGATTACATAAGTTATTGATTACAGAAGTGATTTATTACAGAAGTGATTGTGTTGTCAAACTATTGTTATACAGCAGCCGGTTCTGTGAAACAAGCAGTGCTCCAGTTAAGCTTTCAGCACAATGCCTGTTTTACATTTACAAATGCGTATTCTTAAGGATCTATTTCCAGCCTATTGTATTTGAGGGAGGAGAAAACTTGTTACTGTAAATCACTGTTAGACATACAATTCCATGAGAAAATGGTGGTGTTCAATTTTGTTTCAGTTGATGAGGTCGTCTGATACAGCGTTTGTATGAAGCCAACATATTAAAACATAAAAGCACGTGTTTCGGTAGCTGTGTTTTGGTGAGTTTTTATTCTAAAAACAGTGAATTATCAACCAAGTTTTGTATTTAGTACAGCTTACTGGTTAAGTTGCTTGTTTTCTTCTTCATAAAAGTAAAGTTTGAAGTATTACATACTGTTATACACTAGATATTGTTCAATATACCAATGCTTTACTCGGGCTTTAGTTTATATACCGGAGCTAATCGATTATGTAGCATGTTAGCAGTAAGTAAGCAAGCTTTCCATGCCTTTTTAATGATCATTTAACGTTGGGAAATAGGTCCTTAACAGGTTTTGGACAAAGCATTATAGTGTAAAAGCTATATTCAATCAATACCATAAAAAATATTACATATTTCCTTACATATAACATACATATTTATAAATTTGACATTGCTTGTCTTTTTTACCTTAATCATCAAAAGTATTTTAAGAATCCATAAATAAACTTATACTTTTAATCAGCATATATACATTATGATATGACTTGAACACCTGGATAGGGTTTTGATAAATGGCTTTGTAATGTAATTTTTCTGTTATCTGGCAGGTTAGTTAGTTAGCAGTAGTAAGAGTTTATTGCTGTTTGATTTTCCTCTTTTACATTTGAGGTTATATAATATAAATAATATAATCCTGATATTTAAATCAGCTTGTTATTGTATCAACTTGTTCATGAAATTTTAACTAAAAACTTCTGTTATGTTTATATTGTGTAACCGTTACCTGTCAATGCCACTAACAGTACTAGCCGCAAGTCTAGGAAAACATTATGTACTCTTAATTTCTATCCCAAATTAAACAATATCGCTTACAGAGTTTTTTTTGTTGCAATAAAAATTGTACAAAATTGTACAAGTGTGTTTACTTTACTATATAAAGTGTTTTGAGCAGCACTTATTAATTACTAGTCGGGGCTTTTTCCCCCTTCTGTAACAGGGACTGACATCCGGCTATGTTACAGTTCAAAATTGACCTTTTTTTTCTTCACAATTATGGCTGATTTTTTTTCCGCAATTATATATTTCTTTTTTTTTTTGTAAACAACATTTCCCCCCTCTTACTTTCTCAATATTATGTTTGATAAATATTATGTTTGATAATTTATATAAGAAAGTTTTTCTAAAATGTGCCTTATTATGCTGAATGAGTATGTATTGAGTTTGTTTTATTGAATTCGCTTTTACCAATTAATATTTCTTACGGATGGCGGGAGGTGTACAGTACTGATTCTAACCAGGAAAAGTGGGTGGTCTGCCTCCACCACAAAAAATCGACCGTCATATATAGACCGTCATATATAACCTTACATGTGTTGAAAATGACGTAAAACACCATACAAACAAACAAAAAATTAAATATTCTTTTCACAAATTAGACAGTTATCACGCTTTTTTGTCATAAAATGACCAGTCTAGGGAGACTACACAATTTTTAGAAAAAAATCCCTGTTAGTGAAGGACAATCGGTTGTAATTTACAATCATATTTTATTATACAATCGGTTAGTGAGTATTAGTATAATATGTGCATGTTAACCGACGTTTCAGAATAATTTCGGTTTAAGTATGTTGTTTATTATGCCATTGTTATTTTATTAAATCAGCAAAACAATTTAATTTATGTAAATGTGTTTTTAGTGTGTATTTCCTATACGGATGTCTTCCGGATAATTTTCAGTTTTAACATTAAAGACCCTATCTCGCCATCAGCTGGCAAATCTTACAACAAATGTACACCATTTCTATACCTACTGACGACGAGGTATATATATAACTTATTTACAACTTATTCAGGGTTCTGGAAATATTTTGAAAATCCACTTGCCCAGGGCAAGTGGATTTTCAAAAGTCACTTGCCCTGCCCATAATTTCACTTGCCCGGCCCATAATGTCACTTGCCCTGCCCATAATGTCACTTGCCCCTCATTTAAGAACACTTAATTGCCCCAAAAATTGGCGCTGACCATTATTTGTGTTAAACGGGACGGACCGCCGCATAATTTGGACAATTATACTTAGTTAGAAAAGGAAGGGAGAATGTATTTTTTGAATTAGTTAATACATTGTATTTATTCATATAAAAAAATCAAATGGTTACATTTTCTTCTTTTGTGTCTATTACATCTTTGTGTTACTTAAATCATAAAATGATGAGACAGTATACAACCTCATTTTATTCCGCCCTCCCACCCCACCAGTCACCACACACACAACCCCATAATTTTTGATGACCATCGAAAAAAATTCTTGGCAGCTAGTGTATGGAACTTTTAATGTCACAGTGTGTACAATTAACCAGTTGACAGAAAAAAAAGAAGCTATTGTATTCATTTAAATGTGCGACAAGCAAAGAAACAAGACAAAAACATTATTAAAAATATTCACTTGGCCCCCAATTTCTGCAACCATGGTAACGTTCCTACGGCTTTGTATTTTAACTAAAGGGAATTATATGAAAGCAAGAGGCATGAATAGGGGTTCCCTAGGAATTGTTTTAAGAAGTAGTGGCCCACAGTAACCTTATTTTGAGAATCCAAACTCTATAGACACAATGTAAATGGCTTTAACCAGCCAGGCAAAACCTCAAAATTGGAGTGTCGAATTAAGAGTTACCAACTCATAATTCATTTTATGCATTTTCAGTCACAGGTATTTTAAGAATCCATGAATAAATTATACTTTTAATCGGCACATATGCATTATTATATGAATTGAACACATGGATAGAGTTTTGATACACGGTTTTGTAGTGTAATTTTTTGCTGTACTTTGTTAGTTTCTTTTATATCTTTACATTTTACCGATGATCGATTATAGACGCATAATCAGTCATCATAATCAAATGCCTAAAGTAACCGATGATTGGCTACAATCGATTAATCACTATTTATAATACATGTAATACTGATTTTAAAACAGATTATTACCGTGTTATACAGAATGATATTAGGCATGTGTGTAGCGGTCACATCTCGAATGCAAGTGTATTTATGCATTTTTTTCAGTGTTTTGTTAAAAGAGGTGTACAATATATATATGATCTTAAATGAGTTATTGCATATAAGATTTATGAAATGTGTTATGAATTATTTTAATTTTAACAATCATTTTGGGGAGTTATAATTCATAACAAGTTTCATAAGTTTTATGTGGAATTGGGACAAGGTTAAGATGCTTTCTAATCACATAACAATACAGTCAAATGTTATAACATTACAGTCAAATGTTATAACAGTACAGTCAAATGTTATAACATTACAGTCAAATGTTATAACATTACAGTCAAATGATTTTTTTTAAAAATGGACATAAAACTGCCAATATGTTAGACAAACTTTAACGACAAAATGTCATGTGATGTCATACTGTCATGTCATAAACAGCATTGTGTGTATTAAAGAGTTTGTTGTTTATCTCTTTGAAAAATGCATTTTAGCTGACTTTTAATAAACTGTAAAATTGAAAAAGTATTATCATGTTTGTAATGATTTATTGTTTTATTACAGTTGTTGGTAAATATTAAGTTTATGACTTAGATAAAGATGAATTTATAATCCGTATATTTAGGTCACACACTTTGCTTTGTGTTAAAAATTAATGCAATGATCAATCAAAATTGTTCATACAACAGGATAGAAAATGGGCGTTTGACATGGCTAACCAGGGAAGTTACCTTATGTGATAAAATATTGTTTATAATCATGTTTTTCATCAACATTGTTTTTTGTCTTGTTCTTATTGTGGTTAATTATTTATATTCAGTGTTCAATGCATTTCTTACTATGTTTTTGCATTACAATAAAAACATATCAATAATCTGTCTTTCTTTTTATAACCCTGCTTTCACAAAACAAAAATCTTTTTTTTTCCCGACCATTACGTCATATAACCTTACTTGTATTGAAAATGACATAAAACACCATAAATAAATTTTGATGAAGCCTGTCGAGCCAGAACGTTAAAAAGTCTGTGTTTTTAATATTTTTAAACGTCATTATGTAAAACACCATACAAACAAACAAACAAATTCACAAAGTGAAGTAGGGGCTATATAGGAATCACATCCGTAACGTCCCGTCTCGTTCCGTATCATAACACATTTTTGTTCTCATCTCATAACACATTTTTGTCCTCATCTCATAACAGTTTTTAGCTCTACTGGCCAAGGGCCAGCAGAGCTTATGGGATGGTGTGTTGTCCGTCTTCCGTCGTCCGTCGTCCGTCCGTCCGTCGTCCGTCGTCCGTCCGTTAACTTTTCTTCAAACGACTTCTCCTCAGAAACCGCTTGGCTAATTTTGACCAAACTTCACATAAATGATCCTTAGATGAATGCTTTTTAGATTTGTTAAAATTAGGTCAACGCTACATCCAAGATGGCTGCCATTACCATATATGGTCGAAACCTTAAAAAATCTTCTTCTCCAGAACCGCTGGACAGATTTCAACAGTTTTTCTTTTAAAATGATCGCCAACGGCTAGACTATCAAGATTGTTCAAATAAAGTCCCCGGGGTCAAAAATGGCCATGCCCCGGGGGTCCAAAGTTTGTATATTGAGGTTTTGCATGTTTTTCATACAGACATATAGGAAAAAACTTTAAAAAATCTTCTTCTCTGAAACCACAAGGCACAGAGCGCTCATGTATTACATGTAGCATCAGCTTATGGTCCTCTACTAAGTTTGTTCAAATGGTGACCCTGGGGTCAAATTTGTCCCCGCCCCGGGGGTCACAGTTTTACATAGACTTATATAGGAATTTTTTTTTTAAATCTTCTTCTCGGAAACTACAACAGCCAGAGGTTTGATATTTTGCATTTACTATAAGCTTATGGTCCTTTACCAAGTTTGTTCAAATGGTGACCTTAGGGTCACATTTGGCCCCGCCCCAAGGGTCACATGTTTTACATAGACATGTATAGGGAATTCTTCAAACGACTTCTCGTCAGAAACCACTTGGCTAATTTTGACCAAACTTCAAATGGATGATCCTTAGATGAATGCTTTTTAGATTTGTTAAAATTAGGTCAGCGCTACATCCAAGATGGCTGCCATTACCATATATGGTCGAAACCTTAAAAAATCTTCTTCTCCAGAACCGCTTGACAGATTTCAACAGTTTTTCTTTTAAAATGATCGTCAACGCCTAGACTATCAAGTTTGTTCAAATAAAGTTCCCGGGGTCAAAAATGGCCGTGCCTCGGGGGTCCAAAGTTTGTATATTGAGGTTTTGCATGTTTTTCATATAGACATATAGGAAAAAAGTTTAAAAAATCTTCTTCTCTGAAACCACAAGGCACAGAGCTCTCATGTATTACATGTAGCATCAGCTTATGGTCCTCTACTAAGTTTGTTCAAATGGTGACCCTGGGGTCAAATTTTTCCCCGCCCCGAGGGTCACAGTTTTACATAGACTTATATAGGATTTTTTTTTTAAAAATCTTCTTCTCGGAAACTACAAGAGCCAGAGGTTTGATATTTTACAATTATTATAAGCTTATGGTCCTTTACCAAGTTTGTTCAAATCGTGACCCTGGGGTCACATTTGGTCACGCCCCAAGGGTCACATGTTTTACATAGACATGTATAGGGAAAAACTTAAAATCTTCTTCTCTGAAACTGCAAGAGCCAGAGGTTTAATATTTTTCTGTTGCTATAAGCTTATGGTCCTTTACCAATTTTGTTCAAATGCTGACCCTGGGGTCACATCTGGCCCCGCCCCGGGGGTCACAGTTTTACATCAATGCTTGTTTTAAATTTTTTTGATTTCTTTATTTGTTATTTTTTTTTTATTATTTTTTTTTTTCATATTTTTTTAAATATATTTTTTTTTAATTATTTTTTTTTTTTAATTTTTTTTTTTTATTTATATACTTTTTTTTTTTATTTTTTTTTTTTTTTTAATTTTTTTTTTTTTATTTTTTTATTTTTTTTTTTATATTTTTATTATCTCTAATGGCCAACTTAGAAAACCAGCCAGATCGGACCAGTAATCACAGAGTTACTGCTCTTGATATAGTTAAAAATGCTATAGTTTGCCTCTTTAAGACGATAGTCACTCGCTTCATTGATGTCATAAGAGCCATATTAGCCAGTAGAGCGTCCACAGGCCCTCTTGGGCCTCTTGTTTATTACCTGCATTCCTTAAACAGTTTTAAATGGGTTGTTCCCAAACTTCCTATACACATAACAACTGATGACCTAATGTCCCTCTACATCACCCATCGTTGATTGCCTAATTTATTACAGAAGTATGGCCCTTTGTTTGGCTTAAAATTTAAACATATTCATCGCCTTCAGTGATAGTTCCAGTTAACTATTAGAAATATGAAAAAAAAGATGTTTGCTTTGAACAATTCAAATAATTATCAATAATGTTATGCAAAAATTGAATTTGTGCAGAGAAACTAATGGGACACCAAAAGTTACTACTGTTGTGTGTCCTGTTACAGTTCCTTTGTTGAAATCTATTAATACTGGTTTCATAGCCTAGCTATCATGATGCAATGGATGTCAGGAGTGAGATGGGTTTCAAAGGAGCATGAATTAGTTAAGTTTTAGATTTATATACATAATTCTGTTCATGTTATCTTCTTTTGTAAACAACTGCGTAATTTATTAAATCAGCAAAACGATTTAATTTATGTAAATGTGTTTTTGGTGTGTATTTCCTATACGGATGTCTTCCGGATAATTTTCAGTTTTAACATTAAAGACCCTATCTCGCCATCAGCTGGCAAATCTTACAACAAATGTACACCATTTCTATACCTACTGACGACGAGGTATATATATAACTTATTTACAACTTATTCAGGGTTCTGGAAATATTTTGAAAATCCACTTGCCCAGGGCAAGTGGATTTTCAAAAGTCACTTGCCCTGCCCATAATTTCACTTGCCCGGCCCATAATGTCACTTGCCCTGCCCATAATGTCACTTGCCCCTCATTTAAGAACACTTAATTGCCCCAAAAATTGGCGCTGACCATTATTTGTGTTAAACGGGACGGACCGCCGCATAATTTGGACAATTATACTTAGTTAGAAAAGGAAGGGAGAATGTATTTTTTGAATTAGTTAATACATTGTATTTATTCATATAAAAAAATCAAATGGTTACATTTTCTTCTTTTGTGTCTATTACATCTTTGTGTTACTTAAATCATAAAATGATGAGACAGAAACTAATGGGACACCAAAAGTTACTACTGTTGTGTGTCCTGTTACAGTTCCTTTGTTGAAATCTATTAATACTGGTTTCATAGCCTAGCTATCATGATGCAATGGATGTCAGGAGTGAGATGGGTTTCAAAGGAGCATGAATTAGTTAAGTTTTAGATTTATATACATAATACTGTTCATGTTATCTTCTTTTGTAAACAACTGCGCCTGCATTTTCTTTTTTTTCCTTTATAAAAAATGTTTTTTTACTTTTTTTTTGTTCGAGACCCTAGTGAATGTGAAGTTTATATATTTGTTTAGTTCCCAACACTGGTACAGCTATTTGTGAGCTGAATGTGAAGTTAGTCCAACCATTTTGACTTTTCGAGTAGGAATAAAAACCACTTACGGCGTTTGATGATTATGTGGATACTCTCTATGGTCATCCTTATAACATACATTGCCAAAGATAAGCAACATTTCACGAGTATGTGTCGCTGACATTCGTTAATATACGAACGTGAAGCGGAAATACTTAAAGGGACAATGTCCGTAACTTTAAGCCTATAAAACACAAAATATTTACATTGACAAACATAACACACCAACGTGTGGTTCCCGGGGGCCCCATTTGGTCACGGGGGAAAAGAATAGGGCCACTGCAGATCCCTTTGTAGGGGTAGGCAGAGGGGTAAAATCCCCCCAAATTCATGTTCATTTTATCATTTTTAGATCACCTGAGCCGAAGGCTCAAGGTGATCTATTGGGATCACTCTGCGTCCGTCGTCCGTCTGTCCGTCCGTCGTCGTTAACTTTTCTTCAAACAACTTCTCCTCAGAAACCGCTTGGCTAATTTTGACTAAACTTCACATGGATGATCCTTAGATGAATGCTTTTTAGATTTGTTAAAATTAGGTCAGCGCGAAATCTAAGATGGCCGCCATTGCCATATATGGTCGAAACCTTAAAAAATCTTCTTCTCCAGAACCGCAGGACAGATTTCAAAAGTTTTTCTTTTAAAATGATCGCCAACGCCTAGACTATCAAGTTTGTTCAAATAAAGTCCCCGGGGTCAAAAATGGCCGTGCCCCGGGGATCCAAAGTTTGTATATTGAGATTTTGCATGTTTTTCATATATACATATAGGAAAAAACTTTAAAAAATCTTCTTCTCTGAAACCACAAGGCACAGAGCTCTCATGTATTACATGTAACATCAGCTTATGGTCCTCTACTAAGTTTGTTCAAATGGTGACCCTGGGGTCAAATTTGTCCCCGCCCCGAGGAGTCACAGTTTTACATAGACTTATATAGGAAAACAAAATAAAAAATCTTCTTCTCGGAAACTACAAGAGCCAGAGGTTTAATGTTTTGCATTTACTATAAGCATATGATTCTTGAGCAAGTTTGTTCAAATGGTGACCCTCGGGTCACATTTGACCCCGCCCCAAGGGTCACATGTTTTGCATAGACATGTATAGGGAAAAACTTAAAAAATCTTCTTCTCTGAAACTGCAAGAGCCAGAGGTTTAATGTTTTGCATTTGCTATAAGCTTATGGTCCTCTACCAAGTTTGTTCAAATGGTGACCCAGGGGTCACATTTGGCCCCACCCCGGGGGTCACAGTTTTACATAGGCTTGTATAGGGAAAAGCTGAAAACAATCTTCTTCTCGGAAACCACAAGAGCCAGAGGTTTAATATTTTGCATTTACTATAAGATTATAGTCCTTTACCAGGTTTGTTCAAATGGTGACCCTGGGGTCACATTTGGCCCTGCCCCGGTGGTCACAGTTTTACATAGACTTGTATAGGGAAAAACTTAAAAAATCTTCTTCTCTGAAACTACAAGAGCCAGAGGTTTAACATTTTGCATTTACTATAAGATTATGGTCCTTTACCAAGTTTGTTCTATTGGTGACCCTGGGGTTACATTTGGCCACGCCCCAGGGGTCACATGTTTTACATAGACTTGTATAGGGAAAAACTTAAAAAATCTTCTTCTCCGAAACTGCTTGAGCCAGATGTTCAATATATTGCATTTGATATAAGCTTATAGTCCTCTACCAAGTTTGTTCAAATGGTGACGCTAGGGTTACATTTGACCTCACCCCAGGGGTCACATGTTTTACATAGACTTGTATAGGGGAAAACTTAAACAATCTTCTTCTCTGAAACTGCTTGAGCCAGATGTTCAATATTTTGCATTTTCTACAAGCTTATGATCCTTTACCAAGTTTGTTCAAATGGTGACCCTGGTGTCAAATTTGGCCCCGCCCCGGGGGTCACAGTTTTACATAGACTTATATAGGATTTTTTTTAAAATCTTCTTCTCTGAAACTATAAGAGCCAGAGGTTTAATATTTTGCAATTACCATAATCTTATGGTCCTTTACCAAGTTTGATCAAATGGTGACCCTGGGGTCATATTTGGCCCCGCCCCCGCGATCACAGTTTAACATAGACTTGTATAGGGAAAAATTAAAAAAATCTTCTTCTCTGAGACTGCAAGAGCCAGAGGTTTAATATTTTGCATTTACTATGCACTTATGGTCCTTTACCAAGTTTATTAAAATAGTGACCTGGGTCACATTTGGCTCTGCCCCAGGGGTCTTATGTTTTACATAGACTTGTATAGGGAAAAACTTAAAAAATCTTCTTCTCTGAAACCACAAGGCACACAGCTCTCATATATTACATGTAGCCCTTGGGTCACATTTGGCCATGCCCCAGAGATTACAACTTCATTTTGTCTTTGATCTTTACCAAACTTTGTCAGTGTCTTTATTTCAATGTTGGTAAACAACAGAGGCCACATTTCTTGAACAATCTTAACCAAACTTGCACAGATTGTATATGATCATAAGATTTCGAAGAAGTTCGATAATGGACAATTACTCGTGTGATCGATATAGGGCCATCTTGGCCCTCTTGTTTGTTCATGTTATTAAAGGTCTTCATCATGATCCCTGCATTGTTTCAGGTGCCATCTCACTCACATCAAAAGAGCAGTGGCAGAAAAACAATAAACGTGGCTCCAGCGTAAATGGAGTTTCTACAATAGAATTTGCAGCAACTCTGCAGTTCAGGGTGAGAAGGTTCTAGGCCCATTTTCCATATTTTATCTCGATGTACATGGAGGAAAGTTAATTCAATATTAAATAAATAGTAACTCTTCTTCAAATTTTCGAACACTTGTTCTTTTTCAAGAAAAAGCAAAGAAATACAACTTTTAAGTAAAATCCATCTTGTTGTTTAAATGGCTGACGTTTACCATAACGACGTCACGTCACTTCCTGTAGGACTCACACCACTATTATCTCCCTTGAATACTCCTGCCCTACAGATGAAGGAGGTAGATAAAAAAAAACAAGTTCGCTTTTCTACATTTTACAGGATACATTGATTTATCTTTACCAGGTTCTAAATCTACAGCATTTTAGGATGAGATCCCAGAAAAATGCATGTTGATATAAGATTTCTAGCTAATTCTGCCTCATTTTACACATCATGGGTCTAATCTCCACGGGGTTGTATTTTTGTCTAAATGTTGATAGGTGTCACGCAAATATGAAATTAAAAAAAGTTCAATCTGGTAAATATTCGTTAAAAGTTAATATCATGCAGTATTGGATCAATGAAGAATTTAAGCATAAATACATGTTGCAAAATCTTTTTTATCTCTATGCCACGAACAAAAACATTACAATGGGACCCTATGGAAAATTAATTGTGGTGTGAGACGTGTATGACGTTAGGCAAATGACGCGACGTCGTTTCCCGTAACACTCCTTCTACTTTAACACAAACCGATTTCATGAACACTATACACTAAATATTCATAGAAGTAATGAATTCAATTTAAAATTTCTCTCGGTATTCTTTAAAGAGTACTCTATAGATTCATTTCATAAATAGTTATATAAAATTAAATTGTGTTTTTCACTAATTCCTGTCAGTTAATAGTTTATCTTGATGTTGCAGCCTCTGGGAAATTTTGTGTAGTTTTTTTATCAACATCTTCTATCATGTGTCTGTATTTTCGACCTTCACTGAAAACTCGCTGTAATACCGTTACTCCGACGTCTATGTCTTTATGACCCGGAAAATGTTTCATTATAGGGTTGTCTGTCTGCTGGCGTACATCTCTAAGGTGTTCATCTATCCTCTCCCGTATTGACCTTTCAGTCTCACCAACATACAATGTTACACAACAACGTTTACATCTTAAACCATAGACTAGATTTCTGTCTGTGCATCTCTGGAACTTAGCTGTAGGGTAGCTTCTACTTGATCTAGTATCCTGAATATCTTCCTCGGTCAACCTGCTACAGACTATTCGTCAGCCATTTAACAAGATGGATTTTACTTAAAAGTTGTATTTCTGTGCTTTTTCTTGAAAAATAACAAGTGTTCGAAAATTTGGCGGAATTCGATAGTGGTACAAAAAAAGAACAGTATCATGGGACTGAACTCGTAACCCACACTAAAATTACACTTGCGGGTAATAATAGTCGAGCGTCGCTACCGACTGAGCTAACCAGGCCAGATGTATTAAGTAAGAGATACAATATATAAAAGCTAATGCTCTATTGATGTCATGTGATCAGCAGAACATGTAAATAAAGTGGGTCCCACATTATTTACAAATAATAAAAACTTTTTTTTTAAAACTCACGTATGTATTGCTAGAATGTATTGCTCCATGCTTATCTGGGTCTATGCTAATGTTTTCATGTCGATATTTCACTGAATAAAAATCAGACAGTTATTTGGCTATGGTCACAGGTATTCGGCGCGTAATTTGATCACTACTACCCCCCACCCCCACTCTATAATATTACTCCACACACCCTACAAAAAAAAAAAAAATCAAAAAGTCATTTAATAACATTTTAAAACTTATCTAAAAAAAACTTTTGATACTGAATTTATGTCATGAGGGAAAAAAAGTGGTAATTTGGTTAAAAAAACGAGTTCGAAGGAAGAACGAGTTTTTTTAACCAAATTACCATTTTTCCTCGAGACATTAATTCAGTATCAAATTTATGCTGTTAATTATACTGTTTTTTATATGTTTATTATATAACTTTACATAAATGTTTCCAATTAACAAAACAGCATAAAATTTTAATAAAGACTCTAAGCGTGTTTTTTAACAAATATGTTAAGAAAGTAGTTCCGTTTTTTTGGGAGAGTGTTGGGGTAGTAGTTGCCGAATTACGCGCCGAATACCTGTGGCTATGCTCAATAGCTGCTTACTTACGGAATTAATAAAAAAATATACTAAGTTTTATTTTAAAAAAAAAAATCGCTAACAGAATGAAATTAGATAATTTTCCGAATGTGAGAGAACTTGCAATGTTTAAATGTGAGCAGGATTTAACCCAAAAATCCATGTGTCTCAATGCGTGAGACTTGACCGATATGTCAAAGTTTTTGGCAGAGTTATGCCCCCTTTCATGAAACTTAAAACTACAACCTAACCAGGCTCACAACTGGCCATAACTTAAAAAGTATTTGACTTATATTCATGAAACTTAACAGACATTTTCAACTTAACACAAGGAATGCTGTTGATATGTCTAATAACTATGACTTTCATTTCAACAGAGTTATATCCCTTTTTGCAAAACTTTAACCTGCAAACTAACCTTGCTCATAACTTGCAAAAGTATTGACCTATGGTCATGGAACTTTATACAGTTCTTCCTTTTCAATTATCCATGAATACATGACAGGTGTATGGTTGTCTGCTCACACAAATTCCCTGTTTGGGGGCTATCATTATGGTTAAAGTTAAAAACTTAGGTGGCTTACCTTATAAGTCGCTATTTTGGGGGCTTATGTTGCTAAAACAAAGGATTAGCTACCTAACACCCATTTTGTTACAGACGAATATGTGACAGATGGAATGATCCCAATAGCTCACTTCTTAGCTTCTAAAAATCTCTAAGCAAAGTTAATTTGTATTTAATCCAGGGTCACTGGTGGGGTGGGGCGTGATCAGAGGGTTAGGGCTTACACCAGTTAACCCTTAACTCGTTACATATATATAATGAACTGTTTTTTCTTTGAATTAAGACCATTCCATTTATGTGACAAAGGGGTGTTTTGAAGAAAATGACTGATCAGCAGTCAGACATTGTAAAACCTGATCAGCGTGTAAGTTACTCTGGGTTAACTATCGACGCAAAGGCTATTATAGTCGTGCTTAGCGGGTTACGAGTTAATACTGAGTTTTAAAGCAATACCTTCGACAGTTTAATAAGGAGATGTAAAACCTAACACATGCACACAAAAAAACAAACAACTTAAGTGTTTAATGAGGCACATTTGAATTTGCTGTTTATCTGTCTTTCCACTAATTTAAAGGTGGGCGTCCCAAAATAGGGGCTGCTCATAATACTCGAAAGAGGGTGTATTCTAGTATACATTATTTATAGCTATATTTCTGTTCGTTTATATACTAAAAAGAAATGCAACTCAGTGCTTACAATCAAATATGTTGACGAGTATTTAACAAAGAAACAGTTATTTCATTTCACTGTACACAGTATTCATTTTGAATAGAAAATATGGTGAGGCATCGGTGGCGTTTTTCAAACACTGGTAAATTATCATTGGCTTATTTGAACAAACAAAACCACATAATTATATACAGACCCTAAACAAGTTGCTTTTATTTTTTCCTAAGCATATTTGTTTGTTCTTTTATAACATCATGAACACAGTAGGCAAATACCAACACAGTTGTTGCTCAGGTTGTAAGAGCCCCGTGTGGTTCCGGGGGCCCCGTTTGGTTACGGGGCAAAGAATAGGGCCACTGCAGATCCCGTTGGAGGGGAAGGCAGAGGGGTAGAACCCCCCAAATTCATGTTCATTTTATAATTTTTTTGTTCATGCTCATTAAAGGTCTTCATCATGACCCCTGCATTGTTTCAGGTGCCATCTCGCTCACATCACTAGAGCAGTGGCAGAACAACTATAACGTGGCTCCAGCGTTAGGCACCATATAATCTTTCATGTGTTGGTGCGCCTTGAAACCCCAATTCAGTTCAAGTTGTAAGTGTGAAAGTGTCTGATGCGGGAGGTATACAGTACTGGTTCTACCCAGGTAAAATGGGATGGTTTGCCTCCACCGCTAAAAATCGACCGTCATGTATTGCCTAGACTTGCTGAAAATGACGTAAAACCCCGTTCAACAAACCAACCAACCGAGTTGTAACCAGGTTATCCCAGTAATTATACCCCCGCTTTCACAAAGTGAAGTGGGGCCTATATAGGAATCACGTTGTCCGTGACGTCCCGTCGTATTCCATAACACAATCATGTTCATTACTTGAAATTCCTCAAACACCTTTGAATTGGTTGTTCCCAAACTTTATACAAACATAACAACCCCCGTTTGGTCACGGGGCAAAGAATAGGGCCACTGCAGATCCCTTTGGAGGGGTAGGCAGAGGGGTAGAATCCCCCTAAATTCATGTTCATTTTATCATTTTTTGTTCATGTTCATTAAAGGTCTTCATCATGATCCCTGCATTGTTTCAGGTTGCTATCTCGCTCGCATCAAAAGAGCAGTAGCAGAAAAACAATAAACGTGGCTCCAGCGTAAATGGGGTTTCTACGATAGAATTTGCAGCAACTCTGCAGTTCAGGGTGAGAAGGTTGTTGGCCCATTTTCCATATTTTATCTCGATGTACATGGAAGATGAGCCTGGCATGTTCATGCCTGTTAGGCGCCATATAACCTTTTCATGTGTTGGTGCGCCTTAAAACCCAATTCAATTCAATTCAATACATCACCTATTGTTGACTGCTTAATTTATTACAGAATTATGGCCCTTTATTTAATTAAACATTTAGCCCCGTGTGGTTCCGGGGGGCCCGTTTGGTTACGGGGCAAAGAATAGGCCACTGCAAATCCCGTTGGAGTGGAAGGCAGAGGGGTAGAACACCCCCAAATTCATGTTCATTTTATCATTTTTTGTTCATGCTCATTTAAGGTCTTCATCATGACCACTGCATTGTTTCAGGTGCCTATCGCTCATATCACTAGAGCAGTGGCAGAACAACTATAACGTGGCTCCAGCGTAAATGGAATGCCTACAATATAATTTGCAGCAGCTCTGCAGTTCAGGGTGAGAAGGTTCTAGGCCCGTTCTCCATATTTTATCTCGATGTACATGGAGGATGAGCCTGGCATGTTCATTCCTGTTAGGCGCCATATAACATTTCATGTGTTGGTACGCCTTAAAATCCCAATTCAGTTCCAATTCAATTGATTAAAAATTTAGGCGGGGGTATTCATCACCTTTAGTGATAGTTCTAGTTCTGTGAAGATTTCTACCTAACGGTTAATTAACCAACCTTTTGCCAAATTCCCAAAACAAAAAATATGATTATCATGAGGAAATACGTCATCTTATTGACCTTTGACAATTTAAACCAGATGTTTTGTTTTACAATTCCATTATTAATATTTTACATTCCTTGATCCCGGCACAATCAACTTGTTTAAAGTAGCTATCCCGCCAACAACAGCCAACTTTTGCAACATGTACACCGTTTCTAAACCCTTAAACTCGAGCCTCAAGTTTCTAAACCTACTTATGACGAGATAGTATATAACTTTACATATTTTGAGAATCCAAGCTCTATAGACACAATATAAACAGCTTTAACCAGCCAGGCTAAACCCTTAAAGTCGAGCCTCAATTTAAGAATTATCAACTCATAATTCATTTTAAGCATATTCAATCACGGGTATTTTAAGAACTCGTCAATAAACCTGTACTTGTAATCGACACATTCACATTATTATATGACCTGAACACCTGTGTAATATTCCGTTATTTGGAGGGTCAGTTTCTTTAACGTTTTTGGGAGAGACAAATCCTTTCGATGTATGACCCCCATATATCTTACACCTTGGCAATTCATATTCATAGGTATTAAAGGGTTACACGGCATGACGGCAATCTTGAAGATTTGTTCAAGCACTAAAATTAGCGTCTCGATCTAGTAATGCACTATCATAAGACTTCAAACTTGATTGCATATAATTAAATAAACATTTGAGTTTCTATTTTTTCGTCTTTTTCTACCATAGATTTAATATGCTTATATTATTGATCAATATAATCAACAGTTATTAATTTTCAAAAACAATTTGCTGTATACTATTATTATAATTAATATTAATAATTGAAAAAATGAAAGTTATGTCCAAAAACGAATGGGACGCCCTGAGTTTTAAAATAATAAAGATTGCCGAGTGTCCCTTTAATGACTCGATATACATCTACAATGACGATTCAAATCTTTGTTCAGATGAATACAATTTTAAGATATAATAGTGTCCATTGATTGTAAAATAAATATTTACAGATCCCTCTTTAATTTAATATATCCCTTAAAGGGACATATGGCAATCTTGAAATATGTATCAAGCATTAACATTTGCACATTGATTTATCAATTCAGTATCATTTTGACTTTAAACCTGCTTTCATACACTAATGTTTGAGGCGCTTGTTTCAGCCAAAAAAAAATTCGACTTTTAAGAAAAAAATAATCTACTACCTAAATAAGTTGTAAATAAAAATACCTTACTTTTCAAAATCGGTTGAGAAATAAAAGATCATGTGCGAAAGTTGTTTTTGATGGGCCATTTTCAATGCAAAATTATGCTGCCTGCTAAAGTATTAATTGTTACCTTATACCTATGAATACTTTTCTGTTAATTATGTTAGTTGTTGGTATAATGTTGTATATATATATATTTCACTATCGCTGTCAAGTTTATATGTATTTGTTGTATGACCCATTGGAATTATCTGAATAAACAAAGTATAAAAGGCCACGCATTTAACACAGGTAAACCAGGAAGTATTTTAATGAGTGTATTCCCAGTATCGTACAACTACAAGGTAAACAGTTTCAGTGAACACTGTCTAGGTCAAAGATAATAGTCCAAAGATAAACTTTACATTTTATAAACACCCATAATAATGGCGTCTGTGAGTGGTAGAAAGTTTGTAAGATCTACTGACAAGGCGTCGGAGGAATATTTTGAGTATGTCTGTAATCCCTGTACAGCTGAAGACAGGAACTCGGAGGCAGTGAAGTTTTGTGAGGACTGTAGTGAATATCTATGTAGGGAATGCCTGAAACATCACAACAAATTTGCCGCGATGAGGAGTCATCGGATTGTAGATGTGGGGCCCATGTCGGGGCAGGGTCCACGACCAGCCAAGGTGGTTGTCATGGAGAAATGTGAGCGACACAACGGCAACCCCATAGATACATACTGTGGGAATCATGACGCTGTCTGTTGTCCTACGTGCGTGTCTCTTGAACACAGGTATGTAGAGAGAGAGAGAGAGAGAGAGAGAGAGTAATGAGATTGATGATTGATTGCTATCTTCCTCATAGAAAACAGAAGCTTATTTCAAGTTGTATTATTATTATACTGGTAGGCAATTCACATGTGTGGACATTTTTTTTTATAAAATATGGCCAACCATAAACAATCTTTGGTTTATTGTTTCCATTCTTTTTAACACACAGAAAATGGCTCTACCCAAAACGTGTATAGCAATTCGTTATATATATATTGATTTTTTTTGCAATAAAGGCAGATCAAAGTATGCGTGTAAGCTGTTGTATAAATATAATTTTGGCTTGGGATTTCTAATAGCATTATGTGCATACTTCACCCATATGGGCTCCATCTCCACCCTACATATAGCTATGTTGCCCCCTCTCTCATTGGGGTATGGGGCTCCCTCTACCCCATACCCGCCAAAAACCCCACCCACCCCGCCATGCGCCCCCCTTTTTTTTTACATATATTTCTGATTTGTTTTGGTCCATTCAGAGACTTATAGCTATGTTGCCCCGCAATATTCCCCCGCCACCCCCTCTCTCTGTCCAATCTACTCAAAACCCAATTTTCTTTACATAATTCTGATTTGTTTTGGTCCATTCATAGACATAAAGCTGTGTTGCCCCCACGCCCCCTCACCCCTCCACCCCCACTCAACCCACTCGAAACTGTTTTTTTTTTTAAACATATATCTGTTTTTTTTTGGGTCCATTCATAAACTTATAGCTATGTTGCACCCTCCCCACCACATCCAACCCACTCGAAACCCGAATTGTTTATTTCTTAACAAAAAAATTCACATCCTATTTCCTGTTTCAAATTTTTCATATATCGGCACAATTTTCTATATGCCCCCCCCCCCCCCTCCCCCTATACCCGACCCACAACCGCACCCCCCCCCCCCCCCCCCCCCCCTATACCCTACCCACAACCGCACCTCCACATTGTTTAAGCCTTGTTCTCTGATGCTGATGGTATATGCTAGCTATATACTTTCTTATTCTCTGGAAATCGAATAGTCGAGATGCGCTGTTCTCCGACAGCTCTTGTTAACTATTTGTCCTGTTATTTAACATGAAGTGGTTTGATATTTTCTTTTTCTTTTTTTATGATTTGGAACTACATAATGGAAACTACATAAAGTTACACACTATGCATTTTAATACCTCATAAGGTTACACTCCACTGATTTACGTTGCGTTTCCCGTTGCATTATTTAACAGTTAATGGTTGCATGGCTGTATATTTGCTCTTTCTTTTTGGTTTGATGTGAAAATATATTATAAAAACCAGATAAGGTTACATTCCACTATTTATACAGACTTCATAAGGTTACACACCACTAATTTTTATGTCAGACTCCATATATTTAAACTCCCGTCAAACAAGGTTTATTGGGGGCTATATAATAATCACTTTCGAGTTATTTAGCAGATAATGGTTGCATGGTTGCATATATGCTTTTCCTTTTGGTATGATATGAACATACTTAATGAAATCCATATATGGTTACACTCCACTAATTATATAATTATAAGACTCCATAAGTTTACACTCCTCTAATTTTTACTTAAGACTTTACATATTTTAAATATTTGTCGCGTTATTTAACAGATAATCATTGTTGCATATCTTCTTTTTTTTCTTATTTAATATATGAGACTCCACATATGTTTTAATAATTTGTAATTGAGACTCTGCTCAGCACAAACTTCAGAGTATTCCCACGCATCCATATTAAGGAAATGATACCTATTCTGACTGGACACCAATGCGGTATTAATAATCACCATCAAATTATTTGTATTAAATATGTTTTTTAGTAAATCTATATGAAAATACAGAATCAGTACCTTTTGAAGGATACACACACCAAGCGGGGGTATTAATCACCTTTAGTGATAGCTCTAGTTTCTTGATATTTCTTCATCAAACTTTCAATATATGACGTACTAAAATATAAAGGTCAAGGTCACAATGAAGGTCTTTATATGGGTTAAATACTTTTTTTTTTCTTCACGAAAACTTAACATTTGCTATAACTTTCTCATTTCTTGATATTTCTTCATCAAACTTTCAATATATACTTATCGTGACAAAATCAACAGGGCCATACTCAAATATAAAGGTCAAGGTCAATCTAAATGATTATATGGGTTGAGTACTCATTTTTTCTTCACAAAAACTTAGTCAGGGCAGTTTGTCAAGGTCATTTATCTGGGTCCAAAAAACCTTGTTAAATTGACAAAGCCTTGACATCGACACACTTGTTCTGAGGAACACCTGTCTAGTCATAATGTGTTTTCACATAATACAAAAACGGAAAAAAAATGCAACGGAACGCGACACAAAATACATCCATGGAGAGTAACCGTATGACATCTTAAAATTAGTAGTGTATAAAAAGAAAATATGAAACCATTTTAAATAACAGGACAAATAATTAAAAACTTAGTGGAATCTTATGTAAAAATAGTAGAGTGTAACGTTATGAAAAATAACCAAAAAGAATAAATGCAAAGGAAAATATGAAACCATTTTAAATAACAGGACAAATAATATAAACTTAGTTGAATCTTACGTAACACTTAGTGGATTGTAACCTTATCAAGTCTGTATAATTAGTATAATACATTCCACTGTATAATTAGTGGAATGTAACCTTATGTGGTTTTCATAATGTATTTTCACATAATACCAACAAGGAAAAACAAATATTCAACCATGACACCTTTATGGGTTAAATAATACAACGAGGTGCTATGGGACGGGTCAGGACGCAATGTAAATTAGTGGAGTGTAACCTTATGAGGTCTTACAATTAGTAGTCTTCAACTTTATGAGGTTTTCATTATGTATTTTTACGTCATAAAAAGGAAAAAGAAAATATGTAACTATTATCTGTTAAATAACAGGAAAAATAATAAAATACTTAGTGGAATCTGTTGTAAAAAGTAGTGGCGTGTAACCTTATGAAGTCTTTTTACGTCATAAAACGAAAAAAGAAAGCATGTAACAATTATCTGTTAAATAACAGGAAAAATAATAAAATACTTAGTGGACTCTGTTGTAAAAGGTAGTGGCGTGTAACCTTATGAAGTCTTTTCAGTAATAAAAAGGGAAAAAGAAAATGTAACTATTATCTGTAACCTTATGAAGTCTGTATAATTAGTGGAATGTAACCTTTTGTGGTTTTCATAATGTATTTTCACATAATTCCAAAAAGAAAAAGGAAAATATGAGAACATTTTAAGTAACAGGACAAATAATTAAAAACTTAGTGGAATCTTACGTAAAAATTAGTGGAGCGTAAATATAGATATAAAAATCGAACTTCACACTTACCCTACTTCAAAACAATAAAACTGGACAGTGTAAATAAAGAAATCCCCGCAATGACCTATTTTCTAACCAAAAAGGCAGTATTTAAATAGGTAATATAAGTAAAACACAAAGATGCTCGTGTATATATAAATACAAAAAAAAGATAGCCTGGAGAGCCACAGAGAAGGTACTCAATGACTTGGCAGAAGCCAGAGCAACAAGAGAATAAACCATTGAGGGCACGACAAGACAAGACTGCAGACAAACATCAAACGTCACCGTCCTTTAGGGGTTTAGGTAGACGTCATCATAGGGTCCACAGCCTGTCCGGTCATCGCACAATTAAAGAGGAAAGCATAGTGGCGAACTGTAAATGGGTCCACCAAGCATGCAGTGCGTTGCAAAATGATAGGGGCATAACCTCTTTTGATAAACCGTTTAACAAGTTTAGTATGAAAATGATCATGACCAAGGATCTTACGAAGTTTGTAAATCACGTCACCATAGAAGTCAGGTTGTGATAGTCTTTGTCGCAGAAGAGCTCTTAAATTACTTTTATATTTGTAAAGAAGATCAGGGTTACGATAATAAAGTTTTGCAAAGGTTTTACGAAGTTTATGGTAACGATAACCGTGATGGAGTAGCGTTTTAGTTATACAAATATTACGAATATTAAAGTCCTCAACTCGAGTAAAAGCTCTAGAAAAACGAATAAGTTAAGACACATAGATCCCATAAGAAGTAGCTCGGGGAACATCTAAGTGGGGATAATTAACAATATCAAAATTAAAATCATCTCTCTTGTCATATATTTTGCTAATTAATTCACCATGTTCAGTGGAGAGAAGTAAAATTATGAATTCTGTATAATTAGTGGAGTGTAACCTTATGTGGTTTTCATAATTTATTTTCACATAATACCAAAAGGAAAAGGCAAATATGCAACCATGCAACCATTATTTGTTAAATAATTCTATGGGACGCGAGGGACGGGACGCAACGTAAATTAGTGAAATGTAACCTTATGAGGTCATACAATTAGTAGTGTTAACTTTATGAGGTTTTTATTATGTATTTTCACATGATAAAAAAAGAAAATATGCAACCAGTATCTGTTAAATAACAGGACAAATAATTAAAAACTTAGTGGAATTTTATGTAAAAATGTAAAAATTAGTGGCGTGTAATGTTATGAAGTCTGTATAATTAGTGGAATGTAGCCTTATGTGGTTTTCATAATGTATTTTTACATAATACCAAAAAGAAAAAATGCAACCATGCAACCATTGTTTGTTAAATAATGCAACTGGACGCGATGCAATGTAAATCAGTTGAGTGTAACCATATGATGTCTTAAATAACAGGACAAATAAACAACTTCGTAGAAGAATCTTACGTAAACATTAGTGGAGTGTAACCTTATGAAGTCTGTATAATTAGTGGAATGTAACCTTATGTGGTTTTCATAATGTATTTTCACATCATACCAAAAAGGAAAAGCAAATATGCAACCATAAAACTATTTTATGTTAAATAATAAAACTTGACGCGGCGCTATGAGACGCGACGCGAGGGGAATTCGAAGCGTGGGTATAATAACTCTGTTTAAACCGTTTATACAATTCCACCGTAAATCTTCTACCTCCAGATCCTGTACGGACATGGCCTTTATTCTGGATGCTGCAAGAGGTGTCAAGAAAACCCAGGAGTATAAACGTATCAAGGATGCTATTGGACAAGTCCAGTCACAACTAGAACAACTGAAGAAAACTAAACAAGACACCAAGAAGAGACTTGAAAGAGAGAAAGCCAAATGTCTCACACAGATCCAGGATGTCCGGACACAAATAAACAAACATTTAGATAACCTAGAAAAGGCTGCTCAAAAGAAAGTTAACACTAAATATAAGGAATATGAAGATAGAATAAACAAGGATCTCAAATGCTTAGAACATATGATATCAACACTGGAGACGAGTATTGACCAACTGCAAAAGGCAAACTCAGATAATGAGCCACAAATATTCGTTCGTGCCAAAATGGGAAAACAGAACCAAAGTAATGGAAGAAAGATATTACAAGAAATGCAAGCCAGCCACAAAACAGAGAAACTAGATTTCAAAATCAACTCAGACATAGAAGATTTTGTCCGTAATGTAAAGTCATTTGGAGAGCTTGCACGGGAAGACAGTGACAACCATGTTTATTCAGCCTCACCCCTGGGTACATACGATGTTAGAGTTAAAGGTGATGGCATTTGCAATGTTCTAGGAGCATGCCAACTGCAAGATGGTAGTCTACTGATCACTGACTTGGACAATAAAAGTTTAAAGAGATTAGATCAGTCTTATAAAGTGGTTGACCAGTGTAAGATGCCTGATTCCCCAATTGGTGTGTGTACTACGGGTCCTGTGGAGGCTGCTGTTACCCTGGCATCATTGATGAAGATACAGTTTGTGTCTTTAGGCCAATCCATGTCGCTGACAAGATCATTCACTGTTGGTGAATGGTGTCATGGTGTTGCCTATAGTAACGGGGAACTGTTTGTCGCCTGTGGTGGTGGTACTAGTGGTAAAGGTCCGGGACAGGTGAGGACATACAACACAGCCGGTCAACTCCTCCGTACAGTCCAGAATGATGCAGCTGGACAGCAGATGTTGCCTGGTCCATTCCAGATTGCTGTATCTGGTGATGGCTCATTGATACATGTGGCAGATCATGATAATGGAGTGATAACTCTGGACAGAAAGGGGAACAAGCATTCACAGTTTTCTAATCCAGACCTTAAGCATGCAACCGGAGTATGCCTGGGAGCTAATGATCAGCTTTTTGTCTCTGGTTGGAAGTCCAACAACATCATTCATGTCAGCCAGGGTGGAAAGAATCGTGCTGTCCTGCTAGGGGAGAAAGATGGGGTGAAACTGCCGATTTCACTCATGTATGACCCTGCCAACACTAGGCTTATTGTGACCATGCAGAACAACAATCACGTTGCAGTGTTCAACTTGACCAGGCAATAATCATAATCAACAACATTAAAAGGGGAATTGTAAATGTATATGGTGTCAGCGCAGTAAGGGTACCCCTCTCCACTAGTCTGGGTTGGGTTGTGGGTTCGGTGCGGGGAAAACAGTAGGACTCTTTTTTCAACCACTTTAAAGGACCTGATCCAGCTCAATAAACCAATAGATACAATGATAATGAAAGAATGAATGGATGGACAATAAAGACAAACCAGTTTAACAATAAATCTCTACTCTGAATCTAAAATGTGACTAGATGAGAGGGTAGACAATGGGCTCTTTCATCCTGATCCTCTTCTCATCGCCCATTTCTCACCGTCTCTCCGGCTAACTGTTTTAGGATTTGAATAAAATGCTACTTATGAAGGCATTACACAGTCGAAATGCAAAACATGTTCTCTGCATCTTCAACACTTTAACAATATTAAAACTTCACGCCTATCTTGAACTTGAAATTTTGCGATTATAAAAATCTTGTTGAATCAATGTAAAAAGAAATAGACTGAAAGACAGAGTGTAGTTTGAAATACTGTCATAAAAGTTTTATTCGGGATAATCCATAGAATTGCAAAATCTTTAATTCTGAAAGGTTCTACACAGTGTGGCTGATTGAAAACTGCTACTACGCTGTGGGTGTAGTGCTGATTCTGCTTGGTGGGGTTCGTGCTAGTGAGTGTTGACCATTGGCTCCGATGGGGCATGGTCGCTGAGGAGTTCGCAGTGAGGACAGGAATTAGACTAACCCTGAACTCCAGCGTGATCCCGATTCTGCTTGGTGGGGATCGTGCTAGTGAGTGTTGACCATTGGCTCCGATGGGGCATGGTCGCTGAGGAGTTCGCAGTGAGGACAGGAATTAGACTAACCCTGAACTCCAGCGTGATCCCGATTCTGCTTGGTGGGGATCGTGCTAGTGAGTGTTGACCATTGGCTCCGATGGGGCATGGTCGCTGAGGAGTTCGCAGTGAGGACAGGAATTAGACTAACCCTGAAATCCAGCGTGATCCCGATTCTGCTTGGTGGGGATCGTGCTAGTGAGTGTTGACCATTGGCTCCGATGGGGCATGGTCGCTGAGGAGTTCCTATTTAGGACAGGCATTAGACTAACCCTGAACTCCAGCGTGATCCCGATTCTGCTTGGTGGGGATCGTGCTAGTGATGGCTGACCATTGGCTCCGATGGGGCATGGTCGCTCAGAGGCTCGTAGTGAGGACACGAATTGGACTAACTATGTACTCCAGCTGTGGGCGTGATTCCGACACTGCTTGCTGGGGATCGTGCTAGTGATGGCTGACCATTGGCTCTGATGGGGCCTGGTCGCTCAGAGGCTCGTAGTGAGGACACGAATTAGACTAACCCTGAACTCCAGCGTGATCCCGACACTGCTTGGTGGGGATCGTACCAGTGATTGTTGAACATTGGCTCCGATGGCTCCTGATCGCGTAAAGGCTCGCACTGAGGACACAAACATAGTTGTGACTAACCTTGAACTCTGGCTGTGGTCCTGATAACACTGGGTTGGGTTCGTTATATTGATGGCTGATCATTGGCTCCCATGGCCTCTGGTCGCTCAGAGGCTCGCAGCGAGGACATAGATGAAGAAACAGTTCGGGGAGAAATAAATTGTGTAACTTATAATTTTAGTAATCAGTGTATATTAGTTTTTCTTTTTTTTTTATACTGTACATAGTCGTTATTTTAGTAATGCCGTTTTATTATTTTAGATATATGCATAGACCAACCTTTTAAAATTTATTTTAAAAAAGGTTTGTTTCTAGTTGAATCCTTAAGAAAGACGTTTTTTTTTCTTTAAAACACTCTGAAAAAACTCGGCAGACAGTTAATTCATTTTATTTCTAAAGCTGAAACATTAGGATATCTCAGGACGACTTTGTTTAAGTGTCTATTTAAAGGAGCTATGCAACATGTGATAAATTGTAAATACAACGAAATCGATTCAAAATAGACGTTAAAATGTAATTCAGCGAGTTTGTTGGATAATCAGGAATTCTCACTCGTTAGGAAGCATGTTTCATTCACATGCGCTCACTTTTGGAAAACCAACATGCCTCCCATCAGGTGAAATAATTCTTGATACCCCTCCATTTAATTATCTTTAGATGCATTTTATAATATATAATTTATTTTTTGACGTTCTGTGATCTAAAAGTTAGTTAATTAATATTTTGTTAGGAATTATTTTTTGAATATGTATAAAGTCTTAAAGGAAAGAAACTGTCTTGCATCCCTTTAAGAATCAAGATTGCTGAGCACCCCTTTAATAATCAAGATTGCTGTGCATCCCTTTAGGAATCAAGGTTGTCGTGAGTCCATTTAAGAAACAAGATTGCCGTGTGTGCCTTTAAGAATCAAGATTGCCGTGTACAACTTTAATAATCAAGATTTCCAACCGTCCTTTTAATAATCAAGATTGCCCTGCATCCCTTTAAGAATCAAGATTGCCGTGTGTGCCTTTAAGAATCAAGATTGCCGTGCATCCCTTTAGGAATCAAGATTGCCGTGCATCCCTTTAAAAAGCAAGTTTGCCATGCACCCCTTTAATAATCAAGATTGCGGTGCGTTCCTTTTAATAATCAAGATTGCCATGCATCCCTTTACGAATCAAGATTGCCATGCGTCGCTTTAAGAATCAAGATTGCCATGCGTCCATTTAAGAATCAAGATTGCCGTTCGTCCTTTTAATAATAAAGATTGCCATGCATCCCTTTAAGAATCAAGATTGTCATGCGTCACTTTAAGAATCAAGATTGCCATGCGTCCCTTTAAGAATTAAGATTGCCGTTCGTCCTTTTAATAATAAAGATTGCCATGCATCCCTTTAAGAATCAAGATTGTCATGCGTCACTCTAAGAATCAAGATTGTCATGCGTCCCTTTAAGAATCAAGATTGCCGTGCGTCCTTTTAGGAATCAAGATTGCCATGCATCCCTTTAAGAATCAAGACTGCCATGCATCCCTTTAAGAATCAAGATTGCCATGCATCCCTTTAGGAATCAAAATTGCCATGCATCCCTTCAAGAATCAAGATTGTCGAGCATCCCTTTAAGAATCAAGATTGCCCTGCATCCTTTTAATAATCAAGATTGCCATGCATCCCTTTAATAATCAAAATTGCCATGCAGCCTTTTAAGAATCAAGATTGCTCTTCATCCCTTTAAGAATCAAGATTGCTATGCATCCCTTCAAGAATCAAGATTGCCATGCATCCCTTCAAGAATCAAGCTTGCCCTGCATCCCTATAATAATCAAGATTGCCATGCATCCCTTCAAGAATCAAGATTGCCGTGCATCCCTTTAAAAATCAAGATTGATATGCATCCCTTTAAGAATCAAGATTGCCATGCGTCCCTTTAAGAATCAAGATTGCCATTCACCCCTTTAATACCAAGATTGACGAGGGTCCCTTTAATAATCAACATTGCTGAATGTCCCTTTAAGAATCAAGTTGTCTGTGTGTCCCTTTGAGAATCAAGATTGCCGTACATGACTTTAAGAATCAAGAAAGCTGTGATTCACTTTAAGAATCAAGATAGCCATGCGTCCCTTTAAAACTCATGAATGCCGTTCTTCCCTCTCAGAATCAAGATTGCCGTGCGTCACTTTAAGAATCAATATCGCCATCCATTCCTTAAATAATCAAGATTGCCATCCGTCACTTTAAGAATAAAGATTGACATGCTTTCCCTTTAAGAATCAAGATTGCCTGCGTCCCTTTAAGAATATAGATTTCCGTGCGAGCCTTTAAGAATCAAGATTGCCGTGTTTGCCTTTAAGAATAAAGAGTGTCGTGCAACCCTTTAAGAATCAAGATTTCCATAAGTCCCTTTAAAAATCAAGATCGTTGTGCATCCCTATAATAATCAAGATGTTCATTTGTCATGAATGCCATTCTTTCCTTTAGGAATCAAGATTGCCATGCATCACGTTACAAATCAAGATTGCCGTGCATCCCTTTAAAAATCTAGATTGCTGTGCATCCCTATAATAATCAAGATTTTCGTGTGTCATGAATGCCATTCTTTCCTTTAGGAATCAAGATTGCCATGCATCACGTTACAAATCAAGATTGCCGTGCATCCCTTTAAAAATCTAGATTGCTGTGCATCCCTATAATAATCAAGATTGCCGTGTGTCCTTTTAGAATCATGAATGCCATTCTTTCCTTTAAGAATCACGATTGACATGCATCACGTTAAGAATCAAGATTGCCGTGCATCCCTTTGAAAATCAAGATTGCTCTGCATCCCTTTAATAAACGAGATTGCCATGCATCCCTTTAAGAATCAAGATTGTCATCCATCATTTTAAGAATCAAGATTGCCATACATCCTTTTAAAAATCAAGATTGCCATGCGTCTCTTTACAATCAAGATTGCCATGCATCCTTTTAATAGTCAAGATTGACGTGCGTCCCTTTAAGAATTATGATTGCCGTGCGTGCCTTTAAGAATCAAGATTGCCGTGTTTGCCTTTAAGAATAAAGAGTGTCGTGCGACCCTTTAAGAATCAAGATTGCTGTGCATCCCTATAATAATCAAGACTGTCGTGTATCCTTTAAGAATCATGAATGCCATTCTTTCCTTTAAGAATCAAGATTGCCATGCATCACGTTAAGAATCAAGATTGTCAGGCAAAAATTTAAATATCAAGATTGCCATACATCCTTTAAAAATCCAGATTGCCATGCGTCCCTTTAAGAATCAAGATTGCCATGCATCCCTTTACAATTCAGGATTGCCTTATGTCCCTTTAAGAATCAAGATTGCCGGCCATCCCTTTAAGGATCAAGGTTGCCGTACAACCGTTTAAGAATCAAGATTGCCATGCGTCCGATTAAGATTCAAGATTGCCATACGTCCCTTTAAGAATCAAGATTGCCGTGCGTTCCATTAATCATCAAGATTAAAAATCAATATTGCCATGCATCCCTTTAAGAAATCAAGATTGCCATGCGTCACTGTAAGAATCAAGATTGACATGCGTCCCTTTAAGAATCAAGATTGCCGTGTTAGCCTTTAAGAATAAAGAGTACCATGCGACCCTTTAAGAATCCAGATTGCCATTCTCCCCTTTTAGAATCCAGATTGCTGTGCCTCTCTATCATAATCAAGATTGCCGTGCATCCTTCTAAGAATCAAGATTGCCTTGCGTCCCTTTAAGAATAAAGATTGCCATGAGTCCCTTTAAGAAAGAAGATTGCCATGCGTCCCTTTAATAATTAAGAATGTCATGCGTCCCTTTAAGTATCAAGATTGCCATGCGTCTCTTTAAGTATCAAGATTGCCGTGCGTCCCGTTAAGAATCAAGATTGCCGTGCGTCCCTTTAAGAATCAAGATTGCTGTGCGTCCCTTTAATAATCAAGATTGCCGTGCGTCCCTTTAATAATCAATATAGCCCTCCGTCCCTTTAAGAATCAAGATTGCCATGCGTCTCTTTAAGTATCAAGATTGCCGTGCGTCCCGTTAAGAATCAAGATTGCCGTGCGTCCCTTTAAGAATCAAGATTGCTGTGCGTCCCTTTAATAATCAAGATTGCCGTGCGTCCCTTTAATAATCAATATAGCCCTCCGTCCCTTTAAGAATTAATATTGCTGTGCGTTCCTTGAAAAATCAAGATTGCGGTGCGTCCCTTGAAAAATCAAGATTGCGGTGCATCCCTTTAAGAATCAAGATTGCCATGCGTCCGTTTAAGAATCATGCTGTGCGTCCCTATAATTTTCAAGATTGTCGTGTGTCCCTTTAAGAATCATGAATGCCGTTCTTCCTGAAGAACCACGATTGTCATGTGTCCCTTGAAAATCAGAGTTTTTGATGTTATGACATGCCCTGTGCTGTCCATTTTTAGGCTGTTATATTGATTTGTATTTTTTTTGAATATTTTCATTATAAGAATAGATCAAGATCATAGTTTACACAGATTCATTGTGTATTTTATCATGTCAGTGTAAACTGTAAACAATAATTTGCTCACCCTTCAGTAATGAAATAGTCTTGTCTGACAAGTCAACTACAATTTAACAAAACCAGTTACACAATAAAGCACTGCAAATATTGACTTACCATATTTCCCTTAATAGCAGCGCCTCTCAAAATAAAAGCATCCATTCACATATATCCACACCTTTAAAAAATTCAAAATAAATAAAAAATTAATAAAACTAATTATCTTTTCAAAATTCAGCAAATTTCTTTGTTAATTTTATAAGATCGCCCCTTGGTATTTTGCAGAGCCCGTGCGCTTCTATTAGTGGAAATACAGTCAGTACCTTTTAAAGTTAACTTTTATTTTAACTGGATATGTTATGTGAATGTGTCATTTTTGATAGACAAAGAGATAATACTCAAGTAATGAGTATTTTAAAAATATCCAGCCCCAGGATTCAGGATATGTTCTTAACCCATGTCAATTATATATATCCCAGGGTTCTATACCCATTGTTTCACCCTGATGATCATCGTTGGAATCCACGTTTGATAACGTTGTCACTCCATTCTTCACAATGATTTACGAAGTGATAACGTAATACGTGAATGGAGTGATAACGCAATCAATCCAGATGTCTTTTGATAGGTTGTCTGTTAAATGGGGGTACATCAGGCTTTTCGTGGGGTGGGGTGGGAAGGTGGGTTGTGGTGATGCCTAGACGTCAGATATAAAAGTGACAAATTATGATATTTTTATTATAATGGTCTAAAACATAATGAATGTCCCTAAAAACAACTTATTTAACAGTAAGTATATTTTGTTTTAAGCAGTTTTAATTACAATTTCATTCCCAATCAAAGGTGAATTCATTTTATTTTATACCTAACAACACAATGCTTACAAGATATTTTGAATTTATATTTGTATCATGAATTCAACAATTTAAAATGCTGGTGTACTGCCTTTAATAGAATGACCACAAACCTGATAATAAACAGATAGGAAATTGTGAAAATGTATCTTAATTTCAGGTGTCACAGTGCGGATATTTCACAAAATATTGCATTTCACAAAATATTGCCCGATTTTAAACATACATATCACGAAGAGTTTTATGTATATATGTTTCATTTATGTCAAAACCCATCACAAATTTATTTCTCTTTCTAATGATGGCATTTCCTTTACTTTAACGTTCAAGAAAAAATGCAGTTAGAAGGAGAATTACTTGTTTTTTTAAGGCAAAAAGCCAAAAATCCTGATCTTTTTAACTTCAAACAGCTTTTGGACAATTTCTTATTTTGAAAATAAAAATAAATTGGAATAATCCCATTTTACTATTCATTATAAATCTTTTGAATGAATTCTCATCAAAATCAATTAATTTTTGAGAGAGGAGTTAGAAGGAAAAGTTAAGGTACCACGTGATATTTTGGCGTCTTCGTTGGTTCAGATAGGAAGTATCCAATCTGTTTGTTATTAGGTCTGTGATTTGCCAAGTTTTTGAATACTGATTCCACTTAGCATGCGAGACAGTTTTAACAAAACTGGTTTAAATTCCAGATCATGATAGACGAGAAAATTGCTTCGATGAATGTAGTTCGTTTTTTCATAATTATCTTGTATCCTTCAAAGCTATTGTAAAGGACTAGGTATGATAAGGGGCAAAATTGGCCCCCAATATTGAAAGTTCTAATGCGCAAGTTTTGAATATCTAGTTTTGCTACAAATGAACTGAATCGGTACATTACAAGTACGTTTGAAGGCTCTAAATGAGTTTAAGACCTCACAAACAAGGCTGTTTCTTTCAAAATATGACATCTTTGTTCATTTTCAGAAGTTTTTAATCAGTTTTTGGTCTAGGAAATACATAGCACACCCTGGAGCACAGCGTTATTTTTGTTGAAACAGGTACTTGATAGGGATGCATCAACAGCAAAAAAACTCGGAGGTTCACTCTGTATGTTTAGTTTACTTCAACATGTACAGCAGATTATATGTAAACTTTATTTTTTTGCATTTTGAATATATTGGGGGCCAATATCATACCTTGTACTTCAAATTTTCCAGAATGTTTGATTTTTTGGATCTAGTTTTTGTTCTTGTACCTGTATATTAGCTAACACATTTAATATTTAATTATTATAGACATTATTGTTTAATAGTATATAATTATTTTATGGAAATGAACAACTTCTAATAATTTCTTTTAATGGCATCCTGTTACATTATTTTAAACAAAATTAAAAAAAAATGGGTTGGAGGGGTGGAGTGTGTGTGTGGGGGAGGGTGATGGGGGAATGAATTATGGGAAAACAATGAGAGAAAAGATAAAAAATAAAAAATCAATGGAAAAACTGGCTAATGTTTAAACATATGTCCGTTAGCAGTAAAGCTACTGTTTTCACATATGTCCGTTAGCAGTTAAGCTAATGTTTACACATGTGTCCGTTAGCAGTAAAGCTAATGTTTACAAATATGTCCGTTAGTAGTAAAGCTAATGTTTACAAATATGTCCATTGACAGTAAAGTTAATGTTTACACATATATCCATGAGCAGTAAAGCTAATGTTTACACGTATATCCGTTAGCAGTAAAGCTAATGTTTACACGTATGTCCATTGGCAGTAAAGATAATGTTTACCCGTATATCCGTTAGCAGTAAAGCTAATGTTTACACGTATGTCCATTAGCAGTAAAGCTAATGTTTACCCGTATATCCGTTAGCAGTAAAGCCAATGTTTACACGTATGTCCATTAGCAGTAAAGCTAATGGTAAAGCTAATGTTTACCCGTATATCCGTTAGCAGTAATGTCAATGTTTACACGTATGTCCATTAGCAGTAAAGCTAATGTGTAACGTATGTACGTTAGCAGTAAAGCTAATGTTTACACATATATCCGTTAGCAGTAAAGCTAATGTGTAACGTATGTCCGTTAGCAGTAAAGCTAATGTTTACACATATATCCGTTAGCAGCTAATGTTTACATTCACTTGACAATGCTTGATACTTTCTGTTGATCAGGAAAAACACCGAATTTCAAATAAACTTCACTTTTCAAGAAGGCGGAGCTAACTGCGCACACATCTGGTGTATCTCAATAGAAAATGACTACTCCACGGTTTGAAAATATATTGTAACTATAACTGATTCGCAAATTTCGGTGTTTCTGCGGTTTGGAATGACGGTAGTAAATGGAAAATTTACCATAAAGTGCATATGTGTTTCCTGGATTATTTTTGTTGCCATTCGCTATCGATGTTGAAAACTGCATTAACGACGAACATATGCAAATCAATTCTTAAATACATTCAGCTTTGATGATTATTGTAACAGACATGTGGTTTATAATATTGTATATAATATTACCATTGAATTTATGATAATGTCAACATTTTGATAACATTTTATTATAATTAATATGAATAAGGCACTGCCTCATAGCGAGCTCAACTCCTTAAAAAACACTGGAATGCAAATAAAAACAATCATCAGCACATTATGTTTATTAGAGCCACCTTATTGAGAGGTGAAGAATACAAAATAATCCTGGAACTCTGCCCTGCTACCGGTTACACGAAACACCCAAATCTACCTATTTCCCCAAATCCACCCAAATCCACACCAAATCTATCCCTAATTATCCCAAATCCACACCAAATCTACCTTATATGGTGTTACATCGATGTTGTTGTAAAAAATATCACAACAAAAAAAATCATTGAGTAAAATGAAGATGTAGTTGTTTATTATTTGTTTATCATTTATTTTGTTATCACCATGTGTAAAAAAATAACGCAAAAATCGTTAATTCAGTAATAAATTAACAAATATATCTTCATTTTTCTCAAATGATTATTTTATTTTTGATATTTGGTACAATAACATCATTGTAAAAGCATATAAGGGAGATTTGGTGTGGATTTGGGAAGTTTAGGGGTAGATTTGGGTGGATTTGGGGGAAATAGGTAGATTTGGGTGTTTCGTGACATCCCCCTAATCTTACTGTCAGAAACATTGTAATAATTATTTAACATGCAGACAGGATGGCCATGGTTGTTTGGACCTTCTATTTACCATCCCCATCAGACAGACAAAGCCAAGGGAAAATGTCTTGCGCAAGATGCTTGAACTGAATTGAATGTTGTTTAACGGCTCATCAACACAGTATAGGTTATTTAGAGCTGCCCCAGAGAGAGAGGGGAAGGATACATAGGAATCCGGGAACCGTGCCCTACTCTTATTATCGAATAGATTCCCAAATCTTCATTTTTCACAGTATCCTATTTTAGGGGGGTAGAGGAAAGATTTAGTGGTTTCATGCCTACCAAACCTGTTGTCATGCAGATTTAATTCATGAAAACATGTTGCAAACATGCAACCCTACATGTTGATACCAAAAAGACATAGTTCAACTGCAAACACTTCACCAATACGTCATTTTTAACACGAAAAAAAAATGAAACTCAAAATTACGGCTTTTATAGACAAAATTGGACTAAAAACGCTCAAAACCTATGTAATAAACTATGGAAAACTTATTTCTGAGCTTATTTTACAAACTGTAATCGGAAAAGTGTCCCTAGGTACGAATCTGAGAGAGTCCTAATTACTGCACGCATCTCTTATAAGAGGAGAAAACATGTTCAGATGTTTCTTAAATGAGGATTTTGTGTTGTCATTTTCATAACAAGCTTAAAAACACCTACTTCATGCAAATCGAATGATTATTTGCCGAGATATGGTCTTGTGAATACCAAGGATAATAGTCTGAAATTGACAAAAATCAGTGATATTTTTTTTAATTTTACACTATCTGAATTGTCATACCAAACGGCACTTCTTGTCAATACACCATATTAAATAGATCAAATGTTTAGAACATTCAATGGACATAAATAAAATATGCATTTTAGGTACAATTAGGACGATGAATATGCCAATTTATGTCGATTTTCATGCCACAATTGATTTTTCAGTCAAATTCTTCAAAATTGGTGGTACCATACCTGATTATAGTAGCGAATACGAGCTTAATAATGCCAAAAATACCGCTAAAATCAGAATTGATACTAGCTGAACGCTACCAAGTGGAGTTTGAATGATAAGGAATAATATTTTACCTTTTACACAAATCTTCATTTTTCACAGTATCCTATTTTAGGGGGGTAGGGGAAAGATTTAGTGGTTTCATGCCTACCAAACCTGTTGTCATGCAGATTTAATTCATGAAAACATGTTGCAAACATGCAACCCTATATGTTGATACCAAAAAGACATAGATCAACTGCAAACACTTCACCAATACGTCATTTTTAACACGAAAAAAAAAATGAAACTCAAAATTACGGCTTTTATAGACAAAATTGGACTAAAAACGCTCAAAACCTATGTAATAAACTATGGAAAACTTATTTCTGAGCTTATTTTACAAACTGTAATCGGAAAAGTGTCCCTAGGTACGAATCTGAGAGAGTCCTAATTACTGCACGCATCTCTTATAAGAGGAGAAAACATGTTCAGATGTTTCTTAAATGAGGATTTTGTGTTGTCATTTTCATAACAAGCTTAAAAACACCTACTTCATGCAAATCGAATGATTATTTGCCGAGATATGGTCTTGTGAATACCAAGGACAATAGTCTGAAATTGACAAAAATCAGAGATATTTTTTTTAATTTTACACTATCTGAATTGTCATACCAAACGGCACTTCTTGTCAATACACCATATTAAATAGATCAAATGTTTAGAACATTCAATGGACATAAATAAAATATGCATTTTAGGTACAATTAGGACGATGAATATGCCAATTTATGTCGATTTTCATGCCACAATTGATTTTTCAGTCAAATTCTTCAAAATTGGTGGTACCATACCTGATTATAGTAGCGAATACGAGCTTAATAATGCCAAAAATACCGCTAAAATCAGAATTGATACTAGCTGAACGCTACCAAGTGGAGTTTGAATGATAAGGAATAATATTTTACCTTTTACACAAATCTTCATTTGTAGGGAGACTAAATCACACATACACATACTGAGTAAGGAGACTAAATCACACGAACACATACTGCGTAAAGAGACAAAATCACACAAACACATACAGCGTAACGAGACTAAATCACACATACACATACTTTTGTTAGGACTTGTGGTGTTAACCAACACTAAGTTAAGTGCAGTGGTCTTTTCGTGTTTGTGTATTACTATTAAATAATGCTGATCCTGTCGATAACATACATAATTTAGGTATGATATTTCAAAATATTTCTCAAGATCACTTGCTTATTAATTTAATCATTATACCATCACTTTTAATTTTTACGCTCATTTTACAGCAGTATTTATGGTTTTGTTTAAATGATTTGTTATATACACTTCTCAAAACTGCTAACTACACCGCTACGTTTTGGGTTATATATATCGATGGGTTGAATGTTTTTCAATAAAATAAAAAGGAAATACCAATTCAATCATTTTTACATCATTTCATTTTATTTTTTTCATGGGCAATGCTAGAACTAAACCACAATAAGCAATTACAAACGACCCATGTAAACACTAAAGTCACACTTTTCATTTCTTGTTCATAAAAGTGTGACTTTAGTGTTTACATGGGTCGTTTGTAATTGCTTATTGTGGTTTAGTTCTAGCATTGCCCATGAAAAAAATAAAATGAAATGATGTAAAAATGATTGAATTGGTATTTCCTTTTTATTTTATTGAAAAACATTCAACCCATCGATATATATAACCCAAAACGTGAGCGGTGTAGTTAGCAGTTTTGAGAAGTGTACGCAATTTGACAGCTTGATTACTAAGTTATTACCTACGTCAATCTCAGTATATGCACGTTTGCATGCAATGTTCACTTATTTGAAAACAGTTCATGATGTAATTCTTACAATTTTAAAATGTAACTACTTATCTAATAGACAACTGACAGACAGACAGCACAAAAACAATACGGGGGAGACATAAAAAACGTTTGGAAAATGAAAATCGATGCTATTCATCAAGTTCATGAGACAATGCTATTTTTATTGTACCCTCTGAGTTAACTTTTACACAACTATACCCTCTTAGGGAAGACAATTTATCCTCTTAGGCTTGTCCGTCGGATAGGAACGTGAACCGGGCAATCTCATTATAATCAGACCCTTTATCACGCTATATACTCTACACTACAAGGATCTGACCACACTGCATTGGAGGTCACGTCATATTGACCATACGATTAGCCAATCAGATTTCAGCCTACAAAATTGCTCGGTATAGACTGCTTCACTGCGTTTCAGTTAAACGCTGTGAAGCAGTCCACACTCGGTATTGAAAGAGACAATGTCCGTAACTTTTAGCTTATAAAACACAAAATACTTGCGTTGACAAACATAATACACCAACCATTATTGAATATTTACTGAAAAAAAAAGAAAAGAAAAGATTGTTTGACGGAATTTAATTGCGGTACAATTGTTTTTACCGATTCGTGGGATTGAACCCACACTAAAATGACACTAGCTGGTCAACAGTCACGCTCGCTATCAACTGGGCCAAATGTACAATGTCTTACTATTTAGAGTACTATGTCTTACTATTTAGAGTACTAATGTTGTAATAATTTCCGTGGAATATTTTATTTTTCAAAACACACATGGCAGCGCCCATGATTTCCTTCGTATCTTGATACAAAACATGCCATTTATTCTTTGAATATATCGTGCAATCTACAGCAATAACACATGAATACTTTATCTTTATTCGGATATAGATCTATGTGTTTTATGTGGATTTTCGTTTGTTCAGTTCAAGCGAAATCGTCATCTGAAGTGCATATGAAACGCGCGATTTCATTGGTTGAATTTAGTTGATCTTCTCATGAATATTTATTAGATGAAATGTCGATCTGATGTGAACTACAAGGGAGTGTTGTCAGATCCTATGGGGGGCACTCCACAGTTAAATGTCCAATTCTCAAAAACAAAAAACCATGACAACCCCTTAGCCTTAATCCTTGAGCAAAATAAATCACACTATCACTGGATCATACATTTCTTTGAAAACCGTTAAATTACCCATGTTTTCATACCAAATAAAAGTACCATTAAGCATTTTCTTTGCAACATTTGCCTCATTTCTTTAAGATTCACCCCCTCTCAAAACAAGCTTCAAATGCAATTTTACCAATATTTCAAATGTCAATAAAGAACAAACAAAAAAATTTCAGCCGCATATCAGGGTAATTTCTGCACTCATATCAGGAAATGCTAAATGTTACATACCTTCACCGGCTTTTAAAGATGTTATTCCATATTGATGAACCCATATCAACCAATTTCGCTAGTTTTTGGTACTTTTTGATAGTTTCGCATTTTTCTATTTAAAGCCTCCAAAAACCCCAAAGAATGCATATTTCAATACATCAAAATAAACATATAAGTACTCAAAAACATCAAACATGCACATCATAATTATTATAAATACCATCCATGGACCTAAAAGATGCTTAGTTAATGTCTTTCTGACGTACATGGACATTCGTGCGAAACTGAGGAGTGCCCCATATAGCGGAGAGTATCAAAGAGTAATTAGGATATGATTTTAATGAGATAGTGAACCGGGCGGTCCCGTGTAAAGGAGTTTACCCTTGGAATAAATGAATTCAATTCAACAATTACAGATTGACTCGGTTTCCGGATTCATACATAGATGTATCATTCCTCACCCTCACCCCTGTGGTCCCGCCTTAATTTCATTAAGCGATGGGAAAGCTTATAAGCAGGATTTTATAATGGATATTTCGAGAATTAAATTTGTTTAAAAACATTTTTACTGAAAAAATGTGATAACCTGTTTAAAATTACATATTGAATGTTTTACGTTTACAATATGCAAACTTTTTAAAGCCGAAATTAAGGTTTTATTTCATACCCCAGCAAACCCCTTTTTTGCTTGTCGGAGAAGGGGTTGGATGGGGTATGAAAGTTAATACTCAGAACATGTAATAGATATATTTCTATCATCCATTACTTGCAGTTGGTACGCTTGGCAGTATCGTTTTATTCTTAGATTTACTGCAATAGTTGTGTGGTAATAAGATCCGTTAAACAGACTCTTAAAGCCCATTGGGACGGTGGCGTTTGATGTTTGTCTATTATCTTTCCTGTCGTGCCCTTAATGGTTTATTCTCTTGTTGCACTGGCTTCTGCCAAGTCATTGAGTACCTTCATTGTGGCTTTCTAGGCTATTGTTTTATGTATTATATTTACACGAGCATATTTGTGTTTTACTTATATTGCCTATTGATGGTGCCTTGTTGGTTAGAGATTAGATCATGGCGGGAATTTCTTTATTTACACTGTCCTGTTTTAATGGAATGACAGTAGGGTAAGTGTGAGGTTTGGTGCACCCTAGAACCGGTTTAAACCCCCCGGTGGCCTACTATGCCACTGACCGTTCCAAGGCGGTAGCCCTATTGTCAACCCTTTTGTGTTTGTGATGTCGTTTGCATTTATTATTGATTTTGCCTTCTTGTTTGTCTGTTTGCGTGTTTGTTTCTGTGTTTTGTGGTTCTCTGTCCTCCTTGAATGCTACTTTCCCTGTCCGATCTTTTTTATATTTCTTATTCTCTTGTTGCTCTGACTTCTGCCAAGTCATTGAGTACCTTCATTGTGGCTTTCTAGGCTATTGTTTTTTTGTATTATATTTACACGAGCATATTTGTGTTTTACTTATATTGCCTATTGATGCTGCCTTGTTGGTTGGGTTGGATCATGGCAGGGATTTCTTTGTTTGCGCTGTCCTGTTTTAATGGGATGACAGTAGGGTAAGTGTGAGGTTTGGTGCACCCTAGAACCGGCTTAAACCCCCAGTGGCCTTTGTTGCACTGACCGTTCCAAGGCGGTAGCCCTATTGTTAACCCTTTTGTGTTTGTGATGTCGCTTGCATTTTTTATTACTTTTGCCTTCTCGTTTGTCTGTTTGCGTGTTTGTTTTTGTGTTTTGTGGTTGACTGTCGTCCTTGAATGCTGCTTTCCCTGTTCGATATTTTTATCTGTCTTAATTCGCCACTGTCATATTTCTACCATCCAATACTTGCAGTTGGTAAGCTTGGCAGTATTGTTTTATTCTTAGATTTACTGCAATGCAGGTTTGTGGCCATAAGGAGATACTAGGAGACACAGGTGCTCTGTATTTTGTAATAATGACGTAATTGATGTCAGCAGTAACCGTTAAACATAGACATGGACATATATGGCTAGTTGGTGATGCTTTCTGCTATAAGACTGGCTTACATACAATTTAATGGAAATACATTGAGAATGGTCACATTTCGACACCGAGACAGCTTATCCGAGTGAAGTCCAAAGTAAGACTTTTTAAAATTATATTTCTCTTCAACATAATTGAAACGTTATTTTTACTCGTATTGAAGAAATTAAGTATCGTATACTAGCAGGTCGGCTTAACGCAAGTTACACATTTCAAACGTCAATGTTTCCACGATACAGAAATATATTTAATTATTTAATATCAATTACATAACATGACATGCGAAAATGCTTTTCGAAAAATGCACGGTTGTCATATTATCGATAGGCGGTATGCTATGCAACATGTCATCTATAACAGCTTTAGAGAAAACAATGCTTAATCTTTTTAAATATGCATATTTCTTCTTGGTTTTATTTTTGAAAACAGTATCTAAAGTGAGCCAGTAACATAAAATATTTAATAGCTCAATGGTTAATAACTTGCGCTTTTGAGCTGCAGACCTATACTCCGTGTGCGTGTTTTGAGTGCGGTGTGGCCGGTGGGGCGAGTAGAGATATGATGCGTGTGTGGTGGGGTCGGGAGGCGGAGTGCGCGTTAAAAATAACTGGCAGAGCTGCATACCTAAATTTCGTGTGTCTGTATGTAGAGGGTGGGGAGGGCGATTGGAGAGTGGGTGGGGTTCCACGTAAAGACAATGCTACCTCTGATGGGAATATCACTTTTTCATATCATCTCTGTCTGATATCAATTTTTAAATGTGACTTTGAGTCGTTAATTTGACATAAAATCCCATTCCTTTTCACTTCAAGTTGTCGTGATGGAGATGAGTTGACGCAAATGACTATCAAGCTGGTTTAAAGGCATTACTTTTAACTAGTGTTTACAGCGGATACTGTTTGCAACCCGATATCGTTTGTTTTAGACGAATCTAAATTATACCTCTGAACGTTTTGAATAACTGTCAAGAGCCATCAATCCGTCGATGCTTTTAACATGAAACATGGGGTGATTATTTGAATTGTTATATTATCACATCCAACACAAACGTTGTTTATAACCACGCCATGGATACAGGCGGCGAGACTTGTAGATAACACGCCATCAGTTAAATACAATGATGTTGCCATGATTGTAGCATTGTCAATGCAATTATCTTTGTATTTGCACAGGTGTAAATCGTTTAATTGTCTGTCAGAATAAATGGTGTACTCTAACTACCAGTTATCGGAAGTTAGAATATGGCAGACACCTAAAATGGACACGCTAAAACAAATAGACTACGGCCTCATCTCGTTGGTTGGTTTAAACACCTCGTTGGGCTACACCCATTTCGACAAGCCTTCATTTACATATGTATTACACTAGTATATGATTTTGTATCATGACCTTCTTACTTTACCACACCTCAAAAGAAATATAAAAAGATCGGACAGGGAAAGTAGCATTCAAGGAGGACAGTAAACCACAAAACACAGAAACAGACACGCAAACAGACAAACACGAAGGCAAAAGCAATAATAAATGCAAACGACATCACAAACACAAAAAGGGTTGACAATAGGGCTACCGCCTTGGAACGGTCAGTGGCAAAGTAGGCCACTGGGGGTTTAAACCGGTTCTAGGGTGCACCAAACCTCACACTTACCCTACTGTCATCCCATTAAAACAGGACAGTGTAAATAAAGAAATCCCCGCCATGATCTAATCTCTAACCAACAAGGCAGCATCAATAGGCAATATAAGTAAAACACAAATATGCTCGTGTAAATATGATACAAAAAAAAACAATACCTAGAAAATCACAATGAAGGTACTCAATGACTTTGCAGAAGCCAGAGCAGTAAGAGAATAAACCATTAAGGGCACGACAAGAAAGGTCATGGACAAACATCAAACGCCACCGTCCCAATGGGCTTTAGGTAGGCGTCATCATAGGGTCCACAGCCTGTCTGGTCATCGTACAATTAAAGAGGAAAGCATAGTGGCGAACTGTAAAAGGGTCCACCACCAAGCATGCAGTACGTTGCAAAATGATAGGGTCATAACCTCTTTTGATAAACCTTTTAACAAGTTTAACAAAGATAGTATGAAAGTGATCATGACCTAGAATCTTACTAAAGTTTATAAATCACATCACCATAGAAGTCAGGTTGTGATAGTCCTTGTCGCAGAAGAGTCCTTAAATTACTTTTATATTTGGAAAGAAGATCAGGGTTACGATAATAAAATTTTGCAAAGGTTTTACGAAGTTTATGGTAACGGTAACCCTGATTGAGTAACTTTTTAGTTATACAAAGATTACGAATATTGAAGTCCTCAACTCGAGTACAAGCTCTAGAAAAACGAATAAGTTGAGACACATATACCCCATAAGAAGTTGCTCTGGGAACATCCCCATCCAAGTGAGGATAATTAACAATGTCAAAATTAAAATCATCTCTCTTGTCATAGATTTTGCTAATTATTTTACCATTTTCAATCGAGAGATCTAAATCAAGAAAAGAAGCGTTATTATCAGATATATTAGCTTTGTTAAGCTGAAGTTCTTTAGGATAAATATAATTAACCATAGTTGAAAAGAAAGGGTTGTCAATGTTCAATATGTCATCCAGATACCGAGAGGTATCATTAAAGGCTTCAATAACATCTGCCTGGGTATCTGGTGAATGACTCAACATGAAATCCCTTTCATAGCAAAATAAGAACAAATCTGCGACTAGTGGTGCACAGTTCGTACCCATAGGGATACCAACAATTTGTCTATAAACGGTGGTTCCATACCTGACGAAAATATTATCTAATAGGAAGATGAGTGCTTTACAAACTTCATAGCAAGTCCACATAGTATAATTGTCAAAACTGCCGTTAGTAAAAAACGCTTTATATCATTACATGCCAAAAATGTAGTATTTTCTCTAGCAAATGTTTTTTGAATAAGAGAAATTAGCTTGTCTTTAATAAGGTGATGTGGTAAGGTTGTATATAGTGTAGAGAAGTCATAAGTGCTTATTGATGAAACTTGACCTTTCTTGAACATTTTATCAACAACGTCTCCTGAATTTTTTATAGACCAAAATAAATTAATCCCAGAGTTTTCATAAGTTTTATCACAATACAGTTTAACGTGATCTTTAACGGCAGTAAGACAAGAAGTTAACAGTTTGGAGATGTTTGTTGTGGTGCAGGCACTAGAATTCGAAATAAAGCGAGCCTTATATGGATTTTTATGTAGTTTAGGAATCCAGTACATAGTAGGCAGTTTATTTTGCTTATCGTTTACACCAGCCTTGAAAGTAGTGCACCGAGTGAAATGTGCGGAAACAACATCATCCTCGGTAGAATTAACTGGAGTATACGAATTGGTGCTGCCGAGTTCCAGAGATAAAACTTTGACGTAATGTAGGCGTCAAACAATAATTACATTATTAGCTGCTTTATCTGCAGGAACTAAAACAAATTTATTATGAAATTCCTGAATTCCCGATTTTAAATTACGAAAGGAAAACCTAGGTCTCGGAGGAAGTAAAGAGGGGTTAGCATTATAAAAGTTAATACGTGTATCTATAATTTTCAGAATTGACTTTTTCCAAGTAGAAAGTGAGTTTGGGTCCGCATGTTCTCTACGACACCATTTGATACTAAAATCTTCAATGGAGTGGGCGATCTGGGCACGACAGGCATTAAAATCAATAGTTGAAGGTAATCTATATTTAGGACCTTTCGAAAACAAATGCCGAATACGTTTATCAATAATATCAAAATTACCAGTGATAACATGACCTGCTGGAGCATAGCAAAATGTTGATGTGTTGCATTCACATTCCTTAGGAGTATTATGTACTATATCAAGGTCAGAAACTATTTTGTTGTAGTTGAAAATAATATTTCTAATAGGCTTTTTATACTTATAACAAATTACAGGACTTTCAGAATCTTTGAAATATTTTGGGATAGAATCAACTACATGAGTATCTCGAAAAATACTAGGCATGTCAATGAAATCAATACCTTTGTTAATATATAGTAGTTTTAGAAAATGCCTGACGTGATCAGACTCCTTGTCAATATGGGGTCGGAAAACATGTTGTGTATAACTTTGAACTATGGAAGCAGTGTTATACAAGGGATCTGTACGAATGAAAATTTTGTCGGCTTCCTCGTCGATCAACTTTAGGGATGAAATGGACAAAGAGGTAAGCCGCGAAAGCATAGAGTGCTTTCCGGACTGTTTAAAAATGGTATGTAAATCAGCCACAGAAATAATTACACGCGATTTACGTTTGATGTTACCATTACGCCTAAGACCATGATACCTAGCTTTACGCTTTCGGATAGAAAATATAGAAAAAATGTCAATATTAGGATCTTTAGAAATATTTCCTTCTTGATAAATATTGTCATTAAGGCCGAGTGGATAAGGTGTCTGTAAGTTTTTCATCCACTTAAGTTCTGCAATATGTCTAGCTTTTGTTTTAAAGCTTTTAGTAGCATCATTATCAAAAAATATATATTCAACCGGTTGAACAGTTACGTTATTAAAATTATGACCTGACTGACGAAAGTGTTGGTACAAGTAATTTTTTAACTTTTTAGGATTACTTGCATTATATTTGTGTTCACGAAATCGAACTTTTAAGGATCGACCTGTTTGTCCAACATATTGTATACCGCAACTTGGTGCATGTCAAGTCAGAACATAAATTACGTGAGAAGTTCGTCAATCAACATTAGAAGCTAGACATACATTAAACAATCTACCATTAACAGCTGATTTAGTGGTGGACTTGCAAGATAAATAATTGCAACAACTGCACCTCTTAGTATTGCACTTATTAATAGAGGGAAACACCCTGCGCTTTGAATGAATTAAATGATTTCTGAAAGGAGACTTTATATGGTATTTCCTCAAAACAGGTGATCGTAGAGGAGTTACGGAAACTTTTGAGCCATTATTAAAAATCCTAGTAATATTATTAGAAGGAACATGAAACGAGGTTGCCGAATGAAGATTTAAAGGTGTAAGGCGTACATATGGTTTAATTCTAAGAAATGAAGAGGAATTTTGTGGAATTTGTATTGATGACGCAGAGTGTAACCGAAGAGGTGAAAGATTTATTTTTAAAGTTTTAACTGATAGACTCATAATTGTTAATTTGGAGAGTAATACCATTCTGCGAAAAGCGAAATAAGGGCCAATAAGTAATTATTGGAGATACGAAATAGAATCTTATCAAAGATCCATAAGAAATAATATTAGTAAACTTACGGACTGTTAAAAGAGGTCCAAAACTCGACATCAGTGTCTAATACAAGATAATGAGGAAAGTTAAGGAAACCCTAATAAAATGGGCCAAAATGTCGATCAGCACAAAACCTACAACGCGGTATATGAAACACACGTGTTTAAGGAAAACTGGATCAAAGAATGTCATACAATCCCTGTAGGATGTAAAAATAACAATATTGATTGGATGTACGGGGAGACTTTTTACGGTCGCCACACGGCACAAACAATACTATTGTGCATGCAAAAGAAATATAAAAAGATCGGACAGGGAAAGTAGCATTCAAGGAGGACAGTAAACCACAAAACACAGAAACAGACACGCAAACAGACAAACACGAAGGCAAAAGCAATAATTAATGCAAACGACATCACAAACACAAAAAGGGTTGACAATAGGGCTACCGCCTTGGAACGGTCAGTTGCAAAGTAGGCCACTGGGGGTTTAAACCGGTTCTAGGGTGCACCAAACCTCACACTTACCCTACTGTCATCCCATTAAAACAGGACAGTGTAAATAAAGAAATCCCCGCCATGATCTAATCTCTAACTAACAAGGCAGCATCAATAGGCAATATAAGTAAAACACAAATATGCTCGTGTAAATATAATACAAAAAAAACAATAGCCTAGAAAGCCACAATGAAGGTACTCAAGTTATGTGGTACGTGATTTTAAAGGTTCGGCAATAATGCATTCCATAAACAGTGTTGCCGGTTGTCATGGTCGTCTAGACGTAATAGGGCAAATATAAAGGTCACATGCTCAAACGTTGTATAGAAACACGTTCCCGGGCAGATGCTATTGAAGCCTTTAATGACACCTCTCGATATCTGGATGACCTATTGAATATTGACAACCCTTTCTTTTCTACTATGGTTAATAATATATACCCTAAAGCACTTCAACTTAACAAAGCTAATATTTCCGATACTAACGCTTCTTTTCTCGATTTACATCTCTCCATTGAAAATGGTATAATCAGCAAAATATATGACAAGAGAGATGATTTTAATTTTGATATTGTTAATTATCCCGATTTAGATTGGGATGTTCCCCGAGCAAATTCTTATGGGGTATATGTGTCTCAACTTATTCGTTTTTCTAGAGCTTGTACTCGAGTTGAGGACTTTAATATTCGTGTAATCTTTGTATAACTAAAAAGCTACTCCATCAGGGCTACCGTTACCATAAACTTCGTAAAACCTTGCAAAATTGTACTATCGTAACCCTGATCTTCTTTCCAAATATAAAAGAAATTTAAGAACTCTTCTGCGACAAGGACTATCACAACCTGACTTCTATGGTGACATGATATACAAACTTCGTCAGCTCCTTGGTCATGATCACTTTCATACTATCTTTGTTAAACTTGTTAAAAGGTTTATCAAAAGAGGTTATAACCCTATCATTTTGCAACGTACTGCATGCTTGGTGGTGGACCCATTTACAGTTCGCCACTATGCTTTCGTCTTTAATTGTGCGATGACCGGACAGGCTGTGGACCCTGTGATGACGTCTACCTAAAGCCCAAAAGGACGGTGACGTCGTTTGATGTTTGTCTGCAACCTTGTCTTGTCGTGCCCTCAATGGTTTGTTCTCTTGTTGCTCTGGCTTCTGCCAAGTCAATGAGTACATTCTTTGTGGCTTTCTAACCTATTTTTTTTGTATATATACATATACGAGCATCTTTGTGTTTTACTTATATTGCCTATTAATGCTGCCTTGTTGGTTAGAGAATAGTTCATGGCGGGGATTTCTTTCTTTACACTGTCCCGTTTTATTGGGTTGACAGTAGGGTAAGTGTGTGGTTTGGTGCACCCTAGAACCTGGTTTAAATCCAGCTGCTTTTTTGCCACTGACCGTTCCAAGGCGGTAGCCCTATTGTCAACCCTTGTGTGTTTGTGATGTCTTATTTTGCCTTTTATTCATTTTTATATATATGTGTTCTTTGTTTCTGTGTTTGTTTGTGGTTGACTGTCGTCCTTGAATGCTACTTTTCCTGTTCGATTTTTGTATCTATATTCCAAATAGTTTTTCACTGATTTGATTTAATTTTGATATTTTAAAATAGTGTATGATACAATATTAAACAAGCAACGCAATCTTAAGGTATCATATGTCAAGATTCATATTAAAGGACACAGGCAGTCGATTTTTGTTTTCGGTATGAAATTAAGAAAATAAAAATATATAAAACTGATACTTAAATTAGGAGAAAGGTGAACAATGTAGAAACTTAAAAAAAATCAAATTCTTTAGTTCACTCAGGCTACATACAAATATAGCAATAAGTCTTAGAGGTATTATGAGGTTATTTAACAATGTTGAGTACTTCGCCTCGTCCAAATACAGATTCTGTCTGCTGGGTACTCGTCCAATAGAATTAAGTATTGTATTACAACACTGTTAATCTAATCTAACCAAAATGTATTCAGATGTAAAATGTAATTTAAAAAACACGCTTAAAGTATTATAACAGTAATGTTTCAATTGAATTTCAATTTAAAGCCATGAGGTAAATCATGAATGACTCCTTGATTTTTTGTTTATCTGCCACCACCACTAAAAAAATGACCGTGATATATATAGCCAAACATGTCCTGCAAATGACTTAAAACACCATTCAACCAACCAACCAACCAACCAACCAACATATTGGATTACCTATTTCACGTCCTTTTTTGGTTATTAATGTAAGTATAAATATACTTTAAAAAGGTAACGTGTAATACACAGTCATCATGAAAATGATTTGGAATTTACTGGAGGCATCTGATGTCTGTGCTATATTAAGTCTGTGCTATATTAATTCTGTGCTGCTATATTAATTCTGTGCTATATTAATTCTGTGCTATATTGCTATATTAATTATGTTCTATATTATTTCTGTGCTATATTAATTTTGTGCTATAATATTAATTCTGTGCTATATTAATTCTGAGCTATATTAATGCTGTGCTATATTAATTCTGTGCTATATTAATTCTGTGCTATATTTATTATGTGCTGTATTTATTATGTGTTATATTAATGCTGTGTTATATTAATTCTGTGCTATATATTTTATGTGCTATATTGCTATATTAATTATGTGCTATATCAATGCTGTGCTATATTAATGCTGTGATATATTAATTCTGTGCTATATTAATGCTGTGCTATATTAATGTTGTGCTATATTAATTCTGTGTTATATTAATTCTGTGCTATATTAATGCTGTGCTATATTAATGCTGTGCTATATTTATGCTGTGCTATATTAATTCTGTTCTATATTAATGCTGTGCTATATTAATAGCAAATGATTTTTAACTCAGTATACTATATATAATTACCTTTTTCTTGAATACCTGATAAGGATATCCGCATGCGGATCAACAATGATATCGACAACGTCAAGAGTTGTTATTAACATTCACACTAGCGTTTGTTTAGCTGTAAAAGTCGCCATGACTACAAATCAGTTGTATTATTACTTACTATTCCTTTGAGATCATCAAGCCCAATATGTGCGGCTTTAAAGTTCTCCAGCCATGTTTTGCTTCATGAACATGTTTATGTGTATCTAAATCGAAATCAATACACAACAATATATATTTACAATTCACACATTGCAATATCTGTGAAAAGCGAGCATAAGATCTTATTTGATGACGTAGAAAGGTAAATTAATCCACAGGTAAATGTATTTATCAATTATCTGGCAATAGTTATGCAGCTATACAATTCAGATTTACCTCATTTCCCCGTGCAGTCACGCAGTGGTAAAAGTAGTATCTACGTCATGCAAATAGAACTTATTTTTACATACAACTTAGTAGCGGTTTTCAATATATGTTTCTCGCTTAAGCTAAGAGGGGTGTTGTCATATACCCATAGCGGTTTATTCTATTTTTGCTTCAGTGCATTTCTGGCGGCTTTTTAAGCGTTTGCATTTATATCCCTATTGTTTTTGTTATATACTTATATAAATATAAAATGTATAAAATAGACATGATCATCTATGTAATACGTTTATCTCCTAGTAATCTTTCCAAGTTTGTTAGATGATGGTCTGGCGGAGAGTCCTTTATTTACGCTGTGAGAACTGTTATTGGAGATCGCTGAGCCCAATATTTATATACAGATATCGGATGTACATTCTCAAATACTTTTGTTAGAAACTGGGATCATACTCCGCTTGTCATGGAATGGTATTACAATACCACACTGAAGGTTCCATGTTCATCGTCATATGCATACCATCTTCGGGATGCCTAAAATGTTCGTACTATTGACATTTCTGCTCAATCCGGGGCTATAGGACGTGAACGGTAGCAAGCATTTTTCACTACCGTTCATGAACTGTCTCAATCAAACCGAGACTGCAATATGTTTTGTGTGTATCGTTTTCGGCGATTTCATATTTCAAATTATTTTTTAATGGATTGACACTATGTTCTTTATTTTAATTAATAATGATCGACGTCCAACTTTATATCTAGATAATGTTCCATTGACTTTTGTTGACAACCACAAACATCTAGGAGTAACATTAAGTAATAACGGAAAATGGCACGAACACATTAGCAATATTATTGCTTCTGCTTCAAAAGTTCTTGGTTTAATGCGAATACTTAAATATAAAGTAGCTCGTAAAACACTTAATCAGATATACTTGTCTTATTTGTGTCCAATATTAGAATATGCTTCCATTACATGGGATGGATGAACTTCTTTCAAAAAAGATAGCTTGGAAAAGTAACAATATGAAGCAGCTCGTATTGTGACGGGATTGACTCATTCAGTATCCATACATCTTTTAATATCTGAAATAGGATGGGTATCACTTTCCGATAGAAGGAAAATGCAAAAACTTATTTCAGTCTATAATGTTAAAAATGGATCCGTTCCAAATTATATCTCAAACATCTTCCCGCAGCTAGTAGGAGATGTCAGTGCATACCCTCTCAGAAATAGCGACAACTATGCCACTTTTGCTAGGAGAACTGAGAAGACTATTAACATCTGTATTTCCGAGTACAAAGGTACCAAAATACTATTCAAGTGGTCAACGGTTATTTTCTGTTTTACATGCCAGAATGAGGAATTTGCGTAGTAATCTTAATAGCGATTTATACCTAAATCATTTACGCGATTTACCCGTTTGCGATTTGAAGTAGAAGATGCTGAACATTATTTTTTCCAGTGTAACACTTTTTGCAAATACCTGTTCCAACTGCTTCAATCCACTCGCCATTTATACCCGTTAAATATAAGAACAATCCTTTATGGTCGCGAACAGTTAACTGACAGAGAAAATGAATCTCTCTAATATATATACGAGAAACACATAGGTCTGTCTCTGATGTTTTTCAACAATCTACACGTACCATGCGCGTATACTATATTTTGAATATGTTTTCTAGATAGCGTTCAGGCGTTCTTAAACTGACTGGAATTTAAATTGGGGGTAAACTAGTCTTTGTCACTATTCTCACTATTCTATCTCTCTTTCTTTCTCTATTATGTTTTCTCTTTATATTGTGTTTTTATTACACTCAGCCATATACATTCGCAATTGCAAAATGTTAACTGGGAAGGATTTAATCTAATGTTGGTAGAACTTGTTACCCAACCCATTTGTCATTATAATATTTCTATCGTATATATGTTTATATTTGCTCTGTATGTAAAATATTGGCAATAAAATATGTTTAAATCGACACTATGTTAAGAGTGAGATTTAAAAACAATCGCAAGCGTTACCCGGCATTATGTACCCCTCTATGTTTGTGATTGCCTTTGTTTTACTTCCATATATGTGTATTACTTAGTACAAATGCCAAATATCATGTTACTGACAACTTAAGACTTTTAATAACTAGCTGTATATATATATTCTCCTAAAATCAGTCAGAACAATAGTTGATATACAAACATACAAATAATATTAATGTTATTTATCATTTTGATTTTGCGACAAAGTGTGTGGTAGTAGTAGTAGTTCTAAGGTTTATGTAACCAGTAGGACGTCTTAAATGTATATGTACAATATAGTCTGGCCTGTCTGGTTTGTGATCATCTGATGTGGAAACAGTATATAGTGTAGAATGAACATCTCATGTTCCAATTACCGTACAAGTTATGGGGTCAGTGGTACAGAACTGATTTGTTGTCGTCTGATGTGGAAACAGTATATCGGGTAGAATGAACATCTCATGTTCCAATTACCGTACAAGTTATGGGGTCAGTGGTACAGAACTGATTTGTTGTCGTCTGATGTGGAAACAGTATATAGTGTAGAATGAATATCTCATGTTCCAATTACCGTACAAGTTATGGGGTCAGTGGTACACAACTGATTTGTTGTCGTTTGATGTGAAAACAGTATATAGTGTAGAATGAACATCTCATGTTCCAATTACCGTACAAGTTATGGGGTCTGTGGTACAGAACTGATTTGTTGTCGTCTGATGTGGAAACAGTATATAGTGTAGAATGAATATCTCATGTTCCAATTACCGTACAAGTTATGGGGTCAGTGGTACAGAACTGAATTGTTGTCGTTTGATGTGGAAACAGTATATCGGGTAGAATGAACATCTCATGTTCCAATTACCGTACAAGTTATGGGGTCAGTGGTACACAACTGATTTGTTGTCGTCTGATGTGGAAACAGTATATAGTGTAGAATGAACATCTCATGTTCCAATTACCGTACAAGTTATGGGGTCAGTGGTACACAACTGATTTGTTGTCGTCTGATGTGGAAACAGTATATAGTGTAGAATGAATATCTCATGTTCCAATTACCGTACAAGTTATGGGGTCAGTGGTACAGAACTGAATTGTTGTCGTCTGATGTGGAAACAGTATATAGTGTAGAATGAATATCTCATGTTCCAATTACCGTACAAGTTATGGGTCAGTGGTACAGAACTGATTTGTTGTCGTCTGATGTGGAAACAGTATATAGTGTAGAATGAATATCTCATGTTCCAATTACCGTACACGTTATGGGGTCAGTGGTACAGAACTGATTTGTTGTCGTCTGATGTGGAAACAGTATATAGTGTAGAATGAACATCTCATGTTCTAATTACCGTACAAGTTATGGGGTCAGTGGTACAGAACTGATTTTTTGTCGTCTGATGTGGAAACAGTATATAGTGTAGAATGAACATCTCCTGTTCCAATTACCGTACAAGTTATGGGTCAGTGGTACAGAACTGATTTGTTGTCGTCTGATGTGGAAACAGTATATAGTGTAGAATGAATATCTCATGTTCCAATTACCGTACAAGTTATGGGGTCAGTGGTACAGAACTGATTTGTTGTCGTCTGATGTGGAAACAGTATATAGTGTAGAATGAACATCTCATGTTCCAATTACCGTACAAGTTATGGGTCAGTGGTACAGAACTGATTTGTTGTCGTCTGATGTGGAAACAGTATATAGTGTAGAATGAATATCTCATGTTCCAATTACCGTACAAGTTATGGGGTCAGTGGTACACAACTGATTTGTTGTCGTCTGATGTGGAAACAGTATATAGTGTAGAATGAACATCTCATGTTCCAATTACCGTACACGTTATGGGGTCAGTGGTACACATCTGATTTGTTGTCGTCTGATTTTGAAACAGTATATAGTGTAGAATGAACATCTCATGTTCAAATTACCGTACAAGTTATGGGGTCTGTGGTACAGAACTGATTTGTTGTCGTCTGATGTGAAAACAGTATATAGTGTAGAATGAACATCTCATGTTCCAATTACCGTACAAGTTATGGGGTCAGTGGTACACAACTGATTTGTTGTCGTCTGATGTGGAAACAGTATATAGTGTAGAATGAACATCTCATGTTCCAATTACCGTACAAGGAACAGTCTCAATCAAACCGAGACTGCAATATTTTGTATGTGTCGTTTTCGGCCGTTTCCAAAGGTCCATTATCATACTCTTTTTTATAGCACAGTGGCGTTGCTTGTGCAGTGTGGCGGCAGTAAAACGTCTCCCCGCGCTTGCAATCAGTACTGTTATTCATTCGATCTTTGGATATCGCTAAGCCCGATACTTATATTTAATTATCGGTGGTACTTTTTCATTTCTTTTTGTTTTCTTACTTTATTTTCGATTCAGTGGTTCCACTACTCCGGCCGATTAAACGCTCTGGGTATTGTTTAACCACTTATAGGATATGCTGTCTGCTTTTTAATTTAGTCTTTTGACTATTACTTGTGATATGCAGGCTCCATAACCGCTGCTCTCAACTAAATTCCATTATGTTTATTTCGCTCTTCGGGGCATTTAATTTTATTAGATACTGGGACCATACGCCGTACGACATGGGCAAGAAAGATACTCCATGTCCACCGCCATATGCATGCCATCTTCAGGATGGTTAACATTTTGTACTATTGGTTTTGTTAATATTGAGTTCTGCTCAACCCGGGGTTAGAGGGCGTGAGCGGTAGCTAGCATATGTCACTACCGCTCATCAACAGTCTCAATCAAACCGAGACTGCAATATTTTGTAAGTGTCGTTTTCGGCCGTTTCCAAAGGTCCATTATCGTACTCTTTTTTATGGGGTCAGAGGTACACAACTGATTTGTGGAAACAGTATATAGTGTAGAATGAATATCTCATGTTCCAATTACCGTACAAGTTATGGGGTTAGTGGTGCAGAACTCCGTACAAGTTATGGGGTGAGTGGTGCAGAACTGATTTGTTGTCGTCTGATGTGGAAACAATATATGGTGTAGAATGAACATCTCATGTTCCAAATACCGTAAAAGTTATGGGGTCTGTGGTAAAGAACTGATTTGTTGTCGTTTGATATGGAAACAGTATATCGGGTAGAGTGAACATCTCACGTTCCAATTACCGTACACGTTATGGGGTTAGCGGTACACAACTGATTTGTTGTCGTCTGATGTGGAAACAATATATAGTGTAGAATGAATATCTCATGTTCCAAATACCGTACAAGTTATGGGATCTTTGGTACAGAACTGATTTGTTGTCGTCTGATGTGGAAACAATATATGGTGTAGAATGAACATCTCATGTTCCAAATACCGTAAAAGTTATGGGGTCTGTGGTACAGAACTGATTTGTTGTCGTTTGATGTGGAAACAGTATATCGGGTAGAGTGAACATCTCACGTTCCAATTACCGTACACGTTATGGGGTTAGCGGTACACAACTGATTTGTTGTCGTCTGATGTGGAAACAGTATATCGGGTAGAGTGAACATCTCATGTTATAATTACGCTTACAGAACTGATTTGTTGTCGTCTGATGTGGTAACAGAGTGAACATCTCATGTTCTAATTACCGTACAAGTTATGGGGCTAGTGGTACAGAACTGGTTTGTGATCGTGTTATGTGGAAACAGTATATCGGGTTGAGTGAACAGCTTATATTTTAATTACCGTACACGTTATGGGATTATTGGTACAGAACTGGTTTGTGATCGTCTGCTGTGGAAACAGTATATCATGCAGAGCGGACATTATTTGCCAATTATGCAAGGAATAAGGGGCAAAGGAACTAGTTTGTGACACCGCATTAGTAGAAGGTTTTAACAACATGTTTCCTTTTAAGTCTTTAATTGGAAAGGCAAGAAAGGAAAGACGATGCGTGCATATGGCAAATATCGTGTCATGAAAACACGAAAATGAAATACGTCTGGAACGTGAATAAATAAGCGTAATTCTCGATATCAAACTGACATCGAGTTAATGATTTAAAAATCTACATATTTTGATATCGAGAAATCGGTGTATTTCTTGATATCAATTAATTGACATTTTTATATCAAGAATTAATATTAAAATGACTGCATTGAAATTAATGGTACCTATTTTCATATATTTACATAGACTTGTGTAAAGCTACTTCTTTTCGATTGTCCATGGTAGATTAGGGTCAGATTGTGGTGTGGGATCGATGACGTACGTTAATAGGAATGGAAGCAGCGTTATTGATTATCTTTTGTTAAAAGAACGCGATTTTCCATGTGTGTGCGATTTTTGTAGACATGCATTTAATGAATTTAGTGACCATGCACCGTTATCGTTCACTCTTGCTGGCAGACAGCGCATACCCCACCCCCTGATGACTCTTTAATGAAAACAACTATAGACCTCATTACAGCCTTGTTGTGCTTGTATTTTTGGTCATAGCATTGTCAATAAGATTCGAATCAATCAGGTACATATTATAACAAATAGCCACAACACTGATTTCTTCAATTTGTCCTTTATATCGCATCAGCGAAACGTCAAAGTCGTTTGAAAGCAGGTCGACTACGATATGACCTACCTAATGCATTTTCTATGTACATGGTAGGGTATAGGGAAATATCTATCTGCGACGACTCTCACATAAAAATGCGTTGAAAGAAAACCGTTTAACAACACTCACCGGTACAATTAACTTCCAGGAGTAATCACAGACGCTGCAATCGAGGTCTTTCAGAAACGGTCATTTGTTTAACGTTACGATTCGCCATGTTGAAAATAAGTGACCCGGATTGGTCCAGTCGCTTTTCCGGTCGCCTTGTACGCAGCTATATATCGTAAGTATAAAGGTAACAAGGAAACCAGTATTTTAATTCAACATGGCGAATCGTAACGTTAAACAAAAACATTGATACGAAACTGAGTCTATAAAATGGGACGAATTACATAGGGAACAGTTTCGACTGAGTATTATTGGTAAATTGCCATGTTTTAATGCATTGTTCGATCATTTTAATTCAGATAACACGAATAATTCGATAATCTTGTATCGCAATTTACGTGTACAATGCGTGAAGTCGATGACCCACTTTTTATGAAGCACATCAAAATCACTTCGTCGGGGTTTTCAAATTCAAAATAGTGACACGCAAAAATGGTTCGATGAAGAATGCTACCAGTCTAAACAACTTTATAAAAAATCATTGAATGAGTTTAACAGATTAAAGTCAAATGAAAATAGAACATCGCTTGCTAATCTAAAACATGTTTATAAGATATTAAATAAAAAGAAACGACGCGCGTACACATTTAAGCAGGAGAAAGACTTCGAAAATATGCGACGTTCAAAGCCTATAGAATTTTGGAGACGTTTTTCGAAACGTAAAATCGTAAATTCCAGTATATCCGTGGATGATTTTGAGAACTATTTTTCAAATTTATTTAAAGATATAAAAACAACTATTTCAGAAGAATCGGAGAATTTTAATGCTAATCAAGATTTCAATGATAATGACCCAAGTTTCGAAGAATTCGATAAAAGGATAAGCGTAGCTGAGGTAGAGTCGGCAATAAAAGCGTTAAATAAGAATAAAGAGTTTTTGGGCGATTTTATACATAATGAATATTTCATTCTAGTTGTGATATATTGTCGGGTCATATTACTGATATTTTTAATATTATTTTCGATATAGGCTGCTTTCCAGAAAGCTGGTCTAAGGGTTTTATGATTCCGCTACATAAATAAGGCGATATTAACTCTATTAACAATTATAGGGGAATTACATTAATTAACTGTATGAGTAAAATATTTGCAAGCATTCTGAATACGCGGATTGAAAAAATGGTGCGAAAATAATAATATCATATCAGGTGCTCAATTCGGGTTTAGAAAAGGGACAACAACAGATGCAATATTTATTTTACATAGCATTATAAACAAAATAATTCTAAACGACAAAAAAAGACTTTATTGCGCATTTAAAGATTAAAAAAAGCGTTTGATTCTGTCTACAGAAACGCGTTGTGGTTAAAACTATATAAATGTGGTGTCAACGGGAAAATGCTTAGGGTAATTAGATCCATGTATGTGTTAAGTCCTGTGGATATTACTCCGAATTCTTTGATATTTCTATCGGTCTAAAGCAAGGCGATATTGTCTCACTGATTATGTTTTGTATATTCATAGAAGATTTAGAACTGTTTTTATTAAACAGAATAGATGGTGGTTTATCTCTGAATGATATCACTTCAATACTGTTGCTTTTTGCAGATGATATGGCTATCTGGGATCAAGCCCAGATGACCTTCAGCAAAGTATTAATAGACTCTATCAATACTGTGAATCCTGGGGTTCATACTGAAAAAAACAACAAAAACGTTGTATTCCGTAAAAGGGGTAGAATTAAAGAATTTGAAAAGCGGTATTATAATGGAAGTTTATTAGATGTCGTCGATGATTTTAATTATTTAGGCGTGAGTCTTAATGATATTGGCTCCTTTTCGTTAAGTCAACAATGTCTTTGTGGAAAAGTCTTTAAAGCAATGAATATTCTCTTGGTAAATATAAGAAAATATGAATTGAAACCAAAATTATCTCTTCAGCTTTTCAATGTTTTTGTGCCATCAATATTAAATTATGGAAGTGAAATATGGCGGATTACAAAATCAAAAGATATTGATAGAATACAGTTAAAATTGTGTAAAAGTATTTTAGGTGTTAAAACTTACCACAAGGCATGTTGGTATTTATTATCCAACTGTAATAAGGGCGCGATGAATTGGCTAATTAATTTAAGGTTTATTCTAAACAGTAATGGTTTTAATAATGTCTGGGATAATCCCATGAGTGTTAGCTCTAAACTATTTCCTTTAATATTTAAACACAGATTAATAGATAATTGCATGCAACAATGGAGATCTGAAATAGAAGGCAATAGAGTTATAACGCTATATAAGGTGATGAAAGAACATTTTGAAACATATCTAGAAACACTAGGCTCCAAACATTTAAGAAGTGGTATAACAAAAATAAGATTATCCGCTCATTGTTTAAGAATAGAAGCAGGGAGATGCTCAAGAGGAAGAACAGAGAGAAACGAAAGAGTGTGCCAGATGTGTATCACTAACGATATTGAAGACGAGTACCATTTTATTTTGATCTGTACTACTTACTCTTACATTAGAAACAAATGCATTCCTAAATATTACACAACTAGACCAAGCATGTTTAAATTTGTGGAATTGTTGCAGTCATTAAACAAAAATATTATTGTTAGTTTAAGTAAATTTATATCCGATGCGCTTGTCTACATCCAATTTAACAGACTAAAAAATAACTAGTAATATCTAATTTCAGACATCCTCGTTTATCATTGACATTCCATAATATGTGTATTTTTTTGTTTAGATATGTATGAAGGAAAGAAAAACGTAATGATTATTTTGTTGTATATACAATGTTAAAATCTGTCACGTGTGTGTATATTATAATTGTCATATATTTGTAATGATGAAAAACTGTAATAGTTTAAGTCAATAAAATTATCTATCTATCTATCATAAAAAATGAATTACTGATATCAGAAAATAAGTATATGTCTTAATATTAAGACATAATCATTGATATCTCGGGAAACAGAACTGTTTTAAGTCAGTCTATTTGTTGATATCAAGAAATCCATTATTTAATATCATGAATTCGATTTAGAATATATTTATTGTTTTTGTTGGCATAAAAACTGCACATAATGTTTTGATATTAACTGGCATACTTATTGACATCGAGAAATGAATTGATGATATAAAGAAATACTCAATAAATACTAAAGTGTCGTCCCATAAATAAATACTTCGACCTTCAGATTTGGAACCAGAGACAAATAATCACCACGAACAAGACGGAATTCAAGCTGCAAGCATTCATTAGTAACAACATGAATGACATATTATTCCCGGAGATACGTGATTTAGAGTATTTACCAGAAATGCCAGACTGAGACGCAGAAAATATCCACTGACAACCACAAATCCAAAAGCTAATGATTACAGAAATAGTCTACATTTATATCAAATGTTGCCGCTAATTATGTCAAATTACTTACATATCCAGAGGCATTCAACTATAGAGAATATTGTTAGTGTATTTTACTATCAAGGTTATTAGGCAAGGCTTAGAAAACGAAGAATGGCGAGGCTCTGCCGAGCCTAATTAAACTTGACGGTATAGAAAGCAATGACATATGTTTTTTTATCGTGTAGAGTATCAACATTTCTCTGTGGTGTACAATGTTTATCTGTCAAATATAATGTAACAACACCACAGTAGTGTTGTTTATCTTCATGACGCTCGATGACGTTAGATGAGGTTACGTACAATAAACGTGTACAATGTTTATCTGTTATACATAATGTAACGCTTGACGTAGGGACACCACAGTAGTGTTGTTTATCTTCATGACGCTCGATGACATTCGATGAGGTTACGTACAATAAACGTGTACAATGTTTATCTGTTATACATAATGTAACGCTTGACGTAGGGACACCACAGTAGTGTTGTTTATCTTCTTGACGTTCGATGACATTCGATGAGGTTACGTACAATAAACGTGTACAATGTTTATCTGTTATACATAATGTAACGCTTGACGTAGGGACACCACAGTAGTGTTGTTTATGTTCATGACGTTCGATGACGTTAGATGAGGTTACGTACAATTAACGTGTACAATGTTTATCTGTTATACACAATGTATCGCTTGACGTAGGGACACCACCATAGTGTTGTTTATGTTTATGACGTTCGATGACGTTAGATGAGGTTACGTACAATAAACGTGTACAATGTTTATCTGTTATACATAATGTAACGCTTGACGTAGGGACACCACCATAGTGTTGTTTATGTTTATGACGTTCGATGACGTTAGATGAGGTTACGTACAATAAACGTGTACAATGTTTATCTGTTATACATAATGTAACGCTTGACGTAGTACACCACCATAGTGTTGTTTATGTTTATGACGTTCGATGACGTTAGATGAGGTTACGTACAATAAACGTGTACAATGTTTATCTGTTATACATAATGTAACGCTTGACGTAGGGACACCACCATAGTGTTGTTTATGTTTATGACGTTCGATGACGTTAGATGAGGTTACGTACAATAAACGTGTACAATGTTTATCTGTTATACATAATGTAACGCTTGACGTAGTACACCACCATAGTGTTGTTTATGTTTATGACGTTCGATGACGTTAGATGAGGTTACGTACAATAAACGTGTACAATGTTTATCTGTTATACATAATGTAACGCTTGACGTAGGGACACCACCATAGTGTTGTTTATGTTTATGACGTTCGATGACGTTAGATGAGGTTACGTACAATAAACGTGTACAATGTTTATCTGTTATACATAATGTAACGCTTGACGTAGTACACCACCATAGTGTTGTTTATGTTTATGACGTTCGATGACGTTAGATGAGGTTACGTACAATAAACGCCGAGGAATTATGCTTTTGCTTTATCATTCAGTGACTTAATATAAAAGCAACATTTATTAGGCAGAAAAGAAAAGTGTATATTTGCCTGGTACATAAGAGTATTTAACGTTTGGGTTCGATTAAAGGGATATTCTTCACGGGATGTTAGGCATGTGTTTCTTTTCCCTATCGTATATGAGACCCCCCCCCCCACTCCCGACCTAAACAAACAACAACAAAAAACAAAACAAAAACAACCCCCCCCCCCCCCCCCCCCCCTCCCGACCTAAAAAAACAACAACAAAAACAAAACAAAAAATCAACACACACACACAACCCCCCAACCCCACCCCCCACTCCCGACCTAAAAATAAAACAACAACAACAAAAAACAACACACACACACACAAACACACACAACAAAAAAAAACATAAACAAACACGACAAACAGAAGTATTCGCGGATCTAGTATTGGAGATAAGTAGGTTGGGGCGTGGGTCCATTTAAAATCAGTCACACACGCTATCATCCCATTTCATTGCTTTTCTTCAAATCTCTGCGTGAAAGGGTGTGGGCGGGATACGGACCACCTGTCGCCCACCCCATCGCGTTATATCCGCTACTGGTACGTATTATCGTATACGATGCTAAATTAAATCAAAATTAAATTAAAATTAAATTAACAAAAATGATTATACACCTCTCAATTAATATGAGAACATCTCACCCTTTCCTCCTTTTTAAGCCATATTTGACGTTCAGCTTCAGTGCTTTCTTTATCTTTTATTGCTAGAAAGATATTTGCACGTGAGAATCGTAGAAGCATATTTTCATATCAGATTCGATCATGGTCGGTACATATGGTAAACCATATGAACTTTACATCTCACAACACAGTTGTTAACAATGCGAACATTGCTCTGCGTATGTAGCAGGGCCTCTATGGACTATTGCACAACAACTTCCTCAATTTTCTTAAACATGTTTTCTTTGTGAAACGTAATGTATGTTGATCGAAACATACAGCAAAAAATACAGGGTCGACAAATGTGCTTTTTTAATGTCCATAATTTGTAAAGACCCTGTTGAATTTTTCCATTTCACTTTCATTTTCAAATCTAGCACTACCCACTATTAGATTCTCAGATATGGGCTCAGACACATTCGGCATTGGAAATCAAGAACATGTCCAATTCTTGTCACCTGGAAGAAAACAAAAGAGAACATAATTGCACATTTTAAGAAATAAACAAGAACCGAATAACACAGTTCTTTTTCTAAGCGCAAGAACGTTTCTGCCGTTGGTCGCAAGGGATAGCGCAAGAATGTTCCAGCCGTTGGTCGCAAGGGATAGCGCAATAATGTTCCTGCCGTAAGTCGCAAAGGATATAACTGTTTAGCGAGACATATATTTTCTCACAGCTAGTGTGAAACTAGATTGGGCGAGGCACATTTATATAGAATTATGTATGTGCATTTACTTATCTAGAGTATATCTAAAGAACAATGCAATATGTTAAAGGAGAGTTTCTGTACGCATTAAATGTTGTATCATTACAGATATATCCGCTGTGGTATTCGTCCGTACACATTAGAGGTTCTATCATTGCAGATATGTCAACTGTTGTATTCGTCCGTAAACATTATATGTTCTATCATTACAGATATGTCCACTGTGGTATTTGTCCGTACACATTATATGTTCTATCATTGCAGATATTTCCGCTGTGGTATTCGTCCGTACACATTATATGTGCTAGCATTGCAGATATGTCCGCTGTGGTATTCGTCCGTACACATTATATGTTCTATCATTGCAGATAGGTTCGCTGTGGTATTCGTCCGTACACATTATATGGTCTATCATTGCAGATATGTCCACTGTGGTATTCGTTCGTACACATTATATGTTCTATCATTGCAGATATGTCCGCTGTGGTATTCGTTCGTACGACATTATATGTTCTACCATTGCAGATATGTCCATTGTGGTATTCGTCCGTACACATTATAATTTCTATCACTGCAGATATGTCCACTGTGGTATTCGTCCGTACACATTATATGTTCTATCATTGCAGATATGTCCGCTGTGGTATTCGTCCGTACACATTATATGTTCTATCATTGCAGATATGTCCGCTGTGGTATTCGTCTGTACACATGATGTGTTCTATCATTGCAGATATGTCCAATGTGGTATTTGTGAGCGGGTCCACGTGCCCATACACGTACGACGTCGTCGAAGAGCTCACGGGAACAAACGTGACAGAAGATGACGCGAGTTCATGGCCGTGTGAGCTGCGCAGCTACTGGGTCGAAATATATCCACTCGTGAAAATAGTCCGGTGGCTACTGTCGTACGGCACATCAATCATAGTGATCATGGGCGTATGCTTGAATATCTTGTCCTTCATTGTGCTGACACAGAAACACATGAGGAAGGCGACGTCAAATCTCTATCTTGCCTTTCTGGCCGTGTACGATATCTGCTCGTTAACCTTCAATTTCATGACTGGGGTCATACGAGGAAACAGCGAAGCGGCAAACCAGAACTTTCAGAATAGCGAATCGCTGTGCACGTTTCATGGCGTCGTGGTAGAGGTGTTTAACCTACTGTCCGTGTGGATCATTGTGACTTTCACCATTGAGAGAGTTTTGATGGTAAAGTTTCCACTGAAAGCTCGAACGTGGTCGCCGCGAAAAACAGTCGTCGCCTTGGCGGTGGTGTCCACTGTCGTGACTTTCATCTCTTTGCACAAAATTGCAGTGTCTGGGTTCGAATGTGATTCGGTGTTTGGTTACAAGGCGTGTAAAACAAGACGAAAAATATTCAAGGAGATCATTTATCTCTACGTCGCCCTGAACACGTGGCTGCCGACGTTCATTATTGTTACAATGAACCTGATCACAATAATGCAAGATTAATAACAAACCTACTTAACATTTAAAAGAAGAAGAAACGTTAGTTTAGAATCGATGAATAATGAAATATTATTTTATAGAACATGTAAGAGCATATGTATTAAACTTAAATGCATGTCTTGCATAAGACCCATCGTTTTAGCAATGGTTAAATGCTGATTTAAGGTTGGAGTTGACATGCATTCAATGTTAATATGTTAATAAATGTAACGCGCTGGTCGTTCAAGTGGTAGCGTACCAGCACATTGTCGCCGTAGCCTCGTTAAAGTGTTAAATAAAATGGATTCCGATAGAATACTTGTAAATAAATAAAACGTTATAAAAAAAAAACCTATTTCAAATTAAAATAACAAGGAAGATAAATAATTGAACTACTCATGTGAACGTTTCCTTCTTTTAATACTCTCTTTAGGAAATGCTAAATATCAATATCATCAACAAGTTAATATATAATGAATGTAACAATTCTTGACCAACAGATTATGCATAGTGAATCTAGTAGATCTTTACAAATGACTTAGATTAAAAAGAAATATAAAAAGATCGGACAGGGAAAGTAACATGCAAGGAGGACAGTCAACCACAAAACACAGAAACAAACATGGAAACAGACAAACAAGAAGGCAAAAGTAATAATAAAAGTAAACGACATCACAAACACAAAAGGGTTGACAATAGGGCTACCGCCTTGGAACGGTCAGTGGCAAAGTAGGCCACTGGGGGTTTAAACCGGTTCTAGGGTGCACCAAATCTCACACTTACCCTACTGTCATCCCATTAAAACAGGACAGTGTAAATAAAGAAATCCCCGCCATGATCTAATCTCTAACGAACAAGGCAGCATCAATAGGAAAAATAAGTAAAACACAAATATGCTCGTGTTAATATAATACAATAGCATAGAAAGCCACAATGAAGGTAATATTCAAAGTGTCCCTTTAGTTACTTCACACTATGATAAATAAAAGATGCTCTCTTTAAAACAGACTAAGTGTCTTTTAGTACTTATTATTATAAACAAATTCTAAATAAATGCTCCATATCAGTAGATATTAGATAAACAAATTACCAATGAGTAAATGAATCAAGGATTCTGGAAAATCAATGGAGGTCGGAGTCCTTGTGCGCAGTTGACCTTTCCTTAAATACTAAACATCCCTAAAACTGTGCGCCGCACAAGAATTACATGTGCTAAGAACGCCGCACAAGCATTGCATAACGATATACATAATAAACCGCGCAACGTCAAAGTCGCACAAAACCGCACAATGAAATACGTGCGCTTTTCCTACTAGCCTAACTAAAGACTGAAATTACAACGTATTCTACTATTAAACTATAGTAAACGATAAACAATATTTATAAATGAATGGTTTTTACATAAAACACTTACATTGGATAAACAATCTGACCTTAAATAAATGAGAAATGAGTGTTTCAAAAACATTTACAACTCGATTTAAACTTAGCGCGCATAGCGTTGCTATAGAAAACAACCCATAATGCAATGGACATAAGCATCCAAAATGGTTACCGGAAACATATTCAAAGCAACACGCGATAAGAATAAACAACTAGAATTTGACTGAATACACTCGTTACAAAAAGGTAACTTTATAGAAACTAGTCTAGATGATAAATTAGACTGAAAGCGTAATCATTATGTTAATAAATTACAAATATCGATCTAAAAGATCGATGTAACCTCAAATCGCGAAAACGAAAGTAGAATACAGAATAGCGAGGCACTACAATATATTTAGTTAAAGGATAGACATTGTTAATTTCTTTTTATCGTGTAATACCCCACCCCTACCCCACCTACCCTCCACACTCCTTTTAATCAACCAATATTAACATTTTCTTAAATAAATCACTTATGTTCAACTTTATATGTTTTGCAGTTTTCATTTTCCCTCCCAGTTGTCGCTTCTTCGCTTTTATAGAAGAAGAAGAAGATTTTATTCATTAATCAATAGGCCATAGGACCGTAAGATACTACAAATGCATATATACATAGAACATATGACATTATTCTGTTATAAGCGTAATATTATATTATTTGTATTCCTAAATAATAGAAATAACGGAGAAGGTGATATTATTGTGATGTTACAAAGTTTTGCAAAACATTTCGAACATAATTAATATAACAATCCCAAAGTGGTAGTGCCCCACAAATGAAGTAGGATTGGTGATTTGGTCTGTTCATACCTAACGCGCTCACTGCATCCGTACGGCACAGTTTATTTTGTCTTTATACTTTTAAAGTTCTTTCTTCAATGTGTAAATATTCCAAAATTTAGAACTGCAATGACTAGGTTAATTGTTTCATCGCATAGTCTACTATTCCTGGGTAATTAACGGCTGTAAATAGTATTTATGTTAGCTATATTTGCAAACTAATGACACCATTTAAAATAAGTTTAATATAAAAACAACTGTAGTTATAACACTTTAAAGTTGGAAATGTAATTACCTACATATTTACAATTATATACGACTTATATAACATGCATATATGATAATCAAATATAAAACAAAGTGACATTATTTGGATGTCAAATATGGATTAAGAAGATTTTCAATATATGGTCATATAATCTGTTTCTTTACTTCAAAACATTTGAAGATATACAAACTTAAATTGCTGATGACATTTTTATTTTCGCTACTAAATAGCTGTTTTAGCTTAAACATACTTGGTCTCGTCCAGAAATACCTTTTTATGTGTATTTTACGTATGTCTCTAAATATAGAACATTCTAAAATAAAATGATACTCATCTTCAAGCTTATTACACGTAATACATTTTCTTTTGTCAAGGGTACTACTGTGTGGTCTGTGCCATCTACCTGATTCAATTTGTAGACTATGCGATGAAACAATTAACCTAGTCATTGCAGTTCTAAATTTTGGAATATTTACACATTGAAGAAAGAACTTTAAAAGTATAAAGACAATTTTCAACATTTCCTACACCTTGAGCGAGCCATACATAATGAAAACCCATGGAGGACAGCAGCTTATGGACGAGAGTGACCCATTTATTTGGATATTGTTCACTATCACACATTAACATGTTATACATTTACAATACTTAGTATCATTACTTTATACAATTTTAAACCAATATTTGATTATTCTATAATATCTAATGCTTGTCAAACTAAATCTACCCAGAACACCGTACACAAAATCATTTTGGGTAGAACGTTTAATTCGTAAAATACGTTTACAATATAATGTATGAATACGTTCAATATTCTGAGAATTATGAAAGCCCCAAACTTCATAAGAATAAGTTAATATAGGTAAAATAAGTTTGTCAAAAAGCTCTAATCTATGTTTGATTATCTGAAAATTTCATCAGAAGTTTGTTTAGTTTAAAAATAGCCTTCTGTGCTTTACCAGCTAAGGTCATTTGTGTTTCACTTAAAGATCCACCTTGTGAAAAAACTAAGCCAAGGTATGAACAAGTTTTGACTATTTCTAGTTCTAACCATTAAAAACAAAATTTAAGTTTCTAGATAACATTCCCGCTTTTCTAAAAATAATTACTTTGGTTTTATTAACATTAATTTTTAATTTCCATCTCTGTCAATAATCATATAATATATCTAAACCCTTTTGAAGAATTTCAGGTGTTTCAGAAAAAATAACTATATCTTCAGCGTAAAGCAAAATGAAAAGTTTCGTCATATACATATCAATGCCATCAAATCCATTTAACATAAAAGTATACTGGAATCAGTCTGTCCATCCGTCTGTTTGACTATCTGTAGACACAACCTTGTCCACTCGATAACTCTTCCGCTATATAACTATTTTTAGACGTATAGTCAATTGTGAAATTCAATGAACGTTATTGACAATTTTCATATAAAAACACGTATCTGCAATGATTTTTCAATAATGTTTTTAGTGTTTCCCTCGGATTGGTGCTTTTGAGTTATCTCAGTTATATAACGATATATATTTCACTTCCGAATACATTGTCTATACTTTAACTAGTTGGTAATATGTAAAATACTCTGAAATATGTGTTAGCTATTTAAGACAAATATTTAATACGTATACGATACAAAAATAGTCATTTATAATATAATTTTAATGGCTGGGAAATTTCTCAGAGCACAGACATGGCAATCAGTTTGACTGAGCTATATAAGGTACAGATTTCTGAGTAGAACCTCCGTTATTCCGTAATTATATGGCAAAATTAGAGATATGTACCACGTATGCGGGAATTCCTATATATCCCGTTACTGTATTCAACAACATATTCAGAGCTATTTTCTTCAAAAGGAAATATAGATATAAAAATCGAACAGGAAAAGCAGCATTCAAGGACGGCAGTCAACCACAAACACACACAGAAACAAAGAACAACTTTAAAGATGAATAAAAGGCAAAATAAGACATCACCACCACAAAAGGGTTGACAATAGGGCTACAGCCTTGGAACGGTAAGTGGCAAAAACAGGCCGCCGGGGGGGTTTAAACCAGGTTCTAGGGTGCACCAAACCTCACTCTTACCCTATTGTCATCCCAATAAACGGGACAGTGTAAATAAAGATATCCCCTCCAGGTTATAATCTCTAAAAAACAAGGCAACATTAATAGGCAATATAATTAAAACACATAAATGATAGGGTCATATCAAATGATAGGGTCGTAACCTCTTTTGATAAACGTTTTAAGAGTATACTATTATTGGAATCGCTTTATAGAAACTGAATACGTTATAGCCTGGAGAAGACTAGGTCGGACGGATTCACGAAAGGAAGGACATCGAGCACACCTATACACGACTTGGTCGAACAAAATGATTACAGGACGGACATCGAGCAAAACTATATTCATATTCCCGTCCGGTAGAAACCGTTTGTATGTGTGTGTGGTGGGGGTGGGGGGAATAATATTATGAGGTCACGACACAAAATGCAAAAATAATGATGCATACATGCACATGTAACCTTAATGCGAGATTTATATTCCAAAGTCGGGAATAATAACCATAATGTGTAAGTCACATTTATATTTACATCCACAAGAAGCCGTAACTGAGGGACAAGAGACCGTATCATTTCTCGCTTCATATTTTTACATATTAAACTGATCAAATATGTTGTTAGTGTCAACATTTTGGTTGCATGACTTTTCCGATACATTTTTTAATAAGTGTGCGTAGGTTTTGAAATAGTATCTCTATTATAACTGAGTTTCAAAGGAAAATCCTCTGTTGACGGAAAATACGTCAAAACACTATGTTTCTGCAAATTTTAAAACAGTATTCCACTGCAAATAATAAGTGCTTTAATATCGTAAATGTACCAGCTACATAAATATGATACACTTCCCGTGTTCTTAATTAAATTTTCTGTATGGCATCAAGTTTTGCCAAAACTGCATCTTTTTGCCGTATTCCAAATCACCTGAAGTCCGTATGAAAAAATCGTCAAATATCCACTCAAGTTGTAGCCGTCCCGAATAGACTAACCGTGATCCTATTAAATATGTTGTTGGAAAGAAACGTCGCCTACAACAACACATTCCAATGAAAAAAACGTCAAATATCCACTCACGTTGTAGCCGTCCCGAATAGACTAACCGTGATCCTATTAAATATGTTGTTGGAAAGAAACGTCGCCTACAACAACACATTCCAATGAAAAAACGTCAAATATCCACTCAGGTTGTAGCCGTCGCGAATAGACTAACCGTCATCCTATTAAATATGTTGTTGGAAAGAAACGTCGCTTACAACAACACATTCCAACGAAAAAATCGTCAAATATCCACTCACGTTGTAGCCGACAGGGGCGTACCTGGAGTTCTTTTGGGTATACGCACGGGGGAGGGTGTGTGAGGGGTATGTCCCCATGCAGTTGTTGGGCGTCCCCTGGAATTTCTTTGAAAATTTGAACCTTAAATAAGTAGTTTTGAGTGACTTAGAAACGTATTTTGAAGCTATTCCCTATCACCCTAACCACCCTTCGGCTTCTTTTTAGTTTTTTTTCATTTTTCCGACACCCAACTCTGAATTATACGCACGGGCGTATCTAGGAGTATGCCCAGGTACGCCCCTGGCCGAATAGACTAACCGTGATCCTATTTAAATATGTTGTTGACGAAACGTCGTATAAAATAACGCATTCCAATGCATCGTGTTTTTGTTTTTTTGCATCTGACGTTTAAAATGATGTCTCAACGGTTTACGTTTTTTCTGGCGTTTAAAATGACTTATTTACGGTTAACGTACCTGACGTCAGAGGTATTGTATAGACATTTTAAAACTTCCCCAATAACCTATCAGCATTGACATTTAAATAAACCATGTTAGATTTCTGAAATATTGATGGACACTAGTGTGATAATGATTGACACGTGTCTCACATTGAGTGTTACTTGTATACTTTAAATTAAAACTAGTGTCATGTAGATCGTAAAACTAATAAGGTTGAAAGTTAAGAAAATGAAAAACATTAGTTTGTCTAAAAACCTAGATACTTCCGTCCATGCCACCTCATACTGAACATCGGAATCACATTCGCATTGCGCAAGTGTATGCGCATGCGCACGTGGTGGGCCACTCTTTTCATTTGAGACTACATCATCGTTATTTGTAGATTTCACACAACTTTCTGTCAGACAAGAACAACCGTCATCCACATTTATGTGTCTTTTCAACTCGAAATGTGTTGTTACATCTGCAGATGACTTCCGGTTCTCGAAAGTAGCATAGTTGGAAAACAGTTTTAGCCATACTGAATCATTTCTAAACGTAAAGCTGCCCGGTTTGTAGAAAACGGCGATGTTGATCACGGTCACTAAGATACTTAGCAAGCTCAGTGTCATTTCTGTGATCAAAAGCAATTCAAAGTACGTTATACGGGTAGCTGACCTGGGTAGGTTAGTCTGAATTATGGTGAGGTACAGAACTAGAGTTAACGTTATTGAAATGGTCAACGTCATTTTTTCGCCAGATTCAGTCGGCAGTTTGAATACAAGCGTCCCCGTAAGCGAGATTAGAGCCGTTGGTATAGGTTGCGTACAGCTAAATATAGCCTGGCTGAAGCCCCGCCTTTTGTTGTGTACGATTCAGTACAGAAGTGAAAGTTCACAGAGTTCACAGAGGTCAGCAGATATAAGTTTGAAATATTCAATATGCATTTTCAGGAAGGATAAACTATAGGTAAAATAATCCCCATCAGCTAGGATCATTAAATTAAATAAAAAAATATTTTTTAATGTTTTTGAAAATTTAACATCCATTGAAATTGCATGTCAATATTCAGTGCGGATTCAATAGTGTTTGTAAACACAGACATGTGCAGAGAGTTTGAGCAGAAAAATTTGTATTTTTCACACTTTCAAAGGCTTTGTGATGGAAATATCTATGAAATAAGGTAATTTAAAGAAAATCTGGTGTATAATTCTTGAGATAATAGCTGACAGGTGCAACAGGAGGTCTATGGGAAAGTATTTAGTTTTCTGCAACCTATAGGCTAGATTCTGCATATGGTAAAAGTGAAAGTAGACATACTTTTTTTCTAACACGATGATTTGAAAGTGTGAGAAATGTTAAATTATGGTGTATTTTGACTTATCTTATAACTCTTTTCATGTTTTTTAAATATTTCCAAGTTTTATGATGCAAAATAGTTATTTTAAATTATTTTATTAAAGGTTGTGGACACAAAATTAGCCATACCTGACACCTGGTATACAAAATTGGCCTGTAATGCACATGTTTGACACAGTTAAAGATATATCTAGTAAGTTTTATTCATTTCTGAGGGCTTTGCATACGTTGTTTGGCAAAAATGTCAGTAAGCGACAATCTACATCTTTCCGAAAAGATGTCGAAAAGCCGCTTATGTCTGTTTTGAAAAAGATTTTGAGGTAAACGCTGACCTTGAGTTCATCGCTTCTATACGGTTAGTGTCGATATGCAAATATTTTATGCGGTTTAATACATTTTACAAATTAAATTATTTAGTTAGCCAAAAATATGACCTTTTCTATGCTTTTTAAAAGTTTTTATTTACCCCACCCCCCTTCATTTTAATGAATTTTAATGGATCTGTACTTTAAACAGTGCTTATTGGTTGCATGGTTGCATGAAAATGACCTGTAAATATGCTACAAACAATATCTAATAAAACAAATACAATAAATAGTACAGTAACATTCAATCTTGTGTAATGAGCATATTGTAAAACATGGCATGGCCCTAAAAATGGAGTTGGGGAGGATAGTCTCAGAATTATTTTTTGTCATTTTTAAACTGAAAAGTTGCATTTTCTTGATGGTTTCACATATAGAAACTGCTGAATAATGTTAATTAATTCATTTGAAGGCAGATTTTGAATATATACAAAAACTGTGGCATTTTTATGGTAAAATCTGCTATTTTGACCCCTGAAAATCACAAATATCATTTTTGAGTAGATATTATTTTCAAGATAGCTTCAACTGGTTAAACATCACATGTTGTTGATGAAATCAATTTTAAATCACTTTATTTGAAGCAAAAGATTGGAACGGTTGTCGATATATGGCATTTTGAAGATTCTGGAATTACGCGTAAAAACTGAAGGAATTTTGCCTTAGCCGAAGCTATTTTAAGCCCCCATATTTTGTCGAAAAGGATTTTTTTCTAAAAAAGAATGGTTTAATTGTTCTCAGATTAAATGTATCAAAACATTTAGCCAGAAAAAATACCTTCTGTCAGGTCTGAATGTCTTTCTATAGGTTGCGTACAGCTAAATATAGCCTGGCTGAAGCCCCGCCTTTTGTTGTGTACGATTCAGTACAGAAGTGAAAGTTCACAGAGTTCACAGAGGTCAGCAGATATAAGTTTGAAATATTCAATATGCATTTTCAGGAAGGATAAACTATAGGTAAAATAATCCCCATCAGCTAGGATCATTAAATTAAATAAAAAAATATTTTTTAATGTTTTTGAAAATTTAACATCCATTGAAATTGCATGTCAATATTCAGTGCGGATTCAATAGTGTTTGTAAACACAGACATGTGCAGAGAGTTTGAGCAGAAAAATTTGTATTTTTCACACTTTCAAAGGCTTTGTGATGGAAATATCTATGAAATAAGGTAATTTAAAGAAAATCTGGTGTATAATTCTTGAGATAATAGCTGACAGGTGCAACAGGAGGTCTATGGGAAAGTATTTAGTTTTCTGCAACCTATAACCATGCTGATGACGACCAACGTCGGCAGGCGCTTGATTCGAATATTGTATCGACAGCACACCTCTCCGTGACTCTGAATTGTGGTTAGGGACGATCCTGTCACTGTCCATTCCCCATTTGGTTCTAATAAACTCAGGTCAATGCCGTTAAACACAGAATTAAAGTTTTGATGCTTTGCTGTTGAAAAAGTTGGTGTTATATCGAAATGACAGTCTTGCTCGTCAAATGGGTATTTTTGAGCGTTGATGTCACAAAACGTCTCATAGACACCTCCTGATGACCACATCGTTAGTCCGTTGTAAAACAATAGAATACCAGAATCTTCCTTAACCAAAAGCGTACCGCTTCGTGCATTGCGTATGGCTACGTCAGGTAACCATATAGATTTAGGGTGCACTGTTAAATAATCCATTTCAGATTTATACGATATGTTAGCAGGATTCAAAGTTGGGCAATCATCTCCATCACATACTGGCTTTAAAGTCTCAGCCAATATTTCGTCTTTCCACATCATTACGAAAAAGCACGATGTTTCCAAAATATTCTCCAGCTCGTTGACATCGAGTATATTTAGAATATGAAAATATAAATAAACGTATACCGGGTCACGTTGGTTCAGAACTGGGCGAACATTCCGGCTATAATGTTGTGTTCCGTTATTCAGTAAATGTGTCACATCAGTATAAGGCCTATCGGTATCTTCTGGTAAATAATCACCCGCCGTTAAATTATCACACGCTCCAAAATGATAAAACACAATGTGAAGAAATATAAAAATCCCAAACATTTCCATTTCACTTATTTTCAAAAGAATGTGAATGTCTATTTCATGAAGTAATTTAGCATTAGTATGTTCTAATCACGTGTTTATCAAGCTATTTGGATTATTCTTTTCAAGTTATATTGCAAAAAATAACATTTTAATATTATGATGAAGATATACACAAACACGATAAATGGTACTGCATCAACACATCTCTCCGCTTTAGGTTCACCGCTTGTAGGTACTTCGTTAAGATATACTACTCCCATAAATTCCGGAAACATTAAAAAACCCACACAAAATCACTAGTCTATACAATAACAGTTACACTAATTCATTAACATATCTTCCTTGAATTATCATCCTTTCATAGTTCTTTAGCAGAAAACAATCAGCTGTTGCAAGGCATTCTGGAACAATTATTAAAAAAAACCACACAACGTTTTATGGCATATAATCCTCAATACGTATACGTGGGGGAGCATTCAGGGTTATATACCCGTCAGCGCACTCTCTGGCGTCCTGAAAACTGTTATCAATGTCTCTCCGTTGCTACGTATATAGTTTGTATTATTTATTTAGACATATTTAGACATCGTTCTGGTACCATGTGATTCATTACTAAATAATCTATCGATTTATTAAAACAATCTCTGGATTGAAGAGCCTAAAAGCATTTTACCCTAGCCATTGTAATTGTGTCATGAACATTGAACAAACTAATGGGTTTGATATGGCCTATATGCGGCATTGTTTGTTCAGTTCCATCAGCCCTTTGTCGTATTATCATAACAAAAGAGCTGAGCGCTTTGTTTTACTATTTACATTATTTTTTTTTAGATGAATGCTTTTAAATATTATTGAAAAAGGCGCATTTCGGCTGACACGTTTTGAAAATATTTCAACTTATAGTGATTGTGTATCTCTTAAAAGCATTTGCTGGATGGTACATGACGCAACATGTCGAAAGTTATATTTACGCTCTGTGCTTAACTCTCCGTGGCAGAGGGGTTAACGACGTTGCGTTGTAAACCTTCTCGCCTCTCACCGCTGCGAGTTCGAATCCCACTGGGAGCTCGACTTGTAGGTCAGGAAGTGTCGATTCTTACGGATGGCGGGAGGTGTACAGTACTGGTAGTAGATGGTCTGCCTCCACCGCCAAACATCGAGGTCGTAGATGACCTTACATGTGTTGAAATGACGTAAAACACCGTACAAACAAATTAACTTTGCAAATGCAGTAAACATATTGCAGTGTGTGATTCTTTTAAAGAAACTAACCAGCCAAATAACGGCAAAGTTACACTACAAAACCGTTTATTGAAACTATTTCCAGGTGTTCATATCATATAGTAACGTATACGCGCCGATTAAAAATAGGTTCATGGGTTCTTGAAATTACAGTGACTGAATATGCGTAAAATGAATTCTGAGTTGGTATCTTCTTAGGGACCTTTTTAATATATCTTACCTGGTGAATCGACGGGTAGGAGTTTGGTGTATGATTGTTTTTGGTGTAGGTTACGTGTTTTATTTATTTAATACATTTTGATGTTCGTATACAAAAAAGAAACGGGCTCGTGAACCCAGGTTTACGTTCGATAAACTAGGTTTCTCGATTGAATTATGAATTTCGGTCGTTATCCTAAGTTCACGAGCTTGAACCTATGTTTACGGGCTTGAACCTGGGTTCACGAGCGTGAACCATAGTATACGAACGTGAACCTATGTTTACGACCGTGAACTTAGGTTTACGACCGTGAACCTGGGTTTACGCCGTGAACATAGGTTCACGCTCGTGAACATAGGCTAACGACCGAAAATCATAGTTTTGTTCGAGAAACCTAGTTTATCGAACGTAAACCTAGGTTCACGTTCGTAAACTATGGTTCACGCTCGTAAACCCAAGTTCACGGTCGTGTACATAGGTTCACGTTCGTAAACTATGGTTCACGCTCGTAAACATAGGTTCACGTCCGTAAACTATGGTTCACGGTCGTAAACATAGGTTCACGTCCATAAACTATGGTTCACGGTCGTAAACATAGGTTCACGCCCGTATCTATGCTTTACGAATCGTATCTATGATGTACGAGCTTAGCCAATCGGCGGTGTGCACCACTCTTACGTAGTTGAAACCGTTTTCAGATCTCCGGAGCGTTCATTGCAGACGCCTCGTGTATTCATTGCAGTAACTACATTGTCATCTAAAGCTCCGACTTGAATGTCATAAGCACGTACAGACCGTTGCAGATCATATAACAGTTTTGAAATTTCTTCGAAAAAATCACTAAGAGTCGCGACAGAGGACGTTCAATTCGATCCGGTAGCGGAGATTAAATAAATAAAAACAATAATACAAATATGAGATGGCGAAATATGCCCACCAGTTTGTCTCTTTGTAGTTTCCTGTTTCCCATTCAGATATGCGCTGTTGTGATTGGCTATGTTCGTAAATCACAGATACGAGCGTAAACCGGGGTTCACGAGCGTGAACCATAGTTTACGAACGCGAACCTATGTTTACGAGCGTGAACTTGGGTTTACGAGCGTAAACTATGGTTTACGCCTGTTATCCTATGTTTTCGCTCGAAAGTATAGGTTAACATGATTTTACGCTCGAAAAACCTAGTTTATCGATCGTTAATTCTGGGTTCACGTAATTATTGGACAATTGGCGGTATTTAAATACACACGTTATCGCGATATTCATGTATAACATGCTGACTCGGCAACCATAGTTAACTATATATATCGGTAATTGTATGTAGCAAATTCGCTGCAAAGAGGGTGTGATAGAACGGATACTTTGCATTTTTGGGAACGCAGTTTTTTGTTGTTGAATACAGTGGAATGGTTAAAACTCAAGAAAGTATATTTTGTGTGGATCGCGTCATCGCCATCGTACCATCGTACCATCGCCATCGTACCATATTACCATCGCGCATTGACTTTAAACGCGATGGTACTATGGTACGATGGTCCATCGTTCTATCGCGCATCGACCTTTTGCAACATCGCACATCGACTGCAATGCGCGATGGTACGATGAATTTCTCGGTAAGAAAACATTGCCAAAAAGTATTGTCGAATCTTTGCATCCATGGTGTTATCAATTTTTGTTTTGCTTTGATGTGCGCATGTCTCAAAGAAAGGCGATGGAGCGATAGTAGCATCGCCATCGTACCATCGTGCCATCGCCATCGTACTATCGCGCATCGACTTGTAAAGGTCGATAAGCGATGGTACGATGGCCCTGACGGAACACCGTAATATACTGACTACAATTTATAATTGGTGCCTGGATTTGATGAATAATTTGAAAACAAACGAGACATGAATGTAATTGAATAAGCTTTCGTACAGACCCATGGCTCACAGAAACGTGTACTCGGATCGAGTATATATAGTATTGACACATATATTAGAGTAGTGGCTTTTATTGACACATACACTAGAGTAGTGGCTTTTATTGTACACTTTTAGCTGACTTAGAATACCATTAGACAACTATGATACCAAGTCTTTCATCGCGATCAAAGATATTTTAGTGTAATTTTCTTTTGTTTGAATGGTGTTTTGCGTCATTTTTGGCTAATATAGAAACGCAGTCAACCCTGTCCAAAGTAATGCCTCATCTTTCATTGCAGTCTGAGAACATAGAGTATGTGTATTACTAGTGATTAATATATAGAGGATATGTGTTTGTTTGGAGTGAATATAGGATTTATTTTCATCGAGAAGTGAGAGAACTTGTATTTTCACGAGTGCTTTAGTGCTCAAGTGAAAATATGCGAGTTTCCTCACTTTGAGATGAAAATAATCTTCACGACAAACCAAAACATATTCTATTTATTATATACTCACAACCTTGAAACTTATACATAAAAGACATAATGCGGCAAAACAATGACGCCAATAACGTCAACAACGTCAACAGCGGCATTATGTCATTTTCGGTATTTCACATGTGAAATATAAACAAGGAAAACTTAAGGTTTTATTTTAATCATGAAATCCACTATTTCACTGGAAAGTATATAATAAATGTACCTCTTATCATTTGACTTCTCTCTCATAACGTCTGCGTGGCCGAATGGTTAACGACGTTGAGTTGTAAACATATGCCTCTCACCGCTGCGGGTTCGAATCTCACTGGGTGCTCGACTTGTAAGCAAGGAAGTGTCGATTCTTACGGATGGCGGGAGGTACTGTGTCTACCCAGGAAACGCGGATGGTCTGCCTCCACCACAAAAAATCGACCGTCATATATAAACTTACATGTGTTGAAAATGACGTAAACTCCATACAACAAACACCATACAAACAAACACAATACAAACAAACAAACATTTCACCACTCTGTATGATAACATTTATATTTTAATTTCCCATAACGTTTAAAATACAGTTTCCAATAAACTAATCCAATATAGCGTTCATATCAATTTTTTGAAAAAAGTTGTCTTTGAACAAATATGAACCGGCAAATTAACATCTCTAAATGACAACCATTCCGAAATTACTAGACATATTTCTAAAATAAGTCTCTTAAGATTTTCTTTATTATACTATTTCCAAGCAATTGCTTTACATTAAATAGTTATTTTCCAAAACAATGTTGTTCAGGCGTGTGAACAATAACAGTGAAAATATAAGCTGATATGGCTCACAGGTGAAGATATAAACAATGGAAATATGAATAATCATAAAATCCACAAATTTCACTGGAAACTAGATAATAAAATTAATATATTAATCAGGTAGTGATTGTTTTATTTTATTTTATTGTGTTCCTTTCTTGGTTTGATGAAAAGTCTTCATATATCATTTGACATGTTAACAAAATCTTGTTTTATAGTGATGGCAATGGATGACTTTATATACCATGACCTGTCGTTGCATCTGTACGAGACACTGGAGACGGTCGGTGCTTCAGAGGAGATACGACAAGTACACCGGGGATATGGTACTGGAGAGATTGTTGAGACGATTAAATATACCTTAGATCGCGATCAACCCAAAACCTTGTTTTATTTTGGAAGTGCCAGTGCTAGATTCAATATTGAACTAGGCACGAATGTAAGATTCTATTTTGCAATTTAATTCAAAATGCCACATAACGTATATTTACGTTATTCATTTACCTTCCTACGAATGTTTCTCTTGATAACGTCACGTGTTGTTTCTGTCTTCTCCGTACGACACCGAAACAGCTTCGTCAATTTCCGTAATCCGATTGTACACCGAGAAATGTGCATATTTATTACCCTGGTGTACTATGATATAATTTATGGCATGACTTTAGTACATTCTCACACCGCAAGTGATGTGATAAGTGTAGTTATTTCAGGGCTCGAGATTGCCGCGCCCCCTTTATCACCATCTCCTATGACCTTTACATTTTATAACTTTTTATCATCAATTGCAATAAGTAAAATCACTCATGATTGATGATCTACTCATTTACGTCTGTAGGCCATCTCGCAAGGTATGTTCCGTTCTAATTATACCCACTGCCTCTTAGGGATTGGTTAATATTCCTGAAGCAAATACGATTAAAGGCGATACACGCGGGTGTGTTCTTTCTTGTGTTTTCCAAAGTCTATTTTAATTTAAATTAAAGTTATATTGTTCATGTTCGTTTATACTATAAGATCATACCGCGCAAACATAATCATCATGAAGCTGAATAATATTATGATAATTGGATTTATATAAGTCAATAAGCGTTCTGAGCATCCGAATCACTGAGAAGTATTATGTTTTACGGGAGAAATAAAATAGTATTACGCAAATGTACAGTCACAAGAAAGTAGGCAAATGCGCATTTCCTGCGTATTAAAAATGATTCTGACGATAAGCTATTATAAAACACACTATTTGCATCACAAATAAGTTTGGTACACAGTCAGACCTGTAATAAGACACCACTAAAGGGGAAAACAACTTTGGCCTCATAGGGTGGCTCTTTATACAATTATATTTGAATTTAGAACAATACAAGAGGGAAGTGAAATGATGGTCTCTTGAAGCAGGTGTGTTCTTAAAAGAGGTGGACTCTAGAAACGGTTAGACTGTGCAGATATTAATCAGGTCATAGTTGCGTCATATAAAGCCCTGATCACATGGGTGAAATAAAGGGAAACAGAAAGTCATATCATGGAAATAACCGAATGTTTCTGTTGTAACACGCCCAGTGATTGTTGCATTGAGTTGTGTGTGAATTAAAATTTAAATGCCATGTTGTCATTCATATCTGGGCCCAAATTAAAAATGAATAACTTACATTCTCATCACAAATGACACATATGCTGCCAAAAAATCCTCAGAAAAATGGGGGTCATGTATCTTCTAAAAACGAACTTGTCTCATGAATGAATGGACCCTTTAAAAACATAAACACTGAGATGCCATAATATTGTATTCATACACTCATTTTCATATAAGCAAAATAAATTAAAAACTCACAAGTTTAACATGGCAATGCTTGAAAAATGTAACAAATAGATCAACAATGTGATATAAACCAAAAAAGGCACTTTAAATTAGTGAAAATGCCTTTTTTTACAAAAAGGAATGAGAATTATTTATTGACGCCATTATGCGACTACCCCAGGCCGACACTTCCTGTGTTGCAATGGTTGTGCTACACCTACTTTCCATTTGGGTCCAGGCAGCTTCGTATCACCTCGACTATCTTACCGGAGTGATACGGAAATTACCGATTAATTACGGTTGTGTATGATTTGTCACTTTACGTTTCATTGCTTCCATACTGTTTTCGCGCCAGGTTATGGGCTACAGAATCATTATCCGTGGATGAAATATCCACTTATAACCATTCATTTCTTTAATAAGACAAATTCAAATTCAATGGCATTCATTTTAAATAAAATTTTGCGAAAAAAATGTTGTGTACACCATTACGACAGACATGAACACATCATAATGGACTAGATGTAATTAATACATAACATGAATAGTTTTCTCCCTGGAAACAGCGTAGTGAGTCAGCTGAAGTTGACGGGTCAACAAAGTCATTGCTGAGGTATATGATCAATAGAATAAAATAGTTATCGTATTACAATCCCATTTAATGAATCGAGTTATCACTATTTAATTTGGCAAGACTCTGGCGAATGATACTTGGATTTTGCGTTTAATTTTAGCGAGTCTCTGTCTATTGCAGAAAGATAAATTGTTGTATTAAACAATTTCATATCAAATTATTTGAAACACATTTTGAGATTAATTACAAACTCGATTGCAGTTTAACGATTTTCATCACGTATACACTGGAACTTGATAGTAAATACGGCAGCCTTGAGTCTTAAATCTTAAGAGAGAGAGAGAGAGAGAGAGAGAGAGAGAGAGAGGCATGAACTTGAGATCTGCAAACTCGCAATCGCGTCTCGCGTTCTCTCGTTCCTGCGATCTCGCCTCAAAATATCGCATTCTCGCAGCGCATTCGCGCGTTCTCACCTCGCATTCTCACCCTGTACACGACAGAACGCGAGACGAGTTTGTGAGGCGAGATCGTGTTCTCGCTCTGTCGCGTACAAGGCGAGATCGCGAGGTTGCGAGATGTCCAAACGAGCTCCCGTATGTTTTCTACGCAATTTAAATATTTGCAAATCATATTTAATAATTTATAGAATAGTAAGAAAAAGTAATTCAACACATTACGACATTTCTTAATATCTATTGTAATAAACTATTCTGCCGAGTATTAGAATTTGACATTTGTACTCCGCCTTTGTGTGAAGTTGTTGGACATGTTTCGTTTTGATGTTAAGTTCCATGCACGTTTTAACCCAGACAGTGCAAAATTGAAAAGTTTAAAGGGTATGCTTTGGAACACAGTCTGTTTCCTTGACATTTAAGCGTGTTACGCTTGCAATGACAAACTGTATACAAAGTTTGATGAATACACATGCACACTTCGTCTTGAAACATTCATTTGATGTTCTTTGGAACCCAGCTTGTGACCTTGATATTTAATAGTGCTAAGGTACGATAACCCCATTCAACAACAAACTATATACACATTTTGATGCAGAAATATGAACTAATGAATCAGTTATTGGAAAATGTAAAGTGATTGCGTTAACGTTACATCATTGCGTTGTCAGTTGACAACACCTTCTTTAAGATAAATAAAAATACTAAAATGAAAGGGAAGTCTTAAGAAACCCTCTGACGATCCAAAAAACAACAACACAATTTAGCAGACTACTCGCTTGATTGATCAAGTCGATGGTCTCTTTGAAGACTGTATTATTTCACATGAGTTCACTCATGCGGGTTGCTTAAACTTAAATCGCCCTTATGAATCAGAACGGCTTAAAAAAGGTCCATATCTCGAATAATAGTTTGTACTTAAGAACTTCTCGGGCTGAATACTCGATTAGTATATGTGGTACATATGTACCACTGGAGCTCAATTCCCGAGGAATATAGTAAGTACATATGTACCACTGGAGCCCAATTCCCGAGGAATATAGTTTGTACATATGTACCACTGGAGCCCAATTCCCGAGGAATATAGTTAGTACATATGTACCACTGGAGCACAATTCCCGAGGAATATAGTCAGTACATATGTACCACTGGAGCCCAATTGCCGAGGAATGTAGTTAGTACATATGTACCACCGGAGCCCAATTCCCGAGGAATATAGTTTGTACATATGTGCCACTGGAGCCCAATTCCCGAGAAATATAGTTTGTACATATGTGACACTGGAGCCCAATTCCCGAGGAATGTAGTTTGTACATATGTACCACTGGAGCCCAATTCCCGAGGAATATAGTTTGTACATATGTACCACTAGAGCCCAATTCCCGAGGAATATAGTAAGTACATATGTACCACTGGAGCCCAATTCCCGAGGAATATAGTTAGTACATATGTACCACTGGAGCCCAATTCCCGAGTACCACTGGAGCCCAATTCCCGAGGAATATAGTAAGTACATATGTACCACTGGAGCCCAATTCCAGAGGAATATAGTTAGTACATATGTACCACTGGAGCCCAATTCCCGAGGAATATAGTTAGTACATATGTACCACTGGAGCCAAATTCCCGAGGAATATAGTTAGTACATATGTACCACTGGAGCTCAATTCTCGAGGAAAATAGTTAGTACATATATACCACTGGAGCCCTGCCGAGGAATATAATTAGTACATATGTACCACTGGAGCCCAATTCCGGAGGAATGTAGTTAGTACATATGTACCACTGGAGCCCAATTCCCGAGGAATATAGATAGTACATATGTACCACTGGAGCCCTATTCCCGAGGAATATAGTCAGTACATATGTACCACTGGAGCCCAATTGCCGAGGAATGTAGTTAGTACATATGTACCACCGGAGCCCAATTCCCGAGGAATATAGTTTGTACATATGTGCCACTGGAGCCCAATTCCCGAGAAATATAGTTTGTACATATGTGACACTGGAGCCCAATTCCCGAGGAATGTAGTTTGTACATATGTACCACTGGAGCCCAATTCCCGAGGAATATAGTTTGTACATATGTACCACTAGAGCCCAATTCCCGAGGAATATAGTAAGTACATATGTACCACTGGAGCCCAATTCCCGAGGAATATAGTTAGTACATATGTACCACTGGAGCCCAATTCCCGAGTACCACTGAAGCCCAATTCCCGAGGAATATAGTAAGTACATATGTACCACTGGAGCCCAATTCCCGAGGAATATAGTTAGTACATATGTACCACTGGAGCCCAATTCCCGAGGAATATAGTTAGTACATATGTACCACTGGAGCCCAATTCCCGAGGAATATAGTTAGTACATATGTACCACTGGAGCTCAATTCTCGAGGAAAATAGTTAGTACATATATACCACTGGAGCCCAATTCCCGAGGAATATAGTAAGTACATATGTACCACTGGAGCCCAATTCCCGAGGAATATAGTTAGTACATATGTACCACTGGAGCCCAATTCCCGAGTACCACTGGAGCCCAATTCCCGAGGAATATAGTAAGTACATATGTACCACTGGAGCCCAATTCCCGAGGAATATAGTTAGTACATATGTACCACTGGAGCCCAATTCCCGAGGAATATAGTTAGTACATATGTACCAATGGAGCCCAATTCCCGAGGAATATAGTTAGTACATATGTACCACTGGAGCTCAATTCTCGAGGAAAATAGTTAGTACATATATACCACTGGAGCCCTGCCGAGGAATATAGTTAGTACATATGTACCACTGGAGCCCAATTCCGGAGGAATGTAGTTAGTACATATGTACCACTGGAGCCCAATTCCCGAGGAATATAGATAGTACATATGTACCACTGGAGCCCTATTCCCGAGGAATATAGTTAGTACATATGTACCACTGGAGCCCAATTGCCGAGGAATATAGTTAGTACATATGTACCACAGGAGCCCAATTCCCGAGGAATATAGTTTGTACATATGTACCACTGGAGCCCAATTCCCGAGGAATATAGTTTGTACATATGTGCCACTGGAGCCCAATTCCCGAGGAATATAGTTTGTACATATGTACCACTGGAGCCCAATTCCCGAGGAATATAGTTAGTACATATGTACCACTGGAGCCCAATTGCCGAGGAACATAGTTAGTACATATGTACCACTGGAGCCCAATTGCCGAGGAATATAGTTTGTACATATGTGCCACTGGAGCCCAATTCCCGAGGAATATAGTTTGTACATTTGTACCACTGGAGCCCAATTCCCAAGGAATATAGTTTGTACATATGTGCCACTGGAGCCCAATTCCCGAGGAATGTAGTTTGTACATATGCACCACTGGAGCCCAATTCCCGAGGAATACAGTTTGTACATATGTACCACTGGAGCCCAATTCCCGAGGAATATAGTTAGTACATATGTACTACTGGAGCCCAATTCCCGAGGATTTTAGTTAGTACATATGTACCAGTGGAGCCCAATTCCCGAGGAATATAGTTAGTACATATGTACCACTGGATCTCAATTCCCGAGGAATATAGTTAGTACATATATACCACTGGAGCCCTGCCGAGGAATATAGTTAGTACATATGTACCACTGGAGCCCAATTCCCGAGGAATATAGATAGTACATATGTACCACTGGAGCCCAATTCCCGAGGAATATAGTTAGTACATATGTACCACTGGAGCCCAATTGCCGAGGAATATAGTTAGTACATATGTACCACAGGAGCCCAATTCCCGAGGAATATAGTTTGTACATATTTACCACTGGAGCCCAATTCCCGAGGAATATTGTTAGTACATATGTACCACTGGAGCCCAATTCCCGAGGAATATAGTTTGTACATATGTGCCACTTGAGCCCAATTCCCGAGGAATGTAGTTAGTACATATGTACCACTGGAGCCCAATTGCCGAGGAATATAGTTTTGTACATATTTACCACTGGAGCCCAATTCCCGAGGAATATAGTAAGTACATATGTACCACTGGAGCCCAATTCCCGAGGAATATAGTTTGTACATATTTACCACTGGAGCCCAATTCCCGAGGAATATTGTTAGTACATATGTACCACTGGAGCCCAATTCCCGAGGAATATAGATAGTACATATGTACCACTGGAGCCCAATTCCCGAGGAATATAGTTAGTACATATGTACCACTGGAGCCCAATTGCCGAGGAATATAGTTAGTACATATGTACCACAGGAGCCCAATTCCCGAGGAATATAGTTTGTACATATTTACCACTGGAGCCCAATTCCCGAGGAATATTGTTAGTACATATGTACCACTGGAGCCCAATTCCCGAGGAATATAGTTTGTACATATGTGCCACTTGAGCCCAATTCCCGAGGAATGTAGTTAGTACATATGTACCACTGGAGCCCAATTGCCGAGGAATATAGTTTGTACATATTTACCACTGGAGCCCAATTCCCGAGGAATATAGTAAGTACATATGTACCACTGGAGCCCAATTCCCGAGGAATATAGTTTGTACATATTTACCACTGGAGCCCAATTCCCGAGGAATATTGTTAGTACATATGTACCACTGGAGCCCAATTCCCGAGGAATATAGTTTGTACATATGTGCCACTTGAGCCCAATTCCCGAGGAATGTAGTTAGTACATATGTACCACTGGAGCCCAATTGCCGAGGAATATAGTTAGTACATATGTACCACAGGAGCCCAATTCCCGAGGAATATAGTTTGTACATATTTACCACTGGAGCCCAATTCCCGAGGAATATAGTTTGTACATATGTACCACTGGAGCCCAATTCCCGAGGAATATAGTTTGTACATATGTGCCACTTGAGCCCAATTCCCGAGGAATGTAGTTAGTACATATGTGCCACTGGAGCCCAATTCCCGAGGAATATAGTTTGTACATATGTGCCACTTGAGCCCAATTCCCGAGGAATGTAGTTTGTACATATGCACCACTGGAGCCCAATTCCCGAGGAATATAGTTTGTACATATTTACCACTGGAGCCCAATTCCCGAGGAATATAGTAAGTACATATGTACCACTGGAGCCCAATTCCCGAGGAATATAGTTTGTACATATTTACCACTGGAGCCCAATTCCCGAGGAATATTGTTAGTACATATGTACCACTGGAGCCCAATTCCCGAGGAATATAGTTTGTACATATGTGCCACTTGAGCCCAATTCCCGAGGAATGTAGTTAGTACATATGTACCACTGGAGCCCAATTGCCGAGGATTATAGTTAGTACATATGTACCACAGGAGCCCAATTCCCGAGGAATATAGTTTGTACATATTTACCACTGGAGCCCAATTCCCGAGGAATATAGTAAGTACATATGTACCACTGGAGCCCAATTCCCGAGGAATATAGTTTGTACATATGTGCCACTTGAGCCCAATTCCCGAGGAATGTAGTTAGTACATATGTGCCACTGGAGCCCAATTCCCGAGGAATATAGTTTGTACATATGTGCCACTTGAGCCCAATTCCCGAGGAATGTAGTTTGTACATATGCACCACTGGAGCCCAATTCCCGAGGAATATAGTTTGTACATATGTACCACTGGAGCCCAATTCCCGGGGAATATAGTTTGTACATATGTAGCACTGGTTCCCATTTCTCGAGTAATATAGTTTGAACATATGTACCACTGGAGCCCAATTCTCGAGGAATATAGTTTGTACATATATACCACTGGTGCCTAATTCTCGAATAATATATGTTGTACCTATGTAGAAATGGTGCCCAGTTCTCTGGTATTATGCGTTGTTTATATGTACCACTGGTTCCCAATTCTCGAGTATGAAATTGTGTACATAATTATGTACCACTGGTGCCCAGTTATCGAGTATTATAGGGTGTACATAATATATACCACTGGTTCCCAATGTTTCAATAATATAACTTATGTTGTTCATAGGAACCACAGTTCATCAAGTATTACATGTGTACATAATTATGAACCTACAGTGATCAATTTTTAGAGCACTGTAAGTTTGTTGTTTTTAGGGACTGCCGTGTCCCAATCATTGAGGACTACATGTTGTACATACTTATGGACCTATCATGATCAATTTTAGATCATTGTAAGTGTGTTGTTTTTAGGAACTGCAGTTTTCTAATCATCGAGTATTACATGTTGTACATAATTATGAACCTATAGTGATCCATTTTAGAACATTGTAAGTGTGTTGTTCTTAGGTACTGCAGTTTTCTGATCATCGAGTATTACATGTTGTACATAATTATGAACCTATAGCGATCCATTTTAGAACATTGTAAGTGTGTTGTTCTTAGGTACTGCAGTTTTCTAATCATCGAGTATTACATTTTGTAAATATGGACATATCGTGTTCATTTCTCGATTATTATGTACTGCGCAAAGTTACCTAAGCACCAAACATGTTTCGCCTTATTTTCGACCATAGATGCGAAACTGTATTGAAATATTGAATTCTGTTAAGAATGCGTTTTCTAATCTATTTTTGACAATAAATTAATGAATTTCACATAAATTAATCGCAAAACAAAATTAATTTTTGAGTTTTATGCTTTTGGCAAAACCAGAAATCTAAAAAGTAGTGGTTTATTACGTCACTGGTAAAAGCTGTCACCGTAAAAAGTCGAAATGGAATTTTGGTGCTTAGCAAACTTAGTAGTAGAATGTCGTGTTCTTAGGGCCACTAATACCTAATTCGCGAGCACTACATTTTATTCAAAGGGACCACTATCGTGCCCGATTTTAGAGTAACTATTATTATTATATTGTACATAGGAACAATTTGGGCCTAATTCTCGGTTAGTATAGTTTATACATGATGGAAAACTTGATTTTAACCAATATTGAAATGATTTACCCACCTCAGACTGGAATTACATATGTATGTTATGTATTTACCGTTTTATAAACATTGCATAACGTATGTTTTACATGAATAGTATTGAAAGTTTAAAGGGACACGCGGCAGTCTTGAATTTTTCATCAAGCATTAACATTAGCGCCTAAATGTATTACTCCAGTATTAACTTTAAATTTTTTTGTTTATAATTAAATAGAAAGTAATACAGTGTAGAATGCTTTTTCTCTCCAATGTTTAAATAAATATGTAAACATACTATTAGTGCAATATAATCAACTATCAGTAACATGCAAAAACAATATGCTTTGCACTATTCAATAATGGTTGACTATACAAGTTATGTAGAAAAACTAACGGGACGCCGCAAGTATAAAACAAATCAAGATTGCCCGGTATCTCTTTAGTTTGTATTTCAAATCACATTACAAAAGATTTACTTTGTGGGCGTAAATCTATCAGGTGGTTTACGGTTTCAACATGTTCAATGATAGAAATTAAAATATCGAATAATAATAGGACAATGACGACGATACGTGTTTATATTTGTTCAGCATATGTAACCCTAAAACTGGATGTTCTCTCCCGTGGCGAAAATATAATTTTTAAAATTATTAGACATTTAAAAAAAACTCCACAAACCTGATATTCCTAATGATGACAGCGCAGCTGGCTGTGTTAATTTCCGTCCATCAACATGCAGGCATTGTTTTACAGATTAAAATGTTTCATTATATACTAAAGAAAAAAAGAAACGCCACACGGGATTTCCTCTATATATTGTATGCATTCTATGCCGCTGTTAATCAAATGGTACATGACTACAATAGACTTTATACTTTTCCTTTCGGAAAAGAAAAGTCTTAAACAAAACATAATAACATAAAGTCATCCCTTCAAAGTTTCATACTTGACAGGATACGCGTTTGGCTCAAGCGGGTGAGCAAACTTAGGATGTAAACTTTTGACATCCCTTTACATTAAATACAGTACTGACATGGTTCAAATTTTTAAAGCGGAACATCAGTATTTACAAATTTCGAGTTACAAAGTGTAGTGTGATTAAAAAGTCTACAACCTTACAGGCGTGTCCTTTCTCTAAATAGCTGCAAGACTTTTTTTTTACATTATATCTTGAGATTTCTCTGGAATATTACGTGGAAATATGCATTATATAGCGGAAATTCACGAGTTGGGTTTATTTTTTCTTTTAGTCTAGTTCTATAGATGCATTACAATGGCGCCAGACTACACGATTAATGTTAAATTTATCCGGTGAACTGTACTATAATGTTACCGTTGTACCATAAAATGCATAATATTTGATAGTTTGTTAAAGAGACACACGACAATACCGTTAGCTTATCTACTTAACTTGCATTTGTTCGATCATTAATATCACTTAAAAGAATAGTTTAAATCAAATTGTTTTTGCATACTATTAACTGCTGATTTTATTTCACCAATAACGTATTTAAACCTATGGTAGAATAAGACTTAAAAATGTTAGCTAATTATATGCTAGCATGTTTAAAGTTAGATGATACTGGAATAATATACTGAGACGCTTAATTCAATGTTTGATAATCATTTGAAGATTGCCGCGTGTCCCTTTAAAGACGGATATGTTAGCCACTATTTAGTAATTTACTCAATACGACTGTACGTTAGAACATGAACTCTAACATCGAATCTAGTATTACCAAATAACCATCCGAATGCAATAGTTTAAAGGGACTGGAGGCAATCTAGAAGAACGATTGGTGTCTATTTTAGAATCAAATTCTACGTACATAAACATAAATAGAACATGTGATCTGTAATATTTAATTATTGTTGTGTCTGGAAAACTTGACGTGGACAGTTTTGTTGTATGCATCATTTATTAAGTAGTAATTCATATGATGCTTAAAACCGCTTACTGATTCTTGTTTTGTGATAGAAGTACACTTTATTTAAAGTTGTTATCCCACGAACAACAGCCAAATGTTACAATATATCTACACCGTTTCTAAACCTACCGACGACGGGGTATATATACAACTTACATATTTTGAGAATCCAAACTCTAGACACGATATAAACAACTTTAACCAGCCAGGTCAAACCCCAAAACTAGAGCCTCGAATTAAGAGTTTCCAACTCATAATTCATTTTACGCATATTCAATCACGGGTGTTTTAAGAACCAATGAACAAACCTATGCTTTTAATCGACACATATACATTATTATATGACCTGAACACCTGGCTAGAGTTTTAATAAACGGTTTTGAAGTGTAATTTTGCCGTTATTTGGAGGGTTTACAACTATTAGCAGTATAATCCCCGTTTTAATTAATATGTATGATTGAGCAACACAACGCAACCCAATCGTAGAGCTTTTCGAACCAAATTAGTTCCATTAACAATAATTACTCTGAAGGCAACATGTGGCTTAATTTAATGCATGAAATGCACCTTTCATATGAACATGAATCATATTATGAGGATTTTATTTGTATTTGGATTGAAACCAATCGCTCTTCTAGATCGCCTCCCGTACCTTTAATATACTACAGCGGAAATATCCGTTGTTGTTATTGAAACTGTTGTTGTTGTTGTTAAAATTTTGATCTTATTTTATTGTTGAAAAATGAAATTTTATTATATAAAAATACATCTTATAACTTTTCTTGAATGTCGTTTTAAAAACATATAGAATGTCGTATTATATTGTCTTTGACGAGACTTGAATAAACTACAAAAAATATATCAATTCGATACAACTTTGTACTGTTATATCGAATTATATTATTGTATATAACATTTTATTACGTCGATTCGTTTAAGAAAAAAACGACGCACACTTTTTATTTTTCTCAAAACGTCATATAACGTTAAAGAGAAACAGTTATAGTGGCCAGTTTTGAACCTTCGCATGAGTGACTATTTGAGAACTGAAACATTTGTTAGTAAGTGAGAATTGGAGAAAATGTATTACGAAAAATGATATGTGACAAATTGCCATTTATTGCCGTGTATATATATGTATTTTGTTGTACCTGTGTACTCATGGACCTAAATGTCTTTTGTATTTTGAATAAATATGTTTATATGTATTATATATCGATATATTTTATCAAATCAGTAATGATTGGCGCTATTAAGGAGGTTGGCTTGGAAAGGACGTAGTGATGATAAGATTTTTTTTAAATTCATATTTTAAGCTTCTTTGGTATAATTTAGATTCAACTTTATCAAAAAAAGGCTAGGTCACCACACTTTTTTCCCCACTAGACGTCATTGAAAAAGGCACATATTTCTAACTTCAAAATTTCACTAAAAAGAGGAAAAATATAGTCATTGAACATTTTCACAATTGTTTTCATAACATTAAGTTTATTGAAAAACAACAATTAATTTTCGATTGCATATATACATATCTTTCAAATCATACATAAACAATTGTAATCCTCATTCGTCTTTTTACTTTAAAAAGCAAACATATATGGACCGTACCCCACCCACTTTTTTTTTTACCGAAAAATTAATTCAAGATAAAAAATTATGTTCTAATGATCAACTTTTTTTAAAACTTGTATATGTCAAGTTCCTATGACATTTCTTTCAAAACAAGTAAAAAAATATATAGGTCACCAGGCTTCTAATGATTTTTTATTAAAAAAATATTTAAATTACACCCATTTTGGAGTTATTTTGACATTTTTAATGTAAAATACTGTACACACAATATTGACATGGAGATTGAAAATAAAATTAGCTCAGTATCTACTTTTATATATGTATTCCACTACTGAAAAACAAAAATCTGATTTATTCTATAACAAAAGGATAAATTCTACTCAGAGCTACCCATGGCCCCTATTTTGTTGACAACAAAAAATGATCACAAATGACGGAAAAAATATGAAAAAAAATATATTGCTTAAAATTTGGTATGTTACCATCTTAAATCTTACATTATATCCATATCTACTAGAATGGAAAAAATGAAACAATTCTGTTGTCAAATAAAACTATGATTTAAAAAATAAAATGTTTAGCCTTGAAGATGTTAAAACTTTCCCAGCCAGCATCCTTAAATTAGCACTATTTTTTTGTTATATTATATTGATCTCTTTTAAGAGACCACTCAAAGGAAGAGAAACATTGCCCATAGATGATCTGTCAAAACAGTGACCTCCGTGGCCGGGATGGTAAAGATGCTGCCTTTGAACCTTCTCGCCTCTCACCGCTGCGGGTTCGAATCCCACTGGGAGCTCGACTTGTGAGAACGTGTCTATTCTAGTTTCTTACGGATGGAGTGAGGTACTGGTTCTACCCAGATAAATGTGGGTTGTCTGCCTCTACCACAAAAATGTAGGTAGTCTACCTCCATCAACGACAAATCGAGCGTCATATATAGCCTAAAATGTGCTGAAACTGACGTAAAATGCCATTCAACCAATAACTCTTAATACAGGTGTATTTTAATTTAAAACAGTACCATTCGGAACTGAAACTATAACAGCGATCTCTTGTTTGATCTTAAAATAGACGGTGTCGTGAGCAGGTTTGACTGTTGTGTTAATTAATATTGTTACTGTTATTATGTTACATGTATTATAAAATGGCTGAACACAAATAAATTGGAAGTTAGTTCATAATTATGTTCTTTCATTATTGTATACCAGTCTTTTCCAACGTTATTATCCAAGTCGATATACCAACTGATTTGATGATTACTTTATCTTATATATTTATTTTATAATTACGTTGACACGTGGGTGGTCTATTATATCAACAGGGTCAATGATTGCAAATTAAATTAAAAACAACAACAGAACAAAAGAGAGAGAGAGAGAGAGAGAGAGAGAGAGAGAAATAGAGAGACAGAGAGAGAGGAGACACAGATAGAGAGAGAGTTTACCGACTGGCTAATGGATATTATGTTGGTCTTACAGAATCGCCGAAGCACAAACATTGATCAATCAAAACTACTTAGAATATCATGTAGACATTCAAGTAAATATTAGTCTCGGCCAGCTAGACCGCATCATGCATATATATCGGTCTGGGCAGATTAGGTCAATTAAAGCGGCCACTAGCGATTAACACAATTTATTCGCGCGTTTTTTTCACGCTCACAAAGTCGACGTTTACGTGACGTCATGTTGTAAAAACAAGTTCAACGTCAATTGTTGACGCAGCAGTTAAACTGGTTAACGTCACTTGCTGCTTCTCATAAGTTAAAAATAAGAAAATATTATTAAATTAACTTAAAAATATGTTTTTGAAAGTCTCGTTGAATTACCCAAATAATTATTTTGAAATAAATTCGCAAATTTGAAAGAAAAAAATAAATATTATTAATTATTTTGGGACCGCATTATTTACATTTCTGTTGGTCACATGATACATTAGCGCAACAGGTTTTAATCACACTATTGTCAATTTGAAGTCTGATCCTTAGATACTGATGAAAATCTTGATTTCCTCCATTAAAGGGACACACGGCAATCTTGAAGTTTGTATTAACAGCAGCATGTCTTACATAGAATATATAGCAGATAATCCCGAGTTGCGTTTCATTTTTCCTTTAGTATATATAATAATATGTGACAAAATAGACTTTATATGTTGCCATATATTGCCGTGTGTATATAAATATAAAAATATCGGACAGGGAAAGCAGCATTCAAGGACGACATTCAACAACAAAACACAAAAACAAACACGCAAACAGACAAACGAGAAGGCAAAAGTAATAAAAAATGATAAACGACATGACAAACACAAAAGGGTTGACAATAGGGCTACCACCTTGGAACGGTCAGTGGCAACAAAGGCCACTGGGGGTTTAAACCGGTTCTAGGGTGCACCAAACCTCACACTTACCCGACTGTCATCCCATTAAAACAGGACAGTGTAAATAAAGAAATCCCCGCCATGATCTAATCTCTAACCAACAAGGTAGCATCAATAGGCTGTACCTGTGTACTCATGGACCTAAAGGTCTTTTGCATTTTGAATAAATATATATAATATATATGCACTCATCAGATGTCCATTACTGAAGTGGACCAACAGGGGTGTCTCCATATATAATATATGAAATAAAGCATATAATTGGTGCAATATAATTAGTTGTAGGAACCTCAAACGTAAAAAGTGTCACATATGTACAAAACTGGTGACAAATGTTAAAAAAAAGTCATGTATGTAGAAACATGCCACAAATGTAACACGATTGGTTACATGTTTAAAAACAGTATTTTGCGACAAATGTAAAATAAAAGTTCACAAATGAAAAAAAAATAAAAGTCACATAATTATGTCAAAAAATAAAAATAACACGAATCTAATAACGACTTGCTTCACGTGCAAATGATGTCGAAGTTATAATATCGTTATCGAACACAACACAATAATGCAAGATTAATAACAAATCTACTTAACATTTAAAAGAAGAAGAAACGTTAGTTTATAATCGATGAATAATGAAATATTATTTTATAGAACATGTACGAGCATATGTATTAAACTTAAATGCATGTCTTGCATAAGACCCATCGTTTTAGCAATGGTTAAATGCTGATTTAAGGTTGGAGTTGACATGCATTCAATGTTAATATGTTAATAAATGTAACGCGCTGGTCGTTCAAGTGGTAGCGTACCAGCACATTGTCGCCGTAGCCTTGTTAAAGTGTTAAATAAAATGGATTCCGATAGAATACTTGTAAATAAATAAAACGTTATAAAAAAAAAGCTATTTCAAATTAAAATAACAAGGAAGATAAATAATTGAACTACTCATGTGAACGTTTCCTTCTTTTAATACTCTCTTTAGAAAATGCTAAATATCAATATCATCAACAAGTTAATATATAATGAATGTAACAATGATGACCAACAGATTATGAATAGTGAATCTAGTAGATCTTTACAAATGACAAAGATTAAAAAGAAATATAAAAAAGATCGGACAGGGAAAGTAACATGCAAGGAGGACAGTCAACCACAAAACACAGAAACAAACATGGAAACAGACAAACAAGAAGGCAAAAGTAATAATAAGTAAACGACATCACAAACACAAAAGGGTTGACAATAGGGCTACCGCCTTGGAACGGTCAGTGGCAAAGTAGGCCACTGGGGGTTTAAACCGGTTCTAGGGTGCACCAAATCTCACACTTACCCTACTGTCATCCCATTAAAACAGGACAGTGTAAATAAAGAAATCCCCGCCATGATCTAATCTCTAACCAACAAGGCAGCATCAATAGGCAAAATAAGTAAAATACAAATATGCTCGTGTAAATATAATACAAAAAAACAAAAGCATAGAAAGCCACAATGAAGGTGATATTCAAAGTGTCCCTTTAGTTACTTCACACGACACTTCTCAAAACTGCTAACTACACCGCTACGTTTTGGGTTATATATATCGATGGGTTGAATGTTTTTCAATAAAATAAAAAGGAAATACCAATTCAATCATTTTTACATCATTTCATTTTATTTTTTTCATGGGCAATGCTAGAACTAAACCACAATAAGCAATTACAAACGACCCATGTAAACACTAAAGTCACACTTTTCATTTCTTGTTCATAAAAGTGTGACTTTAGTGTTTACATGGGTCGTTTGTAATTGCTTATTGTGGTTTAGTTCTAGCATTGCCCATGAAAAAAATAAAATGAAATGATGTACAAATGATTGAATTGGTATTTCCTTTTTATTTTATTGAAAAACATTCAACCCATCGATATATATAACCCAAAACGTGAGCGGTGTAGTTAGCAGTTTTGAGAATTGTATGATAAATAAAAGATGCTCTCTTTAAAACAGACTAAGTGTCTTTTAGTACTTATTATTATAAACAAATTCTAAATAAATGCTCCCTATCAGTAGATATTAGATAAACAAATTACCAATGAGTAGATGAATCAAGGATGCTGGAAAATCAATGGAGGTCGGAGTCCTTGTGCGCAGTTGACCTTTCCTTAAATACTAAACATCCCTAAAACTGTGCGCCGCACAAGAATTACATGTGCTAAGAACGCCGCACAAGCATTGCATAACGAAATACATAATAAACCGCGCAACGTCAAAGTCGCACAAAACCGCACAATGAAATACGTGCGCTTTTCCTACTAGCCTAACTAAAGACTGAAATTACAACGTATTCTACTATTAAACTATAGTAAACAATAAACAATATTAATAAATGAATGATTTTTACATAAAACACTTACATTGGATAAACAATCTGACCTTAAATAAATGAGAAATGAGTGTTTCAAAAACATTAACAACTCGATTTAAACTTAGCGCGCATAGCGTTGCTATAGAAAACAACCCATAATGCAATGGACATAAGCATCCAAAATGGTTACCGGAAACATATTCAAAGCAACACGCGATAAGAATAAACAACTAGAATTTGGCTGAATACACTTGTTACAAAAAGGTAACTTTATAGAAACTAGTCTAGATGATAAATTAGACTGAAAGCGTAATCATTATGTTAATAAATTACAAATATCGAACTCAAAGATCGATGTAACCTCAAATCGCGAAAACGAAAGTAGAATACAGAATAGCGAGGCACTACAATATATTTAGTTAAAGGATAGACATTGTTAATTTCTTTTTATCGTGTAATACCCCACCCCTACCCCACCTACTCTCCACACTCCTTTTAATCAACCAATATTAACATTTTCTTAAATAAATCACTTATGTTCAACTTTATATGTTTTGCAGTTTTCATTTTCCCTCCCAGTTGTCGCTTCTTCGCTTTTATAGAAGATGAAGAAGATTTTATTCATTAATCAATAGGCCATAGGACCGTAAGATACTACAAATGCATATATACATAGAACATATGACATTATTCTGTTATAAGCGTAATATTATATTATTTGTATTCCTAATTAATAGAAATAACGGAGAAGGTGATATTATTGTGATGTTACAAAGTTTTGCAAAACATTTCGAACATAATTAATATAACAATCCCAAAGTGGTAGTGCCCCACAAATAGGATTGGTGATTTGGTCTGTTCATACCTAACGCGCTCACTGCATCCGTACGGCACCGCCACCTGGGTAATTAACGGCTGTAAATAGTATTTATGTTAGCTATATTTGCAAACTAATGACACCATTTAAAATAAGTTTAATATAAAAACAACTGTAGTTATAACACTTTAAAGTTGGAAATGTAATTACCTACATATTTACAATTATATACGACTTATATAACATGCATATATGATAATCAAATATAAAACAAAGTTACATTAATTGTATGTCAAATATGGATTAAGAAGATTATCAATATATGGGTCATATAATCTGTTTCTTTACTTCAAAACATTTGAAGATATACAAACTGAAATTGCTGATGACATTTTTATTTTCGCTACTTAAATAGCTGTTTTAGCTTAAACATACTTGGTCTCGTCCAGAAATACCTTTTTATGTGTATTTTACGTATGTCTCTAAATATAGTAACATTCTAAAATAAAATGATACTCATCTTCAAGCTTATTACACGTAATACATTTTCTTTTGTCAAGGGGACTACTGTGTGGTCTGTGCCATCTACCTAATTCAATTTGTAGACTATGCGATGAAACAAATAACCTAGTCATTGCAGTTCTAAATTTTGGAATATTTACACATTGAAGAAAGAACTTTAAAAGTATAAAGACAATTTTCAACATTTCCTACACCTTGAGCGAGCCATACATAATGAAAACCCATGGAGGACAGCAGCTTATGGACGAGAGTGACCCATTTATTTGGATATTGTTCACTATCACACATTAACATGTTATACATTTACAATACTTAGTATCATTACTTTATACAATTTTAAACCAATATTTGATTATTCTATAATATCTAATGCTTGTCAAACTAAATCTACCCAGGACACCGTACACAAAATCATTTTGGGTAGAACGTTTAATTCGTAAAATACGTTTACAATATAATGTATGAATACGTTCAATATTCTAAGAATTATGAAAGCCCCAAACTTCATATGAATAAGTTAATATAGGTAAAATAAGTTTGTCAAAAAGCTCTAATCTATGTTTGATTATCTGAAAATTTCATCAGAAGTTTGTTTAGTTTAAAAATAGCCTTCTGTGCTTTACCAGCTAAGGTCATTTGTGTTTCACTAAAAGATCCACCTTGTGAAAAAACTAAGCCAAGGTATGAACAAGTTTTGACTATTTCTAGTTCTAACCATTAAAAACAAAATTTAAGTTTCTAGATAACATTCCCGCTTTTCTAAAAATAATTACTTTGGTTTTATTAACATTAACTTTTAATTTCCATCTCTGTCAATAATCATATAATATATCTAAACCCTTTTGAAGAATTTCAGGTGTTTCAGAAAAAATAACTATATCATCAGCGTAAAGCAAAATGAAAAGTTTCGTCATATACATATCAATGCCATCAAATCCATTTAACATAAAAGTATACTGGAATCAGTCTGTCCATCCGTCTGTTTGACTATCTGTAGACACAACCTTGTCCACTCGATAACTCTTCCGCTATATAACTATTTTTAGACGTATAGTCAATTGTGAAATTCAATGAACGTTATTGACAATTTTCATATAAAAACACGTATCTGCAATGATTTTTCAATAATGTTTTTAGTGTTTCCCTCGGGATGGTGCTTTTGAGTTATCTCATTTATATAACGATATATATTTCACTTCCGAATACATTGTCTATTCTTTACCTAGTTGGTAATATGTAAAATACTCTGAAATATGTGTTACCTATTTAAGACAAATATTCAATACGTATACGATACAAAAATAGTCATTTATAATATAATTTTAATGGCTGGGAAATTTCTCAGAGCACAGACTGGCAATCAGTTTGACTGAGCTATATAAGGTACAGATTTCTGAGTAGAACCTCCGTTATTCCGTAATTATATGGCAAAATTAGAGATATGTACCACGTATGCGGGAATTCCTATATATCCCGTTACTGTATTCAACAACATATTCAGAGCTATTTTCTTCAAAAGGAAATATAGATATAAAAATCGAACAGGGAAAGCAGCATTCAAGGACGGCAGTCAACCACAAACACACACAGAAACAAAGAACAACTTTAAAGATGAATAAAAGGCAAAATAAGACATCACCACCACAAAAGGGTTGACAATAGGGCTACCGCCTTGGAACGGTAAGTGGCAAAAACAGGCCGCCGGGGGGGGGGGGGGGGGGGGGGGGTTTAAACCAGGTTCTAGGATGCACTAAACCTCACTCTTACCCTATTGTCATCCCAATAAAAGGGACAGTGTAAATAAAGATATCCCCGCCAGGTTATAATCTCTAAAAAACAAGGCAACATTAATAGGCAATATGATTAAAACACATAAATGATAGGGTCATATCAAATGATAGGGTCGTAACCTCTTTTGATAAACGTTTTAAGAGTATACTATTATTGGAATCGCTTTATAGAAACTGAATACGTTATAGCCTGGAGAAGACTAGGTCGGACGGAATCACGAAAGGAAGGACATCGAGCACACCTATACACGACTTGGTCGAACAAAATGATTACAGGACGGACATCGAGCAAAACTATATTCATATTCCCGTCCGGTAGAAACCGTTTGTATGTGTGTGTGGTGGGGGTGTGGGGAATAATATTACGAGGTCACGACACAAAATGCAAAAATAATGATGCATACATGCACATGTAACCTTAATGCGAGATTTATATTCCAAAGTGGGGAATAATAACCATAATGTGTAAGTCACATTTATATTTACATCCACAAGAAGCCGTAACTGAGGGACAAGAGACCGTATCATTTCTCGCTTCATATTTTTACATATTAAACTGATCAAATATGTTGTTAGTGTCAACATTTTGGTTGCATGACTTTTCCGATACATTTTTTAATAAGTGTGCGTAGGTTTTGAAATAGTATCTCTATTATAGCTGAGTTTCAAAGGAAAATCCTCTGTTGACGGAAAATACGTCAAAACACTATGTTTCTGCAAATTTTAAAACAGTATTCCACTGCAAATAATGAGTGCTTTTATATCGTAAATGTTCCAGCTACATAAATATGATACACTTCCCGTGTTCTTAATTAAATTTTCTGTATGGCATCAAGTTTTGCCGTATCCCAAATCACCTGAAGTCCTTATGAAAAAATCGTCAAATATCCACTCAAGTTGTAGCTGTCCCGAATAGACTAACCGTGATCCTATTAAATTATGTTGTTGGAAAGAAAACGTCGCCTACAACAACACATTCCAATGAAAAAAAACGTCAAATATCCACTCACGTTTAGCCGTCCCGAATAGACTAACCGTGATCCTATTAAATATGTTGTTGGAAAGAAACGTCGCCTACAACAACACATTCCAATGAAAAAAACGTCAAATATCCACTCACGTTGTAGCCGTCGCGAATAGACTAACCGTCATCCTATTAAATATGTTGTTTGAAAGAAACGTCGCTTTACAACAACACATTCCAACGAAAAAATCGTCAAATATCCACTCACGTTGTAGCCGACAGGGGCGTACCTGGAGTGCTTTTGGGTATACGCACGGGGAGAGGGTGTGTGAGGGGTATGTCCCCATGCAGTTGTTGGGCGTCCCCCTGGAATTTCTTTGAAAATTTGAACCTTAAATAAGTAGTTTTGATGTGACTTAGAAACGTATTTTGAAGCTATTCTCCATCACCCTAACCACCCTTTGGCTTCTTATTTAGTTTTTTTTTCATTTTTCCGACACCCAACTCTGAATTATACGCACGGGGCGTATCTAGGAGTATGCCCAGGTACGCCCCTTGGCCGAATAGACTAACCGTGATCCTATTTAAATATGTTGTTGACGAAACGTCGCATAAAATAACGCATTCCAATGCATCGTGTTTTTTTTGTTTTTTGCATCTGACGTTTAAAATGATGTTTCAACGGTTTACGTTTTTTCTGGCGTTTTAAAATGACGTATTTAACGGTTAACGTACCTGACGTCAGAGGTATTGTATAGACATTTTCCCCAATAACCTATCAGCATTGACATTTTTAATAAACCATGTTAGATTTCTGAAATATTGATGGACACTAGTGTGATAATGATTTGACACGTGTCTCACATTGAGTGTTACTTGTATACTTTAAATTAAAACTAGTGTCATGTAGATCGTAAAACTAATAAGGTTGAAAAGTTAAGAAAATGAAAAAACATTAGTTTGTCTAAAAACCTAGATACTTCCATCCATGCCACCTCAATACTGAACATCGGAATCACATTCGCATTGCGCAAGTGTATGCGCATGCGCACGTGGTAGGCCACTCTTTTCATTTGAGACTACATCATCGTTATTTGTAGATTTTCACCACAACTTTTCTGTCAGACAAGAACAAACCTTCATCCACATTTATGTTGTCTTTTCAACTCGAAATGTGTTGTTACATCTGCAGATGACTTCCGGTTCTCGAAAGTAGCATAGTTGGAAAACAGTTTTAGCCATACTGAATCATTTCTAAACGTAAAGCTGCCCGGTTTGTAGAAAACGGCGATGTTGATCACGGTCACCTAAGATACTTAGCAAGCTCAGTGTCATTTCTGTGATCAAAAGCAATTCAAAGTACGTTTATACGGGTAGCTGACTCTGGGTAGGTTAGTCTGAATTATGGTGAGGTACAGAACTAGATAATATATCTAAACCCTTTTGAAGAATTTCAGGTGTGTTTCAGAAAAAATAACTATATCATCAGCGTAAAGCAAAATGAAAAGTTTCGTCAATATACATATCAATGCCATCAAATCCATTTAACATAAAAGTATACTGGAATCAGTCTGTCCATCCGTCTGTTTGACTATCTGTAGACACAACCTTGTCACTCGATAACTCTTCCGCTATATAACTATTTTTAGACGTATAGTCAATTGTGAAATTCAATGAACGTTATTGACAATTTTCATATAAAAACACGTATCTGCAATGATTTTTCAATAATGTTTTTTAGTGTTTCCCTCGGGATGGTGCTTTTGAGTTATCTCATTTATATAACGATATATATTTCACTTCCGAATACATTGTCTATTCTTTACCTAGTTGGTTAATATGTAAAATACTCTGAAATATGTGTTACCTATTTAAGACAAATATTCAATACGTATACGATACAAAAATAGTCAATTTATAATATAATTTTAATGGCTGGGAAATTTCTCAGAGCACAGACTGGCAATCAGTTTTGACTGAGCTATATAAGGTACAGATTTCTGAGTAGAACCTCCGTTATTCCGTAATTATATGGCAAAATTAGAGATATGTACCACGTAATGCGGGAAATTCCTATATATCCCGTTACTGTATTCAACAACATATTCAGAGCTATTTTCTTCAAAAGGAAATATAGATATAAAAATCGAAACAGGGAAAGCAGCATTTCAAGGACGGCAGTCAACCACAAACACACACAGAAACAAAGAACAACTTTAAAGATGAATAAAAGGCAAAATAAGACATCACCACCACAAAAGGGTTGACAATAGGGCTACCGCCTTGGAACGGTAAGTGGCAAAAACAGGCCGCCGGGGGGGGGGGGGGGGGGGGGTGTTTAAACCAGGTTCTAGGATGCACTAAACCTCACTCTTACCCTATTGTCATCCCAATAAAAGGGACAGTGTAAATAAAGATATCCCCGCCAGGTTATAATCTCTAAAAAACAAGGCAACATTAATAGGCAATATAATTGTCGTAACCTCTTTTGATAAACGTTTTAAGAGTATACTATTATTGGAATCGCTTTATAGAAACTGAATACGTTATAGCCTGGAGAAGACTAGGTCGGACGGAATCACGAAAGGAAGGACATCGAGCACACCTATACACGACTTGGTCGAACAAAATGATTACAGGACGGACATCGAGCAAAACTATATTCATATTCCCGTCCGGTAGAAACCGTTTGTATGTGTGTGTGGTGGGGGTGTGGGGAATAATATTACGAGGTCACGACACAAAATGCAAAAATAATGATGCATACATGCACATGTAACCTTAATGCGAGATTTATATTCCAAAGTGGGGAATAATAACCATAATGTGTAAGTCACATTTATATTTACATCCACAAGAAGCCGTAACTGAGGGACAAGAGACCGTATCATTTCTCGCTTCATATTTTTACATATTAAACTGATCAAATATGTTGTTAGTGTCAACATTTTGGTTGCATGACTTTTCCGATACATTTTTTAATAAGTGTGCGTAGGTTTTGAAATAGTATCTCTATTATAGCTGAGTTTCAAAGGAAAATCCTCTGTTGACGGAAAATACGTCAAAACACTATGTTTCTGCAAATTTTAAAACAGTATTCCACTGCAAATAATGAGTGCTTTTATATCGTAAATGTTCCAGCTACATAAATATGATACACTTCCCGTGTTCTTAATTAAATTTTCTGTATGGCATCAAGTTTTGCCGTATCCCAAATCACCTGAAGTCCTTATGAAAAAATCGTCAAATATCCACTCAAGTTGTAGCTGTCCCGAATAGACTAACCGTGATCCTATTAAATATGTTGTTGGAAAGAAACGTCGCCTACAACAACACATTCCAATGAAAAAAACGTCAAATATCCACTCACGTTTAGCCGTCCCGAATAGACTAACCGTGATCCTATTAAATATGTTGTTGGAAAGAAACGTCGCCTACAACAACACATTCCAATGAAAAAAACGTCAAATATCCACTCACGTTGTAGCCGTCGCGAATAGACTAACCGTCATCCTATTAAATATGTTGTTGGAAAGAAACGTCGCTTACAACAACACATTCCAACGAAAAAATCGTCAAATATCCACTCACGTTGTAGCCGACAGGGGCGTACCTGGAGTGCTTTTGGGTATACGCACGGGGGAGGGTGTGTGAGGGGTATGTCCCCATGCAGTTGTTGGGCGTCCCCTGGAATTTCTTTGAAAATTTGAACCTTAAATAAGTAGTTTTGAGTGACTTAGAAACGTATTTTGAAGCTATTCTCCATCACCCTAACCACCCTTTGGCTTCTTTTTAGTTTTTTTTTCATTTTTCCGACACCCAACTCTGAATTATACGCACGGGCGTATCTAGGAGTATGCCCAGGTACGCCCCTGGCCGAATAGACTAACCGTGATCCTATTTAAATATGTTGTTGACGAAACGTCGCATAAAATAACGCATTCCAATGCATCGTGTTTTTTTGTTTTTTGCATCTGACGTTTAAAATGATGTTTCAACGGTTTACGTTTTTTCTGGCGTTTAAAATGACGTATTTACGGTTAACGTACCTGACGTCAGAGGTATTGTATAGACATTTTCCCCAATAACCTATCAGCATTGACATTTTAATAAACCATGTTAGATTTCTGAAATATTGATGGACACTAGTGTGATAATGATTGACACGTGTCTCACATTGAGTGTTACTTGTATACTTTAAATTAAAACTAGTGTCATGTAGATCGTAAAACTAATAAGGTTGAAAGTTAAGAAAATGAAAAACATTAGTTTGTCTAAAAACCTAGATACTTCCATCCATGCCACCTCATACTGAACATCGGAATCACATTCGCATTGCGCAAGTGTATGCGCATGCGCACGTGGTAGGCCACTCTTTTCATTTGAGACTACATCATCGTTATTTGTAGATTTCACACAACTTTCTGTCAGACAAGAACAACCTTCATCCACATTTATGTGTCTTTTCAACTCGAAATGTGTTGTTACATCTGCAGATGACTTCCGGTTCTCGAAAGTAGCATAGTTGGAAAACAGTTTTAGCCATACTGAATCATTTCTAAACGTAAAGCTGCCCGGTTTGTAGAAAACGGCGATGTTGATCACGGTCACTAAGATACTTAGCAAGCTCAGTGTCATTTCTGTGATCAAAAGCAATTCAAAGTACGTTATACGGGTAGCTGACCTGGGTAGGTTAGTCTGAATTATGGTGAGGTACAGAACTAGAGTTAACGTTATTGAAATGGTCAGCGTAATTTTTTCGCCAGATTCAGTCGGCAGTTTGAATACAAGCGTCCCCGTAAGCGAGATAAGAGCCGTTGGTATAACCATGCTGATGACGACCAACGTCGGCAGGCGCTTGATTCGAATATTGTATCGACAGCACACCTCTCCGTGACTCTGAATTGTGGTTTGGGACGATCCTGTCACTGTCCATTCCCCATTTGGTTCTAATAAACTCAGGTCAATGTCGTTAAACAAAGAATTAAAGTTTTGATGCTTTGCTGTTGAAAAAGTTGGTGCTATATCGAAATGACAGTCTTGCTCGTCAAATGGGTATTTTTGAGCGTTGATGTCACAAAACGTCTCATAGACATCTCCTGATGACCACATCGTTAGTCCGTTGTAAAACAATACAATACCAGAATGTTCCTTAACCAAAAACGTACCGCTTCGTGCATTGCGTATGGCTACGTCAGGTAACCATATAGATTTAGGGTCCACTGTTAAATAATCCATTTCAGATTTATACGATATGTTAGCAGGATTCAATGTTGGGCAATCATCTCCATCACATACTGGCTTTAAAGTCTCAGCCCATATTTCGTCTTTCCACATCATTATGAAAAAGCACGATGTTTCCAAAATATTCTCCAGCTCGTTGACATCGAGTATATTTAGAATATGAAAATATAAATAAACGTATACCGGGTCACGTAGGTTCAGAACTGGGAGAACATTCCGGCTATAATGTTGTGTTCCGTTATTCAGTAAATGTGTCACATCAGTATAAGGCCTATCGGTATCTTCTGGTAAATAATCACCCGCCGTTAAATTATCACACGCTCCAAAATGATAAAACACAATGTGAAGAAATATAAAAATCCCAAGCATTTCCATTTCACTTATTTTCAAAAGAATGTGAATGTCTATTTCATGAAGTAATTTAGCATTAGTATGTTCTAATCACGTGTTTATCAAGCTATTTGGATTATTCTTTTCAAGTTATATTGCAAAAAATAACATTTTAATATTATGATGAAGATATACACAAACACGATAAATGGTACTGCATCAACACATCTCTCCGCTTTAGCTTCACCGCTTGTAGGTACTTCGTTAAGATATACTACTCCCATAAATTCCGGAAACATTAAAAAACCCACACAAAATCACTAGTCTATACAATAACAGTTACACTAATTCATTAACATATCTTCCTTGAATTATCATCCTTTCATAGTTCTTTAGCAGAAAACAATCAGCTGTTGCAAGGCATTCTGGAACAATTATTAAAAAAAACACACAACGTTTTATGGCATATAATCCTCAATACGTATACGTAGGGGAGCATTCAGGGTTATATACCCGTCAGCGCACTCTCTGGCGTCCTGAAAACTGTTATCAATGTCTCTCCGTTGCTACGTATATAGTTTGTATTATTTATTTAGACATATTTAGACATCGTTCTGGTACCATGTGATTCATTACTAAATAATCTATCGATTTATTAAAACAATCTCTGGATTGAAGAGCCTAAAAGCATTTTACTCTAGCCATTGTAATTGTGTCATGAACATTGAAAAAACTAATGGGTTTGATATGGCCTATATGCGGCATTGTTTATTCAGTTCCATCAGCGCTTTGTCGTATTATCATAACAAAAGAGCTGAGCGCTTTGTTTTACTATTTACATTATTTTTTTTAGATGAATGCTTTTAAATATTATTGAAAAAGGCGCATTTTGGCTGACACGTTTTGAAAATATTTCAACTTATAGTGATTGTGTATCTCTTAAAAGCATTTGCTGGATGGTACATGACGCAACATGTCGAAAGTTATATTTACGCTCTGTGCTTAACTCTCCGTGGCAGAGGGGTTAACGACGTTGCGTTGTAAACCTTCTCGCCTCTCACCGCTGCGAGTTCGAATCCCACTGGGAGCTCGACTTGTAGGTCAGGAAGTGTCGATTCTTACGATTGGCGGGAGGTGTACAGTACTGGTAGTAGATGGTCTGCCTCCACCGCCAAACATCGACCGTCGTAGATAACCTTACATGTGTTGAAATGACGTAAAACACCGTACAAACAAATTAACTTTGCAAATGCAGTAAACATATTGCAGTGTGTGATTCTTTTAAAGAAACTAACCAGCCAAATAACGGCAAAGTTACACTACAAAACCGTTTATCGAAACTATTTCCAGGTGTTCATATCATATAGTAACGTATACGCGCCGATTAAAAATAGGTTCATGGGTTCTTCAAATTACCGTGACTGAATATGCGTAAAATGAATTCTGAGTTGGTATCTTCTTAGGGACCTTTTTAATATATCTTACCTGGTGAATCGACGGGTAGGAGTTTGGTGTAGGATTGTTTTTGGTGTAGGCTACCGTGTTTTATTTATTTAATATATTTTGATGTTCGTATACAAAAAAAAAAACGGGCTCGTGAACCCAGGTTTACGTTCGATAAACTAGGTTTCTCGATTGAATTATGAATTTCGGTCGTTATCCTAAGTTCACGAGCTTGAACCTATGTTTACGGGCTTGAACCTGGGTTCACGAGCGTGAACCATAGTATACGAACGTGAACCTATGTTTACGACCGTGAACTTAGGTTTACGACCGTGAACCTGGGTTTACGCCGTGAACATAGGTTCACGCTCGTGAACATAGGCTAACGACCGAAAATTATAGTTTTGTTCGAGAAACCTAGTTTATCGAACGTAACCCTAGGTTCACGTTCGTAAACTATGGTTCACGCTCGTAAACCCAAGTTCACTGTCGTGTACATAGGTTCACGTTCGTAAACTATGGTTCACGCTCGTAAACATAGGTTCACGTCCGTAAACTATGGTTCACGGTCGTAAACATAGGTTCACGTCCGTAAACTATGGTTCACGGTCGTAAACATAGGTTCACGCCCGTATCTATGCTTTACGAATCGTATCTATGATGTACGAGCTTAGCCAATCGGCGGTGTGCACCACTCTTACGTAGTTGAAACCGTTTTCAGATCTCCGGAGCGTTCATTGCAGACGCCTCGTGTATTCATTGCAGTAACTACATTGTCATCTAAAGCTCCGACTTGAATGTCATAAGCACGTACAGACCGTTGCAGATCATATAACAGTTATGAAATTTCTTCGAAAAAATCACTAAGAGTCGCGACAGAGGAACGTTCAATTCGATCCGGTAGCGGAGATTAAATAAATAAAAACAATAATACAAATATGAGAAGGCGAAATATGCCCACCAGTTTGTCTCTTTGTAGTTTCCTGTTTCCCATTCAGATATGCGCTGTTGTGATTGGCTATGTTCGTAAATCACAGATACGAGCGTAAACCGGGGTTCACGAGCGTGAACCATAGTTTACGAACGCGAACCTATGTTTACGAGCGTGAACTTGGGTTTACGAGCGTAAACTATGGTTTACGCCTGTTATCCTATGTTTTCGCTCGAAAGTATAGGTTAACATGATTTTACGCTCGAAAAACCTAGTTTATCGATCGTTAATTCTGGGTTCACGTAATTATTGGACAATTGGCGGTTTTTAAATACACACGTTATCGCGATATTCATGTATAACATGCTGACTCGGCAACCATAGTTAACTATATATATCGGTAATTGTATGTAGCAAATTCGCTGCAAAGAGGGTGTGATAGAAACGGATACTTTGCATTTTTGGGAACGCAGATTTGTGTTGTTGAAGACAGTGGAATGGTTAAAACTCAAGGAAGTATATTTTGTGTGGATCGCGTCATCGCCATCGTACCATCGTACCATCGCCATCGTACCATATTACCATCGCGCATCGACTTTAAACGCGATGGTACTATGGTACGATGGTCCATCGTTCTATCGCGCATCGACCTTTTGCAACATCGCACATCGACTGCAATGCGCGATGGTACGATGAATTTCTCGGTAAGAAAACATTGCCAAAAAGTATTGTCGAATCTTTGCATCCATAGTGTTATCAATTTTTGTTTTTCTTTGATGTGCGCATGTCTCAACGAAAGGCGATGGAGCGATGGTAGCATCGCCATAGTACCATCGTGACATCGCCATCGTGTAAAGGTCGATAAGCGATGGTACGATGGCCCTAACGAAACACCGTAATATACTGACTACAATTTATAATTGGTGCCTGGATTTGATGAATAATTTACAAAACAAACGAGACATGAATGTAATTGAATAAGCTTTCGTACAGACCCATGGCTCACAGAAACGTGTACTCGGATCGAGTATATATAGTATTTACACATACATTAGAGTAGTGGCTTTTATTGACACATACACTAGAGTAGTGGCTTTTATTGACACATACACTAGAGTAGTGGCTTTTATTGACACATACACTAGAGTAGTGGCTTTTATTGACACATACACTAGAGTAGTGGCTTTTATTGACACATACACTAGAGTAGTGGCTTTTATTGACAACATACACTAGAGTAGTGGCTTTTATTGACAACATACACTAGAGTAGTGGCTTTTATTGACACATACACTAGAGTAGTGGCTTTTATTGACACATACACTAGAGTAGTGGCTTTTATTGACACATACACTAGAGTAGTGGCTTCTATTGACACATACACTAGAGTAGTGGCTTTTATTGACACATACACTAGAGTAGTGGCTTCTATTGACACCTACACTAGAGTAGTGGCTTCTATTGACACATACACTAGAGTAGTGGCTTTTATTGACACATACACTAGAGTAGTGGCTTTTATTGACACATACACTAGAGTAGTGGCTTTTATTGACACATACACTAGAGTAGTGGCTTTTATTGACACATACACTAGAGTAGTGGCTTTTATTGACAACATACACTAGAGTAGTGGCTTTTATTGACACATACACTAGAGTAGTGGCTTTTATTGACACATACACTAGAGTAGTGGCTTTTATTGACACATACACTAGAGTAGTGGCTTCTATTGACACATACACTAGAGTAGTGGCTTTTATTGACACATACACTAGAGTAGTGGCTTTTATTGACACATACACTAGAGTAGTGGCTTCTATTGACACATACACTAGAGTAGTGGCTTTTATTGACACATACACTAGAGTAGTGGCTTTTATTGACACATACACTAGAGTAGTGGCTTTTATTGACACATACACTAGAGTAGTGGCTTCTATTGTACCCTTTTAGCTGACTTAGAATACCATTAGACAACTATGATACCAAGTATTTCATCGCGATCAAAGATATTTTAGTGTAATTTTCTTTTGTTTGAATGGTGTTTTGCATCATTTTTGGCTAATATAGAAACGCAGTCAACCCTGTCCAAAGTAATGCCTCATCTTTCATTGCATCTGAGAACATAGAGTATGTGTATAACTAGTTATTAATATATAGAGGATATGTGTTTGTTTGGAGTGAATATAGGATTTATTTTCATCGAGAAGTGAGAGAACTTGTATTTTCACGAGTGCTTTAGTGCTCAAGTGAAAATATGCGAGTTTCCTCACTTTGAGATGAAAATAATCTTCACGACAAACCAAAACATATTCTATTTATTATATACTCACAACCTTGAAACTTATACATAAAAGACATAATGCGGCAAAACAATGACGCCAATAACGTCAACAACGTCAACAGCGGCATTATGTCATTTTCGGTATTTCACATGTGAAATATAAACAAGGAAAACTTAAGGTTTTATTTTAATCATGAAATCCACTATTTCACTGGAAAGTATATAATAAATGTACCTCTTATCATTTGACTTCTCTCTCATAACGTCTGCGTGGCCGAATGGTTAACGACGTTGAGTTGTAAACATATGCCTCTCACCGCTGCGGGTTCGAATCTCACTGGGTGCTCGACTTGTAAGCAAGGAAGTGTCGATTCTTACGGATGGCGGGAGGTACTGTGTCTACCCAGGAAACGCGGATGGTCTGCCTCCACCACAAAAAATCGACCGTCATATATAAACTTACATGTGTTGAAAATGACGTAAACTCCATACAACAAACACCATACAAACAAACACAATACAAACAAACAAACATTTCACCACTCTGTATGATAACATTTATATTTTAATTTCCCATAACGTTTAAAATACAGTTTCCAATAAACTAATCTAATATAGCGTTCATATCAATGTTTTGAAAAAAGTTGTATTTGAACAAATATGAACCGGCAAATTAACATCTCTAAATGACAACCATTCCGAAATTACTAGACAGATTTTTTAAAATAAGTCTCTTAAGATTTTCTTTATTATACTATTTCCAAGCTATTGCTATGCATTAAATAGTTATTTTCCAAAACAATGTTGTTCAGGCGTGTGAACAATAACTGTGAAAATATAAGCTGATATGGCTCACAGGTGAAGATATAAACAATGGAAATATCAATAATCATAAAATCCACAAATTTCACTGGAAACTAGATAATAAAATTAATATATTAATCAGGTAGTGATTGTTTTATTTTATTTTATTGTGTTCCTTTCTTGATTTGATGAAAAGTCTTCATATATCATTTGACATGTTAACAAAAAAATATTTTATAGTGATGGCAATGGATGACTTTATATACCTTGACCTGTCGTTGCATCTGTACGAGACACTGGAGACGGTCGGTGCTTCAGAGGAGATACGACACGTACACCGGGGATATGTTACTGGAGAGATTGTTGAGACGATTAAATATACCTTAGATCACGATCAACCCAAAACCTTGTTTTATTTTGGAAGTGCCAGTGCTAGATTCAATATTGAACTAGGCACGAATGTAAGATTCTATTTTGCAATTTAATCCAAAATGCCACATAACGTATATTTACGTTATTCATTTACCATCCTATGAATGTTTATCTTGATAACGTCACGTGTTGTTTCTGTCTTCTCCGTACGACACCGAAACAGCTTCGACAATTTCCGTAATCCGATTGAACACCGAGAAATGTGCATATTTATTACCCTGGTGTACTATGATATAATTTATGGCATGACTTTAGTACATTCTCACACCGCAAGTGATGTGATAAGTGTAGTTATTTCAGGGCTCGAGATTGCCGCGCCCCCTTTATCACCATCTCCTATGACCTTTACATTTTATAACTTTTTATCATCAATTGCAATAAGTAAACTCACTCATGATTGATGATCTACTCATTTACGTCTGCAGGCCATCTCGCAAGATATGTTCCGTTCTAATTATATCCACTGCCTCTTAGGGATTGGTTAATATTCCTGAAGCAAATACGATTAAAGGCGATACACGCGGGTTTGTTCTGTCTTGTGTTTTCCAAAGTCTATTTTAATTTAAATTAAAGTTATATTGTTCATGTTCGTTTATACTATAAGATCATACCGCGCAAACATAATCATCGTGAAGCTGAATAATATTATGATAATTTGATTTATTTAAGTCAATAAGCGTTCTGAGCATCCGAATCACTGAGAAGTATTATGTTTTCACGGGAGAAATAAAATAGTATTACGCAAATGTACAGTCACAAGAAAGTAGGCAAATGCGCATTTCCTGCGAATTAAAAATGTTTCTGACGATAAGCTATTATAAAACACACTATTTGCCTCACAAATAAGTTTGGTACACAGTCAGACCTGTAATAAGACACCACTAAAGGGGAAAACAACTTTGGCCTCATAGGTTGGCTCTTTATACAATTATATTTGAATTTAGAACAGTACAAGAGGGAAGTGAAATGATGGTCTCTTGAAGGAGGTGTGTTCTTAAAAGAGGTGGACTCTAGAAACGGTTAGACTGTGCAGATATTAATCAGTTCATAGTTGCGTCATATAAAGCCCTGATCACATGGGTGAAATAAAGGGAAACAGAAAGTCATATCATGGAAATAACCGAATGTTTCTGGTGTAACACGCCCATTGATTGTTGCATTGAGTTGTGTGTGAATTAAAATTTAAATGCCATGTTGTCATTCATATCTGGGCCCAAATTAAAAATGAATAACTTACATTCTCACCACAAATGACACATATGCTGCCAAAAAATCCTCAGAAAAATGGGGGTCATGTATCTTCTAAGAAAGAACTTGTCTCATGAATGAATGGACCCTTTTAAAACATAAACACTGAGATGCCATAATATTGTATTCATACACTCATTTTCATATAAGCAAAATAAATTAAAAACTCACAAGTTTAACATGGCAATGCTTGAAAAATGTAACAAATAGATCAACAATGTGATATAAACCAAAAATAGCACTTTAAATTAGTGAAAATGCCTTTTTTTACAAAAAGAAATGAGAATTATTTATTGACGCCATTATGCGATACCCCAGGCCGACACTTCCTGTGTTGCAATGGGTGTGCTACACCTTCTTTCCATTTGGGTCCAGGCAGCTTCGTATCACCTCGACTATCTTACCGGAGTGATACGGAAATTACCGATTAATTACGGTTGTGTATGATTTGTCACTTTACGTTTCATTGCTTCCATACTGTTTTCGCGCCAGGTTATTGGCTACAGAATCATTATCCGTGGATGAAATATCCACTTATAACCATTCATTTCTTTAATAAGACAAATTCAAATTCAATGGCATTCATTTTAAATAAAGTTTTGCGAAAAAAATGTTGTGTACACCATTACGACAGACATGAACACATCATAATGGACTAGATGTAATTAATATATAACATGAATAGTTTCCTCCCTGGAAACAGCGTAGTGAGTCAGCTGAAGTTGACGGGTCAACAAAGTCATTGCTGAGGTATATGATAAATAGAATAAAATAGTTATCGTATTATAATCCCAATTTAATGAATCGAGTTATCACTATTTAATTTGGCAAGACTCTGGCGAATGATACTTGGATTTTGCGTTTAATTTTAGCGAGTCTCTGTCTATTGCAGAAAGATAAATTGTTTTATTAAACAATTTCATATCAAATTATTTCAAACATATTTTGAGATTCATTACAAACTCGATTGCAGTTTAATGATTTTCATCACGTATACACTGGAACTTGATAGTAAATACGGCAGCCTTGAGTCTTAAATCTTAAGAGAGAGAGAGAGAGAGAGAGAGAGAGAGAGAGAGAGAGAGAGGCATGAACGTGAGATCTGCAAACTCGCAATCGCGTTTCGCGTTCTCTCGTTCCTGCGATCTAGCCTCAAAATATCGCATTCTCGCCGCGCATTCGCGCGTTCTCACCTCGCATTCTCACCCTGTACACGACAGAACGCGAGACGAGTTTGTGAGGCGAGATCGTGTTCTCGCTCTGTCGCGTACAAGGCGAGATCGCGAGGTTGCGAGATGTCCAAACGAGCTCCCGTATGTTTTCTACGCAATTTAAATATTTGCAAATCATATTTAATAATTTATAGAATAGTAAGAAAAAGTAATTCAACACATTACGACATTTCTTAATATCTATTGTAATAAACTATTCTGCCGAGTATTAGAATTTGACATTTGTACTCCGCCTTTGTGTGAAGTTGTTGGACATGTTTCGTTTTGATGTTAAGTTCCATGCACGTTTTAACCCAGACAGTGCAAAATTGAAAAGTTAAAAGGGTATGCTTTGGAACACAGTCTGTTTCCTTGACATTTAAGCGTGTTACGCTTGCATTGACAAACTGTATACAAAGTTTGATGAATACACATGCACACTTCGTCTTGAAACATTCATTTGATGTTCTTTGGAACCCAGCTTGTGACCTTGATATTTAATAGTGTTACGGTACGATAACCCCATTCAACAACAAACTATATACACATTTTGATGCAGAAATATGAACTAATGAATCAGTCATTGGGAAATGTAAAGTTATTGCGTTAACGTTACATCATTGCGTTGTCAGTTGACAACACCTTCTTTAAGATAAATAAAAATACTAAAATGAAAGGGAAGTCTTAAGAAATCCTCTGACGATCCAAAAAACAACAACACAATTTAGCAGACTACTCGCTTGATTGATCAAGTCGATGGTCTCTTTGAAGACTGTATTATTTCACATGAGTTCACTCATGCGGGTTGGTTAAACTTAAATCACCCTTATGAATCAGAACGGCTTGATAAAGGTCCATATCTCGAATAATAGTTTGTACTTAAGAACTTCTCGGGCTTAATACTCGATTAGTATATGTGGTACATATGTACCACTGGAGCTCAATTCCCGAGGAATATAGTAAGTACATATGTACCACTGGAGCCCAATTCCCGAGGAATATAGTTAGTACATATGTACCACTGGAGCCCAATTCCCGAGGAATATAGTTAGTACATATGTACCACTGGAGCACAATTCCCGAGGAATATAGTCAGTACATATGTTCCACTGGAGCCCAATTGCCGAGGAATGTAGTTAGTACATATGTACCACCGGAGCCCAATTCCCGAGGAATATAGTTAGTACATATGTACCACCGGAGCCCAATTCCGGAGGAATATAGTTAATACATATGTACCACTGGAGCCCAATTCCCGAGGAATATAGTTAGTACATATGTACCACCGGAGCCCAATTGCCGAGGAATGTAGTTAGTACATATGTACCACTGGAGCCGAATTCCCGAGGAAATAGATAGTACATATGTACCACGGGAGCCCAAATCCCGAGGAATATAGTTAGTACCACTGGAGCCCAATTCCCGAGGAATATAGTTTGTACATATGTACCACTGGAGCCCAATTCCCGAGGAATATAGTTTGTACATATGTACCACTGGAGCCCAATTCCCGAGGAATACAGTTAGTACATATGTACCACTGGAGCCCAATTCCCGAGGAATATAGTTTGTACATATGTGCCACTGGAGCCCAATTCCCGAGAAATATAGTTTGTACATAAGTGCCACTGGAGCCCAATTCCCGAGGAATATAGTTTGTACATATGTGCCACTGGAGCCCAATTCCCGAGGAATGTAGTTTGTACATATGTACCACTGGAGCCCAATTCCCGAGGAATATAGTAAGTACATATGTACCACTGGTGCCCAATTCCGGAGGAATAAAGTTAGTACATATGATATAGTTAGTACATATGTACCACTGGAGCCCAATTCCCGAGGAATATAGTTAGTACATATGTACCACTGGAGCCCAATTCCCGAGGAATATAGTTAGTACATATGTACCACTGGATCCCAATTCCCGAGGAATATAGTTAGTACATATGTACCACTGGAGCTCAATTCCCGAGGAATATAGTTAGTACATATATACCACTGGAGCCCTGCCGAGGAATATAGTTAGTACATATGTACCACTGGAGCCCTATTCCGGAGGAATGTAGTTAGTACATATGTACCACTGGAGCCGAATTCCCGAGGAATATAGATAGTACATATGTACCACTGAAGCCCAATTCCCGAGGAATATAGTTAGTACATATGTACCACTGGAGCCCAATTGCCGAGGAATATAGTTAGTACATATGTACCACAGGAGCCCAATTCCCGAGGAATATAGTTTGTACATATGTAACACTGGAGCCCAATTCCCGAGGAATATAGTTAATACATATGTACCACTGGAGCCCAATTCCCGAGGAATATAGTTTGTACATATGTACCACTGGAGCCCAATTCCCGAGGAATATAGTTTGTACATATTGGCCACTGGAGACCAATTCCCGAGGAATGTAGTTTGTACATATGCACCACTGGAGCCCAATTCCCGAGGAATATAGTTTGTACATATGTACCACTGGAGCCCAATTCCCGAGGAATATAGTTAGTACATATGTACCACTGGAGCCCAATTCCCGAGGAATATAGTTAGTACATATGTACCACTGGAGCCCAATTCCCGAGGAATATAGTTAGTACATATGTACCACTGGAGCCCGATTGCCGAGGAATATAGTTAGTACATATGTACCACAGGAGCCCAATTCCCGAGGAATATAGTTTGTACATATGTACCACTGGAGCCCAATTCCCGAGGAATATAGTTAGTACATATATACCACTGGAGCACAATTCCCGAGGAATATAGTTTGTACATATGTGCCACTGGAGCCCAATTCCCGAGGAATATAGTTTGTTCATATGTACCACTGGAGCCCAATTCCCGAGGAATATTGTTTGTACATATGTGCCACTGGAGCCCAATTCCCGAGGAATGTAGTTTGTACATATGCACCACTGGAGCCCAAATCCCGAGGAATATAGTTTGTACATATGTACCACTGGAGCCCAATTCCCGAGGAATATAGTTAGTACATATGTACCACTGGAGCCCAATTCCCGAGGAATATAGTTAGTACATATGTACCACTGGAGCCCAATTCCCGAGGAATATAGTTAGTACATATGTACCACTGGAGCCCAATTCCCGCGGAATATAGTTAGTACATATGTACCACTGGAGCTGAATTCCCGAGGAATATAGTTAGTACATATATACCACTGGAGCCCTGCCGAGGAATATAGTTTGTACATATGTACCACTGGAGCCCAATTCCGGAGGAATGTAGTTAGTACATATGTACCACTGGAGCCGAATTCCCGAGGAATATAGATAGTACATATGTACCACTGGAGCCGAATTCCCGAGGAATATATTTAGTACATATGTACCACTGGAGCCCAATTGCCGAGGAATATAGTTAGTACATACGTACCACAGGAGCCCAATTCCCGAGGAATATAGTTTGTACATATGTACCACTGGAGCCCAATTCCCGAGGAATATAGTTAGTACATATGTACCACTGGAGCCCAATTCCCGAGGAATATAGTTTGTACATATGTGCCACTGGAGCCCAATTCCCGAGGAATATAGTTTGTACATATGTACCACTGGAGCGCATTCCCGAGGAATATAGTTTGTACATATGTGCCACTGGAGCCCAATTCCCGAGGAATGTAGTTTGTACATATGCACCACTGGAGCCCAATTCCCGAGGAATATAGTTTGTACATATGTACCACTTGAGCCCAATTCCCGGGGAATATAGTTTGTACATATGTAGCACTGGTTCCCATTTCTCGAGTAATATAGTTTGAACATATGTACCACTGGAGCCAAATTCTCGAGGAATATAGTTTGTACATATATACCACTGGTGCCTAATTCTCGAATAATATATGTTGTACCTATGTAGAAATGGTGCCCAGTTCTCTGGTATTATGCGTTGTTTATATGTACCACTGGTTCCCAATTCTCGAGTATGAAATTGTGTACATAATTATGTACCACTGGTGCCCAGTTATCGAGTATTATAGGGTGTACATAATATGTACCACTGGTTCCCAATGTTTCAATAATATAACTTATGTCATAGGAACCACAGTTCATCAAGTATTACATGTGTACATAATTATGAACCTACAGTGATCAATTTTTAGAGCACTGTAAGTTTGTTGTTTTTAGGGACTGCCGTGTCCCAATCATCGAGGACTACATGTTGTACATACTTATGGACCTATCATGATCAATTTTAGATCATTGTAAGTGTGTTGTTTTTAGGAACTGCAGTTTTCTAATCATCGAGTATTACATGTTGTACATAATTATGAACCTATCGTGATCCATTTTAGAACATTGTAAATTTGTTGTTTGTAGGAACTGCAGTTTTCTAATCATCGAGTTTTACATATTGTACATAATTATGAACCTATCGTGATCAATTTTAGAACATTGTAAGTGTGTTGTTTTTAGGAACTGCAGTTTCCAAATCATCGAGTATTACATTTTGTACATAATTATTAACCTATCGTGATCAATTTTATAACATTTCAAGTGTGTTGTTCTTAGGTACTGCAGTTTCGCAATCATCGAGTATTACATGTTGTACATAATTATGAACCTATCGTGATCCATTTTAGAACATTGTAAATGTGTTGTTCTTAAGAACTGCAGTTTCCTAATCATCGAGTATTACATTTTGTACATAATTACGAACCTATCGTGATCAATTTTAGAACACTGTAAGTGTGTTTGTTCTTAGGGACTGCAGTTTACTAATCATCGAGTATTACATTTTGTACATAATTATGAACCTATCGTGATCAATTTTAGAACATTGTAAGTGTGTTGTTCTTAGGAACTGCAGTTTCCTAATCATCGAGTATTACATTTTGTACATAATGATGAACCTATCGTGATCAATTTTAGAACATTGTAAGTGTGTTGTTCTTAGGAACTGCAGTTTCCTAATCATCGAGTATTACTTTTTGTACATAATTATGAACCTATCGTGATCAATTTTAGAACATTGGAAGTGTGTTGTTCTTAGGAACTGCAGTTTCCTAATCATCGAGTATTACATTTTGTACATAATTATGAACCTATCGTAATCAATTTAAAACATTGTAAGTGTGTTGTTCTTAGGAATTGCAGTTTCCTTATATCGAGTATTACATTTTGTAAATATTGACATATCGTGTTCATATCTCGATTATTATGTACTGCGCAAAGTTACCTAAGCACCAAACATGTTTCGCCTTATTTTCGACCCTAGATGCGAAACTGTATTGAAATATTGAATTCTGTTAAGAATGCGTTTTCTAATCTATTTTTGACAATAAATTAATGAATTTCACATAAATTAATCGCAAAACAAAATTAATTATTGAGTTTTATGCTGTTGGCAAAACCAGAAATCTAAAAAGTAGTGGTTTATTACGTCACTGGTAAAAGCTGTCACCGTAAAAAGTCGAAATGGAATTTTGGTGCTTAGCAAACTTAGTAGTAGAATGTCGTGTTCTTAGGGCCACTAATACCTAATTCGCGAGCACTACATTTTATTCAAAGGGACCACTATCGTACCCGATTTTAGAGTAACTATTATTATTATATTGTACATAGGAACAATTTGGGCCTAATTCTCGATTAGTATAGTTTATACATGATGGAAAACTTGATTTTAACCAATATTGAAATGATTTACCCACCTCAGACTGGAATTACATATGTATATTATGTATTTACCGTTTTATAAACATTGCATAACGTATGTTTTACATGAATAGTATTGAAAGTTTAAAGGGACACGCGGCAGTCTTGAATTTTTCATCAAGCATTAACATTAGCGTCTAAATGTATTACTCCAGTATTATTTTAACTTTAAAAATGTTTGTTTATAAATAAATAGAAAGTAATACAGTGTAGAATGCTTTTTCTCTCCAATGTTTAAATAAATATGTAAACATTCTATTAGTGCAATATAATCAACTATCAGTAACATGGAAAAACAATATGCTTTGCACTATTCAATAATGGTTGACTGTACAAGTTATGTAGAAAAACTAACGGGACGCCGCAAGTATAAAACAAATCAAGATTGCCCGGTATCCTTTTAGTTTGTATTTCAAATCACATTACAAAAGATTTACTTTGTGGGCGTAAATCTATCAGGTGGTTTACGGTTTCAACATGTTCAATGATAGAAATTAAAATATCGAATAATAATAGGACAATGACGACGATACATGTTTATATTTGTTCAGCATATGTAACCCTAAAACTGGATGTTCTCTTCCGTGGCGAAAATGTAATTTTAAAATTATTAGACATTTAAAAAAACTCCACAAACCTGATATTCCTAATGATGACAGCGCAGCTGGCTGTGTTAATTTCCGTCCATCAACATGCAGGCATTGTTTTACAGATTACAATGTTTCATTATATACTAAAGAAAAAAAGAAACGCCACACGGAATTTCATCTATATATTGTATGCATCCTATGCCGCTGTTAATCAAATGGTACATGACTACAATAGATTTATACTTTTCCTTTCGGAAAAGAAAAGTCTTAAACAAAACATAATAACATAACGTCATCGCTTCAAAGTTTCATACTTGACAGGATACGCGTTTGGCTCAAGCGGGTGAGCAAACTTAGGATGTAAACTTTTGACATCCCTTTACATTAAATACAGTACTGACATGGTTCAAATGTTTAAAGCGGAACATCAGTATTTACAAATTTCGGGTTACAAAGTGTAGTGTGATTAAAAAGTCTACAACCTTACAGGTGTGTCCTTTCTCTAAATAGCTGCAAGACTTTTTTTTTACATTATATCTTGAGATTTCTCTGGAATATTACGTGGAAATATGCATTATATAGCGGAAATTCACGAGTTGGGTTTATTTTTTCTTTTAGTCTAGTTCTATAGATGCATTACAATGGCGCCAGACTACACGATTAATGTTAAATTTATCCGGTGAACTGTACTATAATGTTACCGTTGTACCATAAAATGCATAATATTTGATAGTTTGTTAAAGAGACACACGACAATACCGTTAGCTTATCTACTTAACTTGCATTTGTTCGATCATTAATATCACTTAAAAGAATAGTTTAAATTAAATTGTTTTTGCATACTATTAACTGCTGATTTTATTTCACCAATAACGTATTTAAACCTATGGTAGAATAAGACTTAAAAAATGTTATCTAATTATATGCTAGCATGTTTAAAGTTAGATGATACTGGAATAATATACTGAGACGCTTAATTCAATGTTTGATAATCATTTGAAGATTGCCGCGTGTCCCTTTAAAGACGGATATGTTAGCCACTATTTAGTAATTTACTCAATACGACTGTACGTTAGAACATGAACTCTAACATCGAATCTAGTATTACCAAATAACCATCCGAATGCAATAGTTTAAAGGGACTGGAGGCAATCTAGAAGAACGATTGGTGTCTATTTTAGAATCAAATTCTACGTACATAAACATAAATAGAACATGTGATCTGTAATATTTAATTATTGTTGTGTCTGGAAAACTTGACGTGGACAGTTTTGTTGTATGCATCATTTATTAAGTAGTAAATCATATGATGCTTAAAACCGCTTACTGATTCTTGTTTTGTGATAGAAGTACACTTTATTTAAAGTTGTTATCCCACGAACAACAGCCAAATGTTACAATATATCTACACCGTTTCTAAACCTACCGACGACGGGGTATATATACAACTTACATATTTTGAGAATCCAAACTCTAGACACGATATAAACAACTTTAACCAGCCAGGTCAAACCCCAAAACTAGAGCCTCGAATTAAGAGTTTCCAACTCATAATTTATTTTACGCATATTCAATCACGGGTGTTTTAAGAACCAATGAACAAACCTATGCTTTTAATCGACACATATACATTATTATATGACCTGAACACCTGGCTAGAGTTTTAAGAAACTGTTTTGAAGTGTAATTTTGCCGTTATTTGGAGGGTTGGTTTCTTTAAATTATATTTTTTACAACTATTAGCAGTATAATCCCCGTTTTAATTAATATGTATGATTGAGCAACACAACGCAACCCAATCGTAGAGCTTTCCGAACCAAATTAGTTCCATTAACAATAATTACTCTGAAGGCAACATGTGGCTTAATTTAATGCATGAAATGCACCTTTCATATGAATTGAATTGAATTGAATTGAATGTTGTTTAACGGCTCATCAACACAGTATAGGTTATTTAGAGCCGCCCCAGAGAGAGGGGAAGGATACATAGGAATCCGGGAACCTGCCCTATTCTTATTATCGAATAGATTCCTATGGTTCTTTTACGTGCTCGGAGGATAGACCGATACACGGGACCGCCTGGTTTACGTCCTCATCCGACGGACGAACCTTTCATATGAACATGAATCATATTATGAGGATTTATATTTGTATTTGGATTGAAACCAATCGCTCTTCTAGATCGCCTCCCGTACCTTTAATATACTACTCTTCTAGATCGCCTCCCGTACCTTTAATATACTACAGCGTGAAACCAATCGCTCTTCTCGATCGCCTCCCGTACCTTTAATATACTACAGCGCAAATATCCGTTGTTGTTATTGTAACTGTTGTTGTTGTTGTTAAAATTTTGATCTTATTTTATTGTTGAAAAATGAAATTTTATTATATAAAAATACATCTTATAACTTTTCTTGAATGTCGTTTTAAAGACATATAGAATGTCGTATTATAAGAATCTTTCATGGGTATCCGGTGAAGATAGGGAATTCCAACCCGAGGTATAAGTGTTTTTATCGGAACCGAGGCTCTGCCCTATCTGAACCGAATATCCATGATAGATTCTGTTTCTTGCATATCAGAGACATGTTGCACGTTGACGCCGCCAGTTACTAACGTTATGCATGTTTTCCTGCATACCGGATGTTGGCGCGCGTGAATTTTATCTCGACCCTAGGGTGAGATGGATATATCTAGCCCCGGTAAAATGACGGATATCCTTGTCCGGTATGCAAGAATATATTGTCTTTGACGAGACTTGAATAAACTACAAGAAATATATCAATTCGATACAACTATGTACTGTTATATCGAATTACATTATTGTATATAACATTTTATTACGTCGATTCGTTTAAGAAAAAAACGACGCACACTTTTTATTTTTCTCAAAACGTCATATAACGTTAAAGAGAAACAGTTATAGTGGCCAGTTTTGAACCTTCGCATGAGTGACTATTTGAGAACTGAAACATTTGTTAGTAAGTGAGAATTGGAGAAAATGTATTAGGAAAAATGATATGTGACAAATTGCCATTTATTGCCGTGTATATATATGTATTTTGTTGTACCTGTGTACTCATGGACCTAAATGTCTTTTGTATTTTGAATAAATATGTTAATATGTATTATATATCGATATATTTTATCAAATCAGTAATGATTGGCGCTATTAAGGATGGCTTGGAAAGGACGTAGTGATAAGATTTTTTTTAAATTCATATTTAAAGCTTCTTTGGTATAATTTAGATTCAACATTATCAAAAAAAGGCTAGATCACCACACTTTTTTCCCCACTAGACGTCATTGAAAAAGGCACATATTTCTAACTTCAAAATTTCACTAAAAAGAGGAAAAATATAGTCATTGAACATTTTCACAATTGTTTTCATAACATTAAGTTTATTGAAAAACAACAATTAATTTTCGATTGCATATATACATATCTTTCAAATCATACATAAACAATTGTAATCCTCATTCGTCTTTTTACTTTAAAAAGCAAACATATATGGACCGTACCCCACCCACTTTTTTTTTTACCGAAAAATTAATTCAAGATAAAAAATTATGTTTTAATGATCAATTTTTTTTATAACTTGTATATGTCAAGGTCCTATGACATTTCTTTCAAAACAAGTAAAAAAATATATAGGTCACCAGGCTTCTAATGATTTTTTATTAAAGAAATCTTTAAATTACACCCATTTTGGAGTTATTTTGACATTTTTAATGTAAAATACTATACACACAATATTGACATGGAGATTGAAAATAAAATTAGCTCAGTATCTACTTTTATATATGTATTCCACTACTGAAAAACAAAAATCTGATTTATTCTATAACAAAAGGATAAATTCTACTCAGAGCTACCCATGCCCCCTATTTTGTTGACAACAAAAAATGATCACAAATGACGGAAAAGAAAAAGAAAAGAAAAAATAATGCTTAAAATTTTAAAATCTTAAATCCTACATTATATCCATATCTACTAGAATGAAAAAAATAAAACAATTCTGTTGTCAAATAAAACTATGATTTAAAAAATAAAATGTTTAGCCTTGAAGATGTTAAAACTTGCCCAGCCAACATCCTTAAATTAGCACTATTTTTTGTTATATTATATTGATCTCTTTTAAGAGACCACTCAAAGGAAGAGAAACATTGCCCATAGATGATCTGTCAAAACAGTGACCTCCGTGGCCGGGATGGTAAAGATGCTGCGTTTGAACCTTCTCGCCTCTCACCGCTGCGGGTTCGAATCCCACTGGGAGCTCGACTTGTGAGAACGTGTCTATTCTAATTTCTTACGGATGGAGTGAGGTACTGGTTCTACCCAGATAAATGTGGGTTGTCTGCCTCTACCACAAAAATGTAGGTAGTGTACCTCCATCAACGACAAATCGAGCGTCATATATAGCCTAAAATGTGCTGAAACTGACGTAAAATGCCATTCAACCAATAACTTTTAATACAGGTGTATTTTAATTTAAAACAGTGCCATTCGGAACTGAAACTATAACAGCGATCTCTTGTTTGATCTTAAAATAGACGGTGTCGTGAGCAGGTTTGACTGTTGTGTTAATTAATATTTTTACTGTTATTATGTTACATGTTTTATAAAATGGCTGAACACAAATAAATTGGAAGTTAGTTCATAATTATGTTCTGTCATTATTGTATACCAGCCTTTTCCAACGTTATTATCCAAGTCGATATATCAACTGATTTGATGATTACTTTATCTTATATATTTATTTTATAATTACGTTGACACGTGGGTGGTCTATTATATCAACAGGGTCAATGATTGCAAATTAAATTAAAAACAACAACAGAACAAAAGAGAGAGAGAGAGAGAGAGAGAGAGAGAGAGAGAGACAGAGAGAGAGGAGACACAGATAGAGAGAGAGTTTACCGACTGGCTAATGGATATTATGTTGGTCTTACAGAATCGCCGAAGCACAAACATTGATCAATCAAAACTACTTAGAATATCATGTAGACATTCAAGTAAATATTTGTCTCGGCCAGCTAGACCGCATCATGCATATATATCGGTCTGGGCAGATTAGGTCAATTAAAGCGCACACAATTTATTCGCGCGTTTTTTTCACGCTCATAAACGTCTCACACCACAATTAATTTTCCATAGGGTCCCATTGTAATGTTTTTGTTCGTGGCATAGAGATAAAAAAGATTTTGCAACATGTATTTATGCTTAAATTCTTCATTGATCCAATATCTGCATGCTATTAACTTTTAACGAATATTTACCAGATTGAACTTTTTTTAATTTCATGTTTGCGTGACACCTATCAAAATTTAGACAAAAATACAACCCCGTGGAGATTAGACCCATGATGTGTAAAATGAGGCAGAATTAGCTAGACATCTTAAATCAACATGCATTTTTCTGGGATCTCTTCCTAAAATGCTGTAGATTTAGAACCTGGTAAAGATAAATCAATGTATCCTGTAAAATGTAGAAAAGCGAACTTGTTTTTTTTATCTACCTCATTCATCTGTAGGGCAGGAGTATTCAAGGGAGATAATAGTGGTGTGAGTCCTTAAGTCGACGTTTACGTGACGTCATGGTGTAAAAACAAGTTCAGCGTCAATTGTTGACGCAGCAGTTAATATGGTTTACGTCACTTGCTGCTTCTCATAAGTTAAAAATAAGAAAATATTATTAAATTAACTTAAAAATATGTTTTTGAAAGTCTCGTTGAATCTCTAAAATTCTCACCAAAATCGCCCAAAACGAGAGGGCGATTTTAAATGTCCTATTTTCCCCAGGCCCTGGTTTTGGATCCGTGTAGCATAGCGTAACGAAGAAATCAGAAGCGGGCCGGGTGACCGAGGCTAAGTAAATATATATTAATTTTCATTAATCATAATTTCATGGCTACAGAATTGTCACCAACGATACCACCTGGAATTGATGATTAGCATAAAAGATGTCTTTATTTGTACTAAGTAAATGTGTTTCTAAACAAATGCAGGGTAGTTAGGTATACATTTTCCTTCGTCGTCTTTTATTATTACAGATTATCTTTTTTTAAAAATTACTATTACAAACAATTAGAGTCAGGGGCTAACGGCCACGCGGTAAACACATTTGGTTTTGCCTTAAAGGGACACTGTTCATAAGTAAAGATATATTGAGCATAAGCAAATAACTGTCTTTTTTTATTCAGTGAAATGTATACATGGATACATGAACATTGACCCAAATAATTATTCAGAAATAAATTCGCAAATTTGAAAGAAAAAAATAAATATTATTAATTATTTTGGGACCGCATTATTTACATTTCTGTTGGTCACATGATAACATTAGTGAACAGGTTTTAATCACAATATTGTCAATTTGAAGTCTGATCCTTAGATACTGATGAAAATATTGAAAAAATAGACTTAATATGTTGCCATTTATTGCCGTGTGTATATAAATATAAAAATATCGGACAGGGAAAGCAGCATTCAAGGACGACAGTCAACAACAAAACACAAAAACAAACACGCAAACAGACAAACGAGAAGGCAAAAGTAATAAAAAATGATAAACGACATGACAAACACAAAAGGGTTGACAATAGGGCTACCACCTTGGAACGGTCAGTAGCAACAAAGGCCACTGGGGGTTTAAACCGGTTCTAGGGTGCACCAAACCTCACACTTACCCGACTGTCATCCCATTAATACAGGACAGTGTAAATAAAGAAATTCCCGCCATGATCTAATCTCTAACCAACAAGGTAGCATCAATAGGCTGTACCTGTGTACTCATGGACCTAAAGGTCTTTTGCATTTTGAATAAATATATATAATATATATGCACTCATCAGATGTCCATTACTGAAGTGGACCAACAGGGGTGTCTCCATATATAATATATGAAATAAAGCATATAATTGGTGCAATATAATTAGTTGTAGGAACCTCAAACGCAAAAAGTGTCACATATGTACAAAACTGGTGACAAATGTTAAAAAAAAGTCATGTATGTAGAAACATGCCACAAATGTAACACGATTGGTTACATGTGTAAAAACAGTATTTTGCGACAAATGTAAAATAAAAGTTCACAAATGGAAAAAAAATAAAAGTCACATAATTATGTCAAAAAATAAAAATAACACGAATCTAATAACGACTTGCTTCACGTGCAAATGATGTCGAAGTTATAATATCGTTATCGAACACAACACAATAATGCAAGATTAATAACAAATCTACTTAACATTTAAAAGAAGAAGAAACGTTAGTTTAGAATCGATGAATAATGAAATATTATTTTATAGAACATGTACGAGCATATGTATTAAACTTAAATGCATGTCTTGCATAAGACCCATCGTTTTAGCAATGGTTAAATGCTGATTTAAGGTTGGAGTTGACATGCATTCAATGTTAATATGTTAATAAATGTAACGCGCTGGTCGTTCAAGTGGTAGCGTACCAGCACATTGTCGCCGTAGCCTCGTTAAAGTGTTAAATAAAATGGATTCCGATAGAATACTTGTAAATAAATAAAACGCTATAAAAAAAAACCTATTTCAAATTAAAATAACAAGGAAGATAAATAATTGAACTACTCATGTGAACGTTTCCTTCTTTAAATACTCTCTTTAGGAAATGCTAAATATCAATATCATCAACAAGTTAATATATAATGAATGTAACAATTCTTGACCAACAGATTATGAATAGTGAATCTAGTAGATCTTTACAAATGACTTAGATTAAAAAGAAATATAAAAAGATCGGACAGGGAAAGTAACATGCAAGGAGGACAGTCAACCACAAAACACAGAAACAAACATGGAAACAGACACACAAGAAGGCAAAAGTAATAATAAAAGTAAACGACATCACAAACACAAAAGGGTTGACAATAGGGCTACCGCCTTGGAACGGTCAGTGGCAAAGTAGGCCACTGGGGGTTTAAACCGGTTCTAGGGTGCACCAAATCTCACACTTACCCTACTGTCATCCCATTTAAACAGGACAGTGTAAATAAAGAAATCCCCGCCATGATCTAATCTCTAACCAACAAGGCAGCATCAATAGGAAAAATAAGTAAAACACAAATATGCTCGGGTAAATATAATACAAAAAAACAATAGCATAGAAAGCCACAATGAAGGTAATATTCAAAGTGTCCCTTTAGTTACTTCACACTATGATAAATAAAAGATGCTCTCTTTAAAACAGACTAAGTGTCTTTTAGTACTTATTATTATAAACGAATTCTAAATAAATGCTCCCTATCAGTAGATATTAGATAAACAAATTACCAATGAGTAAATGAATCAAGGATGCTGGAAAATCAATGGAGGTCAGAGTGATTGTGCGCAGTTGACCTTTCCTTAAATACTAAACATCCCTAAAACTGTGTGCCGCACAAGAATTACATGTGCTAAGAACGCCGCACAAGCATTGCATATAACGAAATACATAATAAACCGCGCAACGTCAAAGTCGCAGAAAACCGCACAATGAAATACGTGCGCTTTTCCTACTAGCCTAACTAAAGTCTGAAATTACAACGTATTCTACTATTAAACTATAGTAAACAATAAACAATATTAATAAATGAATAATCTTTACATAAAACACTTACATTGGATAAACAATCTGACCTTAAATAAATGAGAAATGAGTGTTTCAAAAACATTTACAACTCGATTTAAACTTAGCGCGCATAGCGTTGCTATAGAAAACAACCCATAATGCAATGGACATAAGCATCCAAAATGGTTACCGGAAACATACTCAAAGCAACACGCGATAAGAATAAACAACTAGAATTTGACTGACTACACTCGTTACAAAAACGTAACTTTATAGAAACTAGTCTAGATGATAAATTAGACTGAAAGCGTAATCATTATGTTAATAAATTACAAATATCGATCTAAAAGATCGATGTAACCTCAAATCGCGAAAACGAAAGTAGAATACAGAATAGCGAGGCACTACAATATATTTAGTTAAAGGATAGACATTGTTAATTTCTTTTTATCGTGTAATACCCCACCCCTACCCCACCTACTCTCCACACTCCTTTTAATCAACCAATATTAACATTTTCTTAAATAAAACCCTTATGTTCAACTTTATATGTTTTGCAGTTTTCATTTTCCCTCCCAGTTGTCGCTTCTTCGCTTTTATAGAAGAAGAAGAAGATTTTATTCATAAATCAATAGGCCATAGGACCGTAAGATACTACAAATGCATATATACATAGAACATGTGACATAGCAATAAACATATTTACAGTTCTAAGTAATTACATGAACATTATTCTGTTATAAGCGTAATATTATATTATTTGTATTCCTAATTAATAGAAATAACGGAGAAGGTGATATTATTGTGATGTTACGAAGTTTTGCAAAACATTTCGAACATAATTAATATAACAATCCCAAAGTGGTAGTGCCCCACAAATGAAGTAGGATTGGTGATTTGGTCTGTTCATACCTAACGCGCTCACTGCATCCGTACGGCACCGCCAACTGGGTAATTAACGGCTGTAAATAGTATTTATGTTAGCTATATTTGCAAACTAATGACACCATTTAAAATAAGTTTAATATAAAAACAACTGTAGTTATAACACTTTAAAGTTGGAAATGTAATTACCTACATATTTACAATTATATACGACTTATATAACATGCATATATGATAATCAAATATAAAACAAAAGTTACATTAATTGGATGTCAAATATGGATTAAGAAGATTTTCAATATATGGTCATGTAATCTGTTTCTTTACTTCAAAACATTTGAAGATATACAAACTTAAATTGCTGATGACATTTTTATTTTCGCTACTAAATAGCTGTTTTAGCTTAAACATACTTGGTCTCGTCCAGAAATACCTTTTTATGTGTATTTTACGTATGTCTCTAAATATAGAACATTCTAAAATAAAATGATACTCATCTTCAAGCTTATTACACGTAATACATTTTCTTTTGTCATGGGGACTACTGTGTGGTCTGTGCCATCTACCTGATTCAATTTGTAGACTATGCGATGAAACAATTAACCTAGTCATTGCAATTCTAAATTTTGGAATATTTACACATTGAAGAAAGAACTTTAAAAGTATAAAGACAATTTTCAACATTTCCTACACCTTGAGCGAGCCATACATAATAAACACCCATGGAGGACAGCAGCTTATGGACGAGAGTGACCCATTTATTTGTATATTGTTCACTATCACACATTAACATGTTATACATTTACAATACTTAGTATCATTACTTTATACAATTTTAAAATACGTTTACAATATAATGTATGAATACGTTCAATATTCTGAGAATTATGAAAGCCCCAAACTTCATAAGAATAAGTTAATATAGGTAAAATAAGTTTGTCAAAAAGCTCTAATCTATGTTTGATTATCTGAAAATTTCATCAGAAGTTTGTTTAGTTTAAAAATAGCCGTCTGTGCTTTACCAGCTAAGATCATTTGTGTTTCACTAAAAGATCCACCTTGTGAAAAAACTAAGCCAAGGTATGAACAAGTTTTGACTATTTCTAGATTCTAACCATTAAAAACAAAATTTAAGTTTCTAGATAACATTCCCGCTTTTCTAAAAATAATTACTTTGGTTTTATTAACATTAACTTTTAATTTCCATCTCTGTCAATAATCATATAATATATCTAAACCCTTTTGAAGAATTTCAGGTGTTTCAGAAAAAATAACTATATCATCAGCGTAAAGCAAAATGAAAAGTTTCGTCATATACATATCAATGCCATCAAATCCATTTAACATAAAAGTATACTGGAATCAGTCTGTCCATCCGTCTGTTTGACTATCTGTAAACACAACCTTGTCCACTCGATAACTCTTCCGCTATATAACTATTTTTAGACGTATAGTCAATTGTGAAATTCAATGAACGTTATTGACAATTTTCATATAAAAACACGTATCTGCAATGATTTTTCAATAATGTTTTTAGTGTTTCCCTCGGATTGGTGCTTTTGAGTTATCTCAGTTATATAACGATATATATTTCACTTCCGAATACTTTGTCTATACTTTAACTAGTTGGTAATATGTAAAATACTCTGAAATATGTGTTAGCTATTTAAGACAAATATTTAATACGTATACGATACAAGAATAGTCATTTATAATATAATTTTAATGGCTGGGAAATTTCTCAGAGCACAGACATGGCAATCAGTTTGACTGAGCTATATAAGGTACAGATTTCTGAGTAGAACCTCCGTTATTCCGTAATTATATGGCAAAATTAGAGATATGTACCACGTATGCGGGAATTCCTATATATTCCGTTACTGTATTCAACAACATATTCAGAGCTATTTTCTTCAAAAGGAAATATAGATATAAAAATCGAACAGGAAAAGCAGCATTCAAGGACGGCAGTCAACCACAAACACACACAGAAACAAAGAACAACTTTAAAGATGAATAAAAGGCAAAATAAGACATCACTACCACAAAAGGATTGACAATAGGGCTACCGCCTTGGAACGGTAAGTGGCAAAAACAGGCCGCCGGGGGGGGGGGGGGGTGTGTGGTTTAAACCAGGTTCTAGGGTGCACCAAACCTCACTCTTACCCTATTGTCATCCCAATAAAAGGGACAGTGTAAATAAAGATATCCCCGCCAGGTTATAATCTCTAAAAAACAAGGCAACATTAAAAGGCAATATAATTAAGACACATAAATGATAGGGTCATCTCAAATGATAGGGTCGTAACCTCTTTTGATAAACGTTTTAAGAGTATACTATTATTGGAATCGCTTTATAGAAACTGAATACGTTATAGCCTGGTAAAGACTAGGTCGGACGGAATCACGAAAGGAAGGACATCGAGCACACCTATACACGACTTGGTCGAACAAAATGATTACAGGACGGACATCGAGCAAAACTATATTCATATTCCCGTCCGGTAGAAACCGTTTGTATGTGTGTGTGGTGGGGGTGTGGGGAATAATATTACGAGGTCACGACACAAAATGCAAAAATAATGATGCATACATGCACATGTAACCTTAATGCGAGATTTATATTCCAAAGTGGGGAATAATAACCATAATGTGTAAGTCACATTTATATTTACATCCACAAGAAGCCGTAACTGAGGGACAAGAGACCGTATCATTTCTCGCTTCATATTTTTACATATTAAACTGATCAAATATGTTGTTAGTGTCAACATTTTGGTTGCATGACTTTTCCGATACATTTTTTAATAAGTGTGCGTAGGTTTTGAAATAGTATCTCTATTATAACTGAGTTCCAAAGGAAAATCCTCTGTTGACGGAAAATACGTCAAAACACTACGTTTCTGTAAAATTTAAAACAGTATTCCACTGCAAATAATGAGTGCTTTTATATCGTAAATGTACCAGCTACATAAATATGATACACTTCCCGTGTTCTTAATTACATTTTCTGTATGGCATCAAGTTTTGCCGTATCCCAAATCACCTGAAGTCCGTATGAAAAAATCGTCAAATATCCACTCAAGTTGTAGCCGTCCCGAATAGACTAACTGTGATCCTATTAAATATGTTGTTGGAAAGAAACGTCGCCTACAACAACACATTCCAATGAAAAAAACGTCAAATATCCACTCACGTTGTAGCCGTCCCGAATAGACTAACCGTAATCCTATTAAATATGTTGTTGGAAAGAAACGTCGCCTACAACAACACATTCCAATGAAAAAAACGTCAAATATCCACTCACGTTGTAGCCGTCGCGAATAGACTAACCGTCATCCTATTAAATATGTTGTTGGAAAGAAACGTCGCTTACAACAACACATTCCAACGAAAAAATCGTCAAATATCCACTCACGTTGTAGCCGACAGGGGCGTACCTGGAGTGCTTTTGGGTATACGCACGGGGGAGGGTGTGTGAGGGGTATGTCCCCATGAAGTTGTTGGGCGTCCCCTGGAATTTCTTTGAAAATTTGAACCTTAAATAAGTAGTTTTGAGTGACTTAGAAACGTATTTTGAAGCTATTCCCCATCACCCTAACCACCCTTCGGCTTCTTTTTAGTTTTTTTTTCATTTTTCCGACACCCAACTCTGAATTATACGCACGGGCGTATCTAGGAGTATGCCCAGGTACGCCCCTGGCCGAATAGACTAACCGTGATCCTATTTAGATATGTTGTTGACGAAACGTCGCATAAAATAACGCATTCCAATGCATCGTGTTTTTTTGTTTTTTGCATCTGACGTTTAAAATGATGTCTCAACGGTTTACGTTTTTTCTGGCGTTTAAAATGACGTATTTACGGTTAACGTACCTGACGTCAGAGGTATTGTATAGACATTTTCCCCAATAACCTATCAGCATTGACATTTTAATAAACCATGTTAGATTTCTGAAATATTGATGGACACTAGTGTGATAATGATTGACACGTGTCTCACATTGAGTGTTACTTGTATACTTTAAATTAAAACTAGTGTCATGTAGATCGTAAAACTAATAAGGTTGAAAGTTAAGAAAATGAAAAAACATTAGTTTGTCTAAAAACCTAGATACTTCCATCCATGCCACCTCATACTGAACATCGGAATCACATTCGCATTGCGCAAGTGTATGCGCATGCGCACGTGGTGGGCCACTCTTTTCATTTGAGACTACATCATCGTTATTTGTAGATTTCACACAACTTTCTGTCAGACAAGAACAACCTTCATCCACATGTATGTGTCTTTTCAACTCGAAATGTGTTGTTACATCTGCAGATGACGTCCGGTTCTCGAAAGTAGCATAGTTGGAAAACAGTTTTAGCCATACTGAATCATTTCTAAACGTAAAGCTGCCCGGTTTGTAGAAAACGGCGATGTTGATCACGGTCACTAAGATACTTAGCAAGCTCAGTGTCATTTCTGTGATCAAAAGCAATTCAAAGTACGTTATACGGGTAGCTGACCTGGGTAGGTTAGTCTGAATTATGGTGAGGTACAGAACTAGAGTTAACGTTATTGAAATGGTCAGCGTCATTTTTTCGCCAGATTCAGTCGGCAGTTTGAATACAAGCGTCCCCGTAAGCGAGATAAGAGCCGTTGGTATAACCATGCTGATGACGACCAACGTCGGCAGGCGCTTGATTCGAATATTGTATCGACAGCACACCTCTCCGTGACTCTGAATTGTGGTTAGGGACGATCCTGTCACTGTCCATTCCCCATTTGGTTCTAATAAACTCAAGTCAATGCCGTTAAACAAAGAATTAAAGTTTTGATGCTTTGCTGTTGAAAAAGTTGGTGCTATATCGAAATGACAGTCTTGCTCGTCAAATGGGTATTTTTGAGCGTTGATGTCACAAAACGTCTCATAGACATCTCCTGATGACCACATCGTTAGTCCGTTGTAAAACAATACAATACCAGAATCTTCCTTAACCAAAAACGTACCGCTTCGTGCATTGCGTATGGCTACGTCAGGTAACCATATAGTTTTAGGGTCCACTGTTAAATAATCCATTTCAGATTTATACGATATGTTAGCAGGATTCAATGTTGGGCAATCATCTCCATCACATACTGGCTTTAAAGTCTCAGCCAATATTTCGTCTTTCCACATCATTATGAAAAAGCACGATGTTTCCAAAATATTCTCCAGCTCGTTGACATCGAGTATATTTAGAATATGAAAATATAAATAAACGTATACCGGGTCACGTAGGTTCAGAACTGGGCGAACATTCCGGCTATAATGTTGTGTTCCGTTATTCAGTAAATGTGTCACATCAGTATAAGGCCTATCGGTATCTTCTGGTAAATAATCACCCGCCGTTAAATTATCACACGCTCCAAAATGATAAAAAACAATGTGAAGAAATATAAAAATCCCAAACATTTCCATTTCACTTATTTTCAAAAGAATGTGAATGTCTATTTCATGAAGTAATTTAGCATAAGTATGTTCTAATCACGTGTTTATCAAGCTATTTGGATTATTCTTTTCAAGTTATATTGCAAAAAATAACATTTTAATATTATGATAAAGATATACACAAACACGATAAATGGTACTGCATCAACACATCTCTCCGCTTAAGCTTCACCGCTTGTAGGTACTTCGTTAAGATATACTACTCCCATAAATTCCGGAAACATTAAAAAACCCACACAAAATCACTAGTCTATACAATAACAGTTACACTAATTCATTAACATATCTTCCTTGAATTATCATCCTTTCATAGTTCTTTAGCAGAAAACAATCAGCTGTTGCAAGGCATTCTGGAACAATTATTAAAAAATAAAAAAAACGCACAACGTTTTATGGCATATAATCCTCAATACGTGTACGTAGGGGAGCATTCAGGGTTATATACCCGTCAGCGCACTCTCTGGCGTCCTGAAAACTGTTATCAATGTCTCTCCGTTGCTACGTATATAGTTTGTATTATTTATTTAGACATATTTAGACATGGTTCTGGTACCATGTGATTCATTACTAAATAATCTATCGATTTATTAAAACAATCTCTGGATTGAAGAGCCTAAAAGCATTTTACTCTAGCCATTATAATTGTGTCATGAACATTGAAAAGACTAATGGGTTTGATATGGCCTATATGCGGCATTGTTTGTTCAGTTCCATCAGCCCTTTGTCGTATTATCATAACAAAAGAGCTGAGCGCTTTGTTTTACTATTTACATTATTTTTTTTAGATGAATGCTTTTAAATATTATTGAAAAAGGCGCATTTCGGCTGACACGTTTTGAAAATATTTCAACTTATAGTGATTGTGTATCTCTTAAAAGCATTTGCTGGATGGTACATGACGCAACATGTCGAAAGTTATATTTACGCTCTGTGCTTAACTCTCCGTGGCAGAGGGGTTAACGACGTTGCGTTGTAAACCTTCTCGCCTCTCACCGCTGCGAGTTCGAATCCCACTGGGAGCTCGACTTGTAGGTCAGGAAGTGTCGATTCTTACGGATGGCGGGAGGTGTACAGTACTGGTAGTAGATGGTCTCCACCGCCAAACATCGACCGTCGTAGATAACCTTACATGTGTTGAAATGACGTAAAACACCGTACAAACAAATTAACTTTGCAAATGCAGTAAACATATTGCAGTGTGTGATTCTTTTAAAGAAACTAACCAGCCAAATAACGGCAAAGTTACACTACAAAACCGTTTATCGAAACTATTTCCAGGTGTTCATATCATATAGTAACGTATACGCGCCGATTAAAAATAGGTTCATGGGTTCTTCAAATTACCGTGACTGAATATGCGTAAATCGAATTCTTAGTTGGTATCTTCTTAGGGACCTTTTTAATATATCTTACCTGGTGAATCGACGGTTAGGAGTTTGGTGTAGGATTGTTTTTGGTGTAGGCTACCGTATTTTATTTATTTAATATATTTTGATGTTCGTATACAAAAAAAAAACGGGCTCGTGAACCCAGGTTTACGTTCGATAAACTAGGTTTCTCGATTGAATTATGAATTTCGGTCGTTATCCTAAGTTCACGAGCTTGAACCTATGTTTACGGGCTTGAACCTGGGTTCACGAGCGTGAACCATAGTATACGAACGTGAACCTATGTTTACGACCGTGAACTTAGGTTTACGACCGTGAACCTAGGTTTACGCCGTGAACATAGGTTCACGCTCGTGAACATAGGCTAACGACCGAAAATCATAGTTTTGTTCGAGAAACCTAGTTTATCGAACGTAAACCTAGGTTCACGTTCGTAAACTATGGTTCACGCTCGTAAACCCAAGTTCACGGTCGTGTTCATAGGTTCACGTTCGTAAACTATGGTTCACGCTCGTAAACATAGGTTCACGTCCGTAAACTATGGTTCACGGTCGTAAACATAGGTTCACGTCCGTAAACTATGGTTCACGGTCGTAAACATAGGTTCACGCCCGTATCTATGCTTTACGAATCGTATCTATGATGTACGAGCTTAGCCAATCGGCGGTGTGCACCACTCTTACGTAGTTGAAACCGTTTTCAGATCTCCGGAGCGTTCATTGCAGACGCCTCGTGTATTCATTGCAGTAACTACATTGTCATCTAAAGCTCCGACTTGTATGTCATAAGCACGTACAGACCGTTGCAGATCATATAACAGTTTTGAAATTTCTTCGAAAAAATCACTAAGAGTCGCGACAGAGGAACGTTCAATTCGATCCGGTAGCGGAGATTAAATAAATAAAAACAATAATACAAATATGAGAAGGCGAAATATGCCCACCAGTTTGTCTCTTTGTAGTTTCCTGTTTCCCATTCAGATATGCGCTGTTGTGATTGGCTATGTTCGTAAATCACAGATACGAGCGTGAACCATAGTTTACGAACGCGAACCTATGCTTACGAGCGTGAACTTGGGTTTACGAGCGTAAACTATGGTTTACGCCTGTTATCCTATGTTTTCGCTCGAAAGTATAGATTAACATGATTTTACGCTCGAAAAACCTAGTTTATCGATCGTTAATTCTGGGTTCACGTAATTATTGGACAATTGGCGGTATTTAAATACACACGTTATCTCGATATTCATGTTTAACATGCTGACTCGGCAACCATAGTTAACTATATATATCGGTAATTGTATGTAGCAAATTCGCTGCAAAGAGGGTGTGATAGAAACGGATACTTTGCATTTTTGGGAACGCAGTTTTGTGTTGTTGAAGACAGTGGAATGATTAAAACTCAAGGAAGTATATTTTGTGTGGATCGCGTCATCGCCATCGTACCATCGTACCATCGTCATCGTACCATATTACCATCGCGCATCGACTTTAAACGCGATGGTACTATGGTACGATGGTCCATCGTTCTATCGCGCATCGACCTTTTGCAACATCGCACATCGACTACAATGCGCGATGGTACGATGAATTTCTCGGTAAGAAAACATTGCCAAAAAGTATTGTCGAATCTTTGCATCCATGGTGTTATCAATTTTTGTTTCGCTTTGATGTGCGCATGTCTCAACGAAAGGCGATGGAGCGATGGTAGCATCGCCATCGTACCATCGTGCCATCGCCATCGTACTATCGCGCATCGACTTGTAAAGGTCGATAAGCGATGGTACGATGGCCCTGACGGAACACCGTAATATACTGACTACAATTTATAATTGGTGCCTGGATTTGATGAATAATTTGAAAACAAACGAGACATGAATGTAATTGAATAAGCTTTCGTACAGACCCATGGCTCACAGAAACGTGTACTCGGATCGAGTATATATAGTATTGACACATACATTAGAGTAGTGGCTTTTATTGACACATACACTAGAGTAGTGGCTTTTATTGACACATACACTAGAGTAGTGGCTTTTATTGACACATACACTAGAGTAGTGGCTTTTATTGACACATACACTAGAGTAGTGGCTTCTATTGACACATACACTAGAGTAGTGGTTTCTATTGACACATACACTAGAGTAGTGGTTTCTATTGACACATACACTAGAGTAGTGGTTTCTATTGACACATACACTAGAGTAGTAGTTTCTATTGACACATACACTAGAGTAGTGGTTTCTATTGACACATACACTAGAGTAGTGGCTTCTATTGTACCCTGTTAGCTGACTTAGAATACCATTAGACAACTATGATACCAAGTATTTCATCGCGATCAAAGATATTTTAGTGTAATTTTCTTTTGTTTGAATGGTGTTTTGCGTCATTTTTGGCTAATATAGAAACGCAGTCAACCCTGTCCAAAGTAATGTCTCATCTTTCATTGCAGTCTGAGAACATAGAGTATGTGTATTACTAGTGATTAATATATAGAGGATATGTGTTTGTTTGGAGTGAATATAGGATTTATTTTCATCGAGAAGTGAGAGAATTTGTATTTTCACGAGTGCTTTAGTGCTCAAGTGAAAATATGCGAGTTTCCTCACTTTGAGATGAAAATAATCTTCACGACAAACCAAAACATATTCTATTTATTATATACTCACAACCTTGAAACTTATACATAAAAGACATAATGCGGCAAAACAATTACGCCAATAACGTCAACAACGTCAACAGCGGCATTATGTCATTTTCGGTATTTCACATGTGAAATATAAACAAGGAAAACTTAAGGTTTTATTTTAATCATGAAATCCACTATTTCACTGGAAAGTATATAATAAATGTACCTCTTATCATTTGACTTCTCTCTCATAACGTCTGCGTGGCCGAATGGTTAACGACGTTGAGTTGTAAACATTTGCCTCTCACCGCTGCGGATCTCACTGGGTGCTCGACTTGTAAGCAAGGAAGTGTCGATTCTTACGGATGGCGGGAGGTACTGTGTCTACCCAGGAAACGCGGATGGTCTGCCTCCACCACAAAAAATCGACCGTCATATATAAACTTACATGTGTTGAAAATGACGTAAACACCATACAACAAACACCATACAAACAAACACAATACAAACAAACAAACATTTCACCACTCTGTATGATAACATTTATATTTTAATTTCCCATAACGTTTAAAATACAGTTTCCAATAAACTAATCCAATATAGCGTTCATATCAATTTTTTGAAAAAAGTTGTCTTTGAACAAATATGAACCGGCAAATTAACATCTCTAAATGACAACCATTCCGAAATTACTAGACATATTTTCTAAAATAAGTCTCTTAAGATTTTCTTTATTATACTATTTCCAAGCTATTGCTATACATTAAATAGTTATTTTCCAAAACAATGTTGTTCAGGCGTGTGAACAATAACAGTGAAAATATAAGCTGATATGGCTCACAGGTGAAGATATAAACAATGGAAATATAAATAATCATAAAATCCACAAATTTCACTGGAAACTAGATAATAAAATTAATATATTAATCAGGTAGTGATTGTTTTATTTTATTTTATTGTGTTCCTTTCTTGATTTGATGAAAAGTCTTCATATATCATTTGACATGTTAACAAAAAAATATTTTATAGTGATGGCAATGGATGACTTTATATACCTTGACCTGTCGTTGCATCTGTACGAGACACTGGAGACGGTCGGTGCTTCAGAGGAGATACGACAAGTACACCGGGGATATGTTACTGGAGAGATTGTTGAGACGATTAAATATACCTTAGATCACGATCAACCCAAAACCTTGTTTTATTTTGGAAGTGCCAGTGCTAGATTCAATATTGAACTAGGCACGAATGTAAGATTCTATTTTGCAATTTAATCCAAAATGCCACATAACGTATATTTACGTTATTCATTTACCTTCCTACGAATGTTTCTCTTGATAACGTCACGTGTTGTTTCTGTCTTCTCCGTACGACACCGAAACAGCTTCGTCAATTTCCGTAATCCGATTGTACACCGAGAAATGTGCATATTTATTACCCTGGTGTACTATGATATAATTTATGGCATGACTTTAGTACATTCTCACACCGCAAGTGATGTGATAAGTGTAGTTATTTCAGGGCTCGAGATTGCCGCGCCCCCTTTATCACCATCTCCCATGACCTTTACATTTTATAACTTTTTATCATCAATTGCAATAAGTAAAATCACTCATGATTGATGATCTACTAATTTACGTCTGTAGGCCATCTCGCAAGGTATGTTACGTTCTAATTATACCCACTGCCTCTTAGGGATTGGTTAATATTCCTGAAGCAAATACGATTAAAGGCGATACACGCGGGTTTGTTCTGTCTTGTGTTTTCCAAAGTCTATTTTAATTTAAATTAAAGTTATATTGTTCATGTTCGTTTATACTATAAGATCATACCGCGCAAACATAATCATCGTGAAGCTGAATAATATTATGATAATTTGATTTATTTAAGTCAATAAGCGTTCTGAGCATCCGAATCACTAAGAAGTATTATGTTTTCACGGGAGAAATAAAATAGTATTACGCAAATGTACAGTCACAAGAAAGTAGGCAAATGCACATTTCCTGCGAATTAAAAATGTTTCTGACGACAGGCTATTATAAAACACACTATTTGCATCACAAATAAGTTTGGTACACAGTCAGACCTGTAATAAGACATCACTAAAGGGAAAAACAACTTTGGCCTCATAGGTTGGCTCTTTATACAATTATATTTGAATTTAGAACAATACAAGAGGGAAGTGAAATGATGGTCTCTTGAAGCAGGTGTGTTCTTAAAAGAGGTGGACTCTAGAAACGGTTAGACTGTGCAGATATTAATCAGTTCATAGTTGCGTCATATAAAGCCCTGATCACATGGGTGAAATAAAGGGTAACAGAAAGTCATATCATGGAAATAACCGAATGTTTCTGGTGTAACACGCCCATTGATTGTTGCATTGAGATGTGTGTGAATTAAAATTTAAATGCCATGTTGTCATTCATATCTGGGCCCAAATTAAAAATGAATAACTTACATTCTCATCACAAATGACAACATATGCTGCCAAATAATCCTCAGAAAAATGGGGGTCATGTATCTTCTAAAAAAGAACTTGTCTCATGAATGAATGGACCCTTTAAAAACATAAACACTGAGATGCCATAATATTGTATTCATACACTCATTTTCATATAAGCAAAATAAATTAAAACTCACAAGTTAACATGGCAATGCTTGAAAAATGTAACAAAATAGATCAACAATGTGATATAAACCAAAAATAGCACTTTAAATTAGTGAAAATGCCTTTTTTTACAAAAAGAAATGAGAATTATTTATTGACGCCATTATGCGATACCCCAGGCCGACACTTCCTGTGTTGCAATGGGTGTGCTACACCTTCTTTCCATTTGGGTCCAGGCAGCTTCGTATCACCTCGACTATCTTACCGGAGTGATACGGAAGTTACCGATTAATTACGGTTGTGTATGATTTGTCACTTTACGTTTCATTGCTTCCATACTGTTTTCGCGCCAGGTTATTGGCTACAGAATCATTATCCGTGGATGAAATATCCACTTATAACCATTCATTTCTTTCATTAGACAAATTCAAATTCAATGGCATTCATTTTAAATAAAGTTTTGCGAAAAAAATGTTGTGTACACCATTACGACAGACATGAACACATCATAATGGACTAGATGTAATTAATACATAACATGAATAGTTTTCTCCCTGGAAACAGCGTAGTGAGTCAGCTGAAGTTGACGGGTCAACAAAGTCATTGCTGAGGTATATGATAAATAGAATAAAATAGTTATCGTATTACAATCCCATTTAATGAATCGAGTTATCACTATTTAATTTGGCAAGACTCTGGCGAATGATACTTGGATTTTGCGTTTAATTTTAGCGAGTCTCTGTCTATTGCAGAAAGATAAATTGTTTTATTAAACAATTTCATATCAAATTATTTGAAACACATTTTGAGATTCATTACAAACTCGATTGCAGTTTAATGATTTTCATCACGTATACACTGGAACTTGATAGTAAATACGGCAGCCTTGAGTCTTAAATCTTAAGAGAGAGAGAGAGAGAGAGAGAGAGAGAGAGAGAGAGAGGCATGAACGTGAGATCTGCAAACTCGCAATCGCGTTTCGCGTTCTCTCGTTCCTGCGATCTCGCCTCAAAATATCGCATTCTCGCCGCGCATTCGCGCGTTCTCACCTCGCATTCTCACCCTGTACACGACAGAACGCGAGACGAGTTTGTGAGGCGAGATCGTGTTCACGCTCTGTCGCGTACAAGGCGAGATCGCGAGGTTGCGAGATGTCCAAACCAGCTCCCGTATGTTTTCTACGCAATTTAAATATTTGCAAATCATATTTAATAATTTATAGAATAGTAAGAAAAAGTAATTCAACACATTACGACATTTCTTAATATCTATTGTAATAAACTATTCTGCCGAGTATTAGAATTTGACATTTGTACTCCGCCTTTGTGTGAAGTTGTTGGACATGTTTCGTTTTGATGTTAAGTTCCATGCACGTTTTAACACAGACAGTGCAAAATTGAAAAGTTTAAAGGGTATGCTTTGGAACACAGTCTGTTTCCTTGACATTTAGGCGTGTTACGCTTGCAATGACAAACTGTATACAAAGTTTGATGAATACACATGCACACTTCGTCTTGAAACATTCATTTGATGTTCTTTGGAACCCAGCTTGTGACCTTGATATTTAATAGTGTTACGGTACGATAACCCCATTCAACAACAAACTATATACACCTTTTGATGCAGAAATATGAACTAATGAATCAGTTATTGGGAAGTGTAAAGTTATTGCGTTAACGTTACATCATTGCGTTGTCAGTTGACAGCACCTTCTTTAAGATAAATAAAAATACTATAATGAAAGGGAAGTCTTAAGAAACCCTCTGACGATCCAAAAACAACAACACAATTTAGCAGACTACTCGCTTGATTGATCAAGTCGAGGGTCTCTTTGAAGACTGTATTATTTCACATGAGTTCACTCATGCGGGTTGGTTAAACTTAAATCGCCCTTATGAATCAGAACGGCTTGAAAAAGGTCCATATCTCGAATAATAGTTTGTACTTAAGAACTTCTCGGGCTTAATACTAGATTAGTATATGTGGTACATATGTACCACTGGAGCTCAATTCCCGAGGAATATAGTAAGTACATATGTACCACTGGAGCCCAATTCCCGAGGAATATAGTTAGTACATATGTACCACTGGAGCCCAATTCCCGAGGAATATAGTTAGTACATATGTACCACTGGAGCACAATTCCCGAGGAATATAGTCAGTACATATGTACCACTGGAGCCCAATTGCCGAGGAATGTAGTTAGTAAATATGTACCATCGGAGCCCAATTCCCGAGGAATATAGATAGTACATATGTACCACCGGAGCCCAATTCCGGAGGAATATAGTTAATACATATGTACCACTGGAGCCCAATTCCCGAGGAATATAGTGAGTACATATGTACCACCGGAGCCCAATTGCCGAGGAATGTAGTTAGTACATATGTACCACTGGAGCCGAATTCCCGAGGAATATAGATAGTACATATGTACCACCGGAGCCCAAATCCCGAGGAATATAGTTAGTACCACGGGAGCCCAATTCCCGAGGAATATAGTTTGTACATATGTACCACTGGAGCCCAATTCCCGAGGAATATTGTTTGTACATATGTACCACTGGATCCCAATTCCCGAGGAATATAGTTAGTACATATGTACCACTGGAGCCCAATTCCCGAGGAATATAGTTTGTACATATGTACCACTGGAGCCCAATTCCCGAGGAATATAGTTTGTACATATGTGCCACTGGAGCCCAATTCCCGAGGAATATAGTTTGTACATATGTGCCACTGGAGCCCAATTCCCGAGGAATGTAGTTTGTACATATGTACCACTGGAGCCCAATTCCCGAGGAATATAGTTTGTACATATGTACCACTGGAGCCCAATTCCCGAGGAATATAGTAAGTACATATGTACCACTGGTTCCCAATTCCGGAGGAATATAGTTAGTACATATGTACCACTGGAGCCCAATTCCCGAGGAATATAGTTAGTACATATGTACCACTCGAGCCCAATTCCCGAGGAATATAGTTAGTACATATGTACCACTGGAGCCCAATTCCCGAGGAATATAGTTAGTACATATGTACCACTGGAGCTCAATTCCCGAGGAATATAGTTAGTACATATATACCACTGGAGCCCTGCCGAGAAATATAGTTAGTACATATGTACCACTGGAGCCCAATTCCGGAGGAATATAGTTAGTACATATGTACCACTGGAGCCGAATTCCCGAGGAATATAGATAGTACATATGTACCACTGGAGCCCAATTCCCGAGGAATATAGTTAGTACATATGTACCACTGGCGCCCAATTGCCGAGGAATATAGTTAGTACATATGTACCACTGGAGCCCAATTCCCGAGGAATATAGTTAGTACATATGTACCACTGGAGCCCAATTCCCTAGGAATATAGTTTGTACATATGTGCCACTGGAGCCCAATTCCCGAGGAATATAGTTTGTACATATGTACCACTGGAGCCCAATTCCCGAGGAATATAGTTTGTACATATGTACCACTGGAGCCCAATTCCGGAGGAATGTAGTTAGTACATATGTTCCACTGGAGCCGAATTCCCGAGGAATATAGATAGTACATATGTACCACTGGAGCCCAATTCCCGAGGAATATAGTTAGTACATATGTACCACTGGAGCCCAATTGCCGAGGAATATAGTTAGTACATATGTACCACAGGAGCCCAATTCCCGAGGAATATAGTTAGTACATATGTACCACTGGAGCCCAATTTCCGAGGAATATAGTTTGTACATATGTGCCACTGGAGCCCAATTCCCGAGGAATATAGTTTGTACATTTGTACCACTGGAGCCCAATTTCCGAGGAATATAGTTTGTACATATGTGCCACTGGAGCCCAATTCCCGAGGAATATAGTTTGTACATTTGTACCACTGGAGCCCAATTTCTGAGGAATATAGTTTGTACATATGTGCCACTGGAGCCCAATTCCCGAGGAATGTAGTTTGTACATATGTACCACTGGTGCCCAATTGCCGAGGAATGTAGTTAGTACATATGTACCACTGGAGCCCAATTCCCGAGGAATATAGTTTGTACATTTGTACCACTGGAGCCCAATTTCCGAGGAATATAGTTTGTACATATGTGCCACTGGAGCCCAATTCCCGAGGAATATAGTTTGTACATATGCACCACTGGAGCCCAATTCCCGGGGAATATAGTTAGTACATATGTAGCACTGGTTCCCATTTCTCGAGTAATATAGTTTGAACATATGTACCACTGGAGCCCAATTCTCGAGGAATATAGTTTGTACATATATACCACTGGTGCCTAATTCTCGAATAATATATGTTGTACCTATGTAGAAATGGTGCCCAGTTCTCTGGTATTATGCGTTGTTTATATGTACCACTGGTTCCCAATTCTCGAGTATGACATTGTGTACATAATTATGTACCACTGGTGCCCAGTTATCGAGTATTATAGGGTGTACATAATATGTACCACTGGTTCCCAATGTTTCAATAATATAACTTATGTTGTTCATAGGAACCACAGTTCATCAAGTATTACATGTGTACATAATTATGAACCTACAGTGATCAATTTTTAGAGCACTGTAAGTTTGTTGTTTTTAGGGACTGGCGTGTCCCAATCATCGAGGACTACATGTTGTACATACTTATGGACCTATCATGATCAATTTTAGATCAATTTCATTGTAAGTGTGTTGTTTTTAGGAACTGCAGTTTTCTAATCATCGAGTATTACATGTTGTACATAATTATGAACCTATCGTGATCCATTTTAGAACATTGTAAATTTGTTGTTTGTAGGAACTGCAGTTTTCTAATCATCGAGTTTTACATATTGTACATAATTATGAACCTATCGTGATCAATTTTAGAACATTGTAAGTGTGTTGTTTTTAGGAACTGCAGTTTCCTAATCATCGAGTATTACATTTTGTACATAATTATTAACCTATCGTGATCAATTTTAGAACATTGTTAGTGTGTTGTTCTTAGGTACTGCAGTTTCGCAATCATCGAGTATTACATGTTGTACATAATTATGAACCTATCGTGATCCATTTTAGAACATTGTAAATGTGTTGTTCTTAAGAACTGTAGTTTCCTAATCATCGAGTATTACATTTTGTACATAATTACGAACCTATCGTGATCAATTTTAGAACATTGTAAGTGTGTTTGTTCTTAGGTACTGCAGTTTACTAATCATCGAGTATTACATTTTGTACATAATTATGAACCTATCGTGATCAATTTTAGAACATTGGAAGTGTGTTGTTCTTAGGAACTGCAGTTTCCTAATCATCGAGTATTACATTTTGTACATAATTATGAACCTATCGTGATCAATTTTAAAACATTGTAAGTGTGTTGTTCTTAGGAATTGCAGTTTCCTAATATCGAGTATTACATTTTGTAAATATGGACATATCGTGTTCATTTCTGGATTATTATGTACTGCGCAAAGTTACCTAAGCAACAAACATGTTTCGCCTTATTTTCGACCATAGACATCATAGATGCGAAACTGTATTGAAATATTGAATTCTGTTAAGAATGCGTTTTCTAATCTATTTTTGACAATAAATTAATGAATTTCACATAAATTAATCGCAAAACAAAATAAATTATTGAGTTTTATGCTGTTGGCAAAACCAGAAATCTAAAAAGTAGTGGTTTATTACGTCACTGGTAAAAGCTGTCACCGTAAAAAGTCGAAATGGAATTTTGGTGCTTAGCAAACTTAGTAGTAGAATGTCGTGTTCTTAGGGCCACTAATACCTAATTCGCGAGCACTACATTTTATTCAAAGGGACCACTATCGTGCCCGATTTTAGAGTAACTATTATTATTATATTGTACATAGAAACAATTTGGGCCTAATTCTCGGTTAGTATAGTTTATACATGATGGAAAACTTGATTTTAACCAATATTGAAATGATTTACCCACCTCAGACTGGAATTACATATGTATATTATGTATTTACCGTTTTATAAACATTGCATAACGTATGTTTTACATGAATAGTATTGAAAGTTTAAAGGGACACGCGGCAGTCTTGAATTTTTCATCAAGCATTAACATTAGCGCCTAAATGTATTACTCCAGTATTAACTTTAAATTTTTTTGTTTATAATTAAATAGAAAGTAATACAGTGTAGAATGCTTTTTCTCTCCAATGTTTAAATAAATATGTAAACATACTATTAGTGCAATATAATCAACTATCAGTAACATGCAAAAACAATATGCTTTGCACTATTCAATAATGGTTGACTATACAAGTTATGTAGAAAAACTAACGGGACGCCGCAAGTATAAAACAAATCAAGATTACCCGGTATCCTTTTAGTTTGTATTTCAAATCACATTACAAAAGATTTACTTTGTGGGAGTAAATCTATTAGGTGGTTTACGGTTTAAACATGTTCAATGATAGAAATTAAAATATCGAATAATACTAGGACAATGACGACGATACATGTTTATATTTGTTCAGCAAAATTATGTAACCCTAAAACAGGATGTTGTCTCCCGTGGCGAAAATGTATTTTTAAAATTATTAGACATTTAAAAAAACTCCACAAACCTGATATTCCTAATGATGACAGCGCAGCTGGCTGTGTTAATTTCCGTCCATCAACATGCAGGCATTGTTTTACAGATTAAAATGTTTCATTATATACTAAAGAAAAAAAGAAACGCCACACGGGATTTCCTCTATATATTGTATGCATTCTATGCCGCTGTTAATCAAATGGTACATGACTACAATAGACTTTATACTTTTCCTTTCGGAAAAGAAGTCTTAAACAAAACATAATAACATAACTTCATCCCTTCAAAGTTTCATACTTGACAGGATACGCGTTTGGCTCAAGCGGGTGAGCAATCTTAGGATGTAAACATTTGACATCCCTTTACAATTTTTAAAGCGGAACATCAGTATTTACAAATTTCGGGTTACAAAGTGTAGTGTGATTAACAAGTCTACAACCGTACAGATGTGTCCTTTCTCTAAATAGCTGCAAGACTTTTTTTTCACATTACATCTTGGGATTTCTCTGGAAAATTACGTGGAAATATGCATTATATAGCGAAAATTCACGAGTTGGGTTTATTTTTTCTTTTAGTCTAGTTCTATAGATGCATTACAATGGCGTCAGACTACACGATTAATGTTAAATTTATCCGGTGAACTGTACTATAATGTTACCGTTGTACCATAAAATGCATACTATTTGATAACTTGTTAAAGGGATACACGACAATACCGTTAGCTTATCTACATAACTTGCATTTGTTCGATCATTAATATCACTTAAAAGAATAGTTTAAATCAAATTGTTTTTGCATACTATTAACTGCTGATTTTATTTCACCAATAACGTATTTAAACCTATGGTAGAATAAGACTTAAACATGTTAGCTAATTATATGCTAGCATGTTTAAAGTTAGATGATACTGGAATAATATACTGAGACGCTTAATTCAATGTTTGATAATCATTTGAAGATTGCCGCGTGTCCCTTTAAAGACGGATGTGTTAGCCACTATTTAGTAATTCACTGTACGTTAGAACATAATACATAGAACTTTGCTTATGATGACACTTTCAATGGGATTCAACTAATCAGGTGTTTGCTTTTGGAAATACAAGTGTAGGTTTAACAGGCACATATATATGTATTATGGGCAAACCATTTGGAGTATACAACAGATTTTTGTGTGAAATTTGGCAGTTCTATTTAATACTGTAAGTCCATGCTCTCAGTACGAACATATAACACTTCTGTGGTGTAATCGGTAAACACGTCTACCCTTTGGGTGGCAAACTCAGGTTTAAAACCTGATGGGAGTAATTGTTTGGAACAAGAGCTGGATTAGAAAATTCTAAATTATGGATAAAATGCAATACTGAATTAAAACGTCAGAATATCATAGGTTATGTCAGTGAGGAATAAGGCAATTGAAAATGCAGTGGTATATATGTCTGAAAAAGTGACAGTTGGTGTTTCTTAAGCTTTTAAAGTCATGAAATACAATTAAAGCTTTGCTGCAGTGACCGATCCTTGTTATTTTGTTTTAAATATGTTTACCATTTGTTAAATTAAAGACTTCATTACAAGAGAAGCCTAAGTTAGTTAAAATAATCTTCCCTGTGGTCCTACTTCTTCAAAAAGTAGCAGTATGGGTGGTCAAAGTAGTAGTAGTAATGAGTAGTAGTAAAGTAGTAGCAGCAGCAGTAGTGTTAGGAGTAGTAGTAGAAGTAGTGGCAGCAGCAGTAGTGTTAGGAGTAGTAGTAGAAGTAGTGGCAGCAGCAGTAGTGTTAGGAGTAGTAGTAGAAGTAGTAGCAGCAGCAGTAGTGTTAGGAGAAGTAGTAGAATTAGTGGCAGCAGCAGTAGTGTTAGGAGTAGTAGTAGAAGTAGTGGCAGCAGCAGTAGTGTTAGGAGTAGTAGTAGAAGTAGTAGCAGCAGCAGTAGTGTTAGGAGTATGTAGTAGAAGTAGTGGCAGTAATAGTACTGTTTCTGTATTAGTAGTAGCAGTGGCTGGAGTCGGAGTAGTAGTAAAGTAGTAACAATAGTAATAGTGGTGGTAGTAGAAGTAGTAGTGGGAGGGCAAGTGGGGTGTCATAACAGGAAATTAAATTTGCTGATAACAGTTAAAAACACATTTAACAGTTTTTACATTTTGCCTATAACAGAATAACAGAAATAACCATTGACCTCCTCAGTAGCAGTAGTAGTAGTAGAAGTAAAAGTAGTGACAGTAGTAGTAGTAGTAGAAGTAGTGACAGTTGTAGGTACATATGTAGTAGTAGTAGTAGTAGCAGCAGCAGCAGTAGTAGTAGCAGCAGCAGTAGTAGGAATAGTAGTAGCAGCAGCAGTAGTATAAGTAGTAATTGTAGTGACAGTAGTAGAAGTAGTGACAGTAGTAGTTGTTGTAGTAGTAGCAGCAGCAGTAGTAGGAATAGGAGTAGCAGCAGCAGCAGTAGTAGAAGTAGTAACTGTAATGATAGTAGTAGAAGTAGTATTAGTAGAAGTAGTGACAGTAGTAGTTGTAGTAGTAGTAGCAGCAGCAGTAGTAGTAATATTAGTAGTAGTAGTAGAAGTAGTGACAGTAGTAGTAGAAGTATTGACAGTAGTAGAAGTACTGGCAGCAACAGTAGTAGTAGTAGTAGTAGTGAAAGTAGTAGTAGCATCAGCAGCCATAGTAATATTAGTTGTAGTAGTAGACGTATTGACAGTAGTAGAAGTATTGACAGTAGTAGAAGTACTAGCAGCAATAGTAGTAGTAGTAGTGAAAGAGTAGTAGTAGTAGCAGTAATAGCAGTAGTAATAGTCGTAGCAGCAGCAGCAGTAGTAGGAATATTAATAGTAGTGACAGTAGTAGAAGCACTGGCAGCAATAGTAATATTAGTAGTAGTAGTAGAAGAAGTGACAGTAGTAGTAGTAGCAGTAATAGTAGTAGTAGCAGCATCGACAGTAGTAATAGTCGTAGCAGCAGCAGCAGTAGTACGAATAGTAATAGTAGTGACAGTAGTGCCAGTAGTAGAAGCACTGGCAGCAATAGTAGTAGTAGTAGTGAAAGTAGTAGTAGCATCAGCAGCCATAGTAATATTAGTAGTAGTAGTAGAAGAAGTGACAGTAGTAGTAGTAATAGTAGTAGTAGCAGCAGCAGTAGTAGCATCAGACGTAGTAGCAGCAGCAGTAGTAGTAGTAGCAGCATCAGCAGTAGTAATAGTTGTAGCATCAGCAGTAGTAGTAGGAATAGTAATAGTAGTAGTAGTAGAAGTAGTGACAGTAGTAGCAGTAGCAGCAGCAGCAGCAGTAGTAGTAGTGACAGTAGTGCCAGTACTGGCAGCAATAGTAGTAGTAGTAGTAGTAGTAGTAGAAGTAGTGAAAGTAGTAGCAGCAGCAGTAGTAGTAGTAGTAGTAGTAGTAGTAGTAGTAACAGCAGCAGCAGTAGTTGTAATAGCAGCAGTAGTAGTAGTAGTAGTAGCAGCAGCCGTAGTAATATTAGTAGTAGTAGTAGAAGTAGTGACAGTAGTAGTAGTAGTAATAGTAGTAGTAGTAGCAGCAGCAGTAGCAGTAGTAGTAGCAGCAGCAGTTGTAGCAGCAGCAGTAGTAGCAACATCAGTAGTAGAAGTAGTGACAATAGTAGTAGCAGCAGTACTAGTAGTAGTAGTAGAAGTAGTGACAGTAGTATTAGTAGTGACAGTAGTAAAAGTAGTAGTAGTAGTAAACGCAGTGACAGTAGTGACAGTAGTAAAGTAGTAGCAGCAGTAGTAGACATAGTGACAGTATTAAAAGTAGTGACAGTAGTAAAAGTAGTAGCAGCAGTAGTAGTAGAAGTAGTGACAATACTGAAAGTAGTGGCAGCAATAGTAGTAGTAGTAGAAGTAGAGAAGTGACAGCAATAGTAGAAGAAGTAGTAGCAGCAGCAGTACTAGTGTAGTAGTGTAGTAGTTGTGTTCATTGCAGCAACATGTGCCTTCTATCAGTAGGTCGAGAGGAATGACCTGACCTTTGGCAGTGGAATTACAAGTGTAGGTAGTAACATTGGGTACTTAATAGGCAAATATATATGTATTATGAGCAAACCACATGGAGTAAATTTGCTACAACAGATTTGTGTGTGCAATTTTGCAGTTCTGTTTAATAATGTAAAGTCCATGCTCTTAGTACGAACATATAACACTTCTATGGTGTAATCGGTAAGCACGTCCACCCTTTGGGTGGATATCTCAGGTTCGAAATCTGATGGGAGTAATTGTTCGGAACAAGAGCTAGATTAGGAATGTCTAAATTATAGCTATAATTTATTACTGAATTAAAACATCAGAGTATCATAGGTTATGTCAGTGAGGAAAGTTAATAAGGCAATTGAACATGCTGTGGTATTTATGTCTAAAAAGTGACACTTGATATTTCTTAAGCTTTTAAAGTCATGAAATACAATTAAAATGAAAAGCAATGCTATTTTGCTGCAGTGACCGATCCTTGTTATTTTGTTTTAAATATGTTTACCATTTGTTAAATTAAAGACATCATTAGCGGACGTTTACATCATTACAAGAGAGTGCCCTATATAATAATCTTCCCTGGGGTCTTATTTCTTCAAAAATAGTAGTAAGGGTGGTCCCAGTAGTAATACAGTTAGTAGAAGTTGTGTCATGTCAGTAGCAAGTAATAGTAGCAAGTAGTAGTAGCAAGTAGTAGTAGTAGCAAGCAGTAGTAGTAGCAAGTAATAGTAGCAAGTAGTAGTAGCAAGTAATAGTAGCAAGTAGTAGTAGCAAGTAGTGGTAGCAAGTAATAGTAGCAAGTACTAGTAGCAAGTAATAGTAGCAAGTAGTAGTAGCAAGTAATAGTAGCAAGTAGTAGTAGCAAGTAATAGTAGCAAGTAATAGTAGCAAGTAGTATTATCAAGTAGTAGTAGTAGCAAGTAGTAGTAGCAAGTAGTAGTAGCAAGTAATAGTAGCAAGTAGTAGTAGCAAGTAATAGTAGCAAGTAGTAGTAGCAAGTAGTAGTAGCAAGTAGTAGTAGCAAGTAATAGTAGCAAGTAGTAGTAGCAAGTAGTAGTAGCAAGTAGTAGTAACATGTAGTAGTAGCAAGTAATAGTAGCAAGTAGTAGTAGCAAGTAGTAGCAGCAGCAG